>SJXQ01009549.1:0-151678 GCA_006408695.1 Aepyceros melampus | reverse complement strand
AGAGTCTTCTCCAACATCACAGTTCAAAGACATCAATTCTTCAGTGCTCAGCTTTCTTCACTGTCCAACTCTCACATCCATAAATAACCTCTGGAAAAACCATAGTCTTGACTCGATGGAACTTTGTTGGCAAAGTAATATCTCTGCTTTTCAATATGCTATCTAGGTTGGTCATAACTTTTCTTCCAAGGAGTAAGCGTCTTTTAATTTCATGGCTGCAGCCACCATCTGCAGTGATTTTGGAGCCCCCCAAAATAAAGTCTGACACTGTTTCCACTGTTTCCCCATCTATTTCCCATGAAGTGATGGGGCCAGATGCCATGATCTTCGTTTTCTGAATGTTGAGCTTTAAGCCAACTTTGTCACTCTCCTCTTTCACTTTCATCAAGAGACTTTTTAGCTCTTCTTCACTTTCTGCCATAAGGGTGGTGTCATCTGCATATCTGAGGTTATAGATATTTCTCCCGGCAATCTTGATTCCAGCTTGTGTTTCTTCCAGTCCAGCATTTCTCATGATGTCCTCTGCATTTAAGTTAAATAAGCAGGGTGACAATATACAGCCTTGATGTACTCCTTTTCCTGTTTGGAACCAGTCTGTTGTTCCATGTCCAGTTTTAACTGTTGCTTCCTGACCTGCATCCAGATTTCTCAAGAGGCAGGTTAGGTGGTCTGGTATTCCCATTTCTTTCAGAATTGTCCACAGTTTCTTGTGATCCACACAGTCAAAGGCTTTGGCATAGTCAATAAAGCAGAAATAGATGTTTTTCTGGAACTCTCTTGCTTTTTCCACGATTCAATGGATGTTGGCAATTTGATCTCTGGTTCCTCTGCCTTTTCTAAAACCAGCTTGAACATCAGGGAGTTCACGGTTCATGTATTGCTGATTTCTTCCGTGTATTCTTGCCACCTCTTCTTAATATCTTCTGCTTCTGTTAGGTCCAGACCATTTCTGTCCTTTATTGAGCCCATCTTTGCATGAAATGTTTCCTTGGTATCTCTAATTTTCTTGAAGAGATCTCTAGTCTTTCCCATTCTGTTGTTTTCCTCTATTTCTTTGCATTGATCACTGAAGAAGGCTTTCTTATCTCTTCTTGCTAAAATTTGGAACTCTGCATTCAGATGCTTATATCTTTCCTTTTCTCCTTTGCTTTTCACCTCTCTTCTTTTCACAGCTATTTGTAAGGCCTCCCCAGACAGCCATTTTACTTTTTTGCCTTTAAAATTCTCCAAGCCAGACTTCAGATAAAGTGTTGGAGAAGCCCAATTTTAAATCTTTGTCCAAAGATGGAAGCCTTGGGTAAACAGAGGGCAACCCAAGGACATGGGAAATGGGGTCAGGGAAAATACACTACTTAAAAGCGTGGATTGTGAAGGGGTTGGAGCAGGTGCCATTGAAGCAAACTTCACATTTTGGGAGCTTCATAAGCACTGACATCCTTTAATATTCATGGATAAAGACAGACCAGACTTTGGGTGCTTGTGCTGGCAAAATGGAAAACACGCGACAGACACAATTAAAGAGGGAAGAGTCATCTGACTTTTCAATATCTGATAGAGAAGGAGACTATTTCATAAAGCATTTCTTTGTTTTTTTTTTCATATAGATATATATTTATAATTGGAATATAAATGCTTTATAATGTGTTAGTTTCTGATGTACAACATGAATCAGCTATATGTATACATACATTCCCTCCCATTTGAGTCTGTGACATGCTCCCGCCCTCCCCATCCCGCAGCCATCCCATCCCTCTAGGTCATCTTGGAGCCACAAGCTGAGTTCCCTGTTAGACTCTTTGGATTATAAAAAGTTATAGCTAGGAAAAAGAAAAAAAAGAGTGCTATTTAAGAACATAGCAGATCTGGAACTTGAACGGGAAGGGTGCAGGAAGCTAGAGCTGCTCTGGGGTGGCTCATCCCCTCAACAGCACCTGAGCTCTGTCTTCCATCTGCCCCCTCTCAGCTTCCAAGGCCACTTTATTGGTATCTACTCTCTGCAGGCCCAGCGGGCTCAGCTTCTCTGAGCCACCTCATTGTTACAACATTTTCCTATTACACAGGAGAAAGATAGGTGAAGCTCAGGGGCCATGTTGCCACACCAACTTTCTTTGCCAATTGATGGACAATTTTGGGATTGACTCTCCTTGGGTTGGGTAGGTAGGGCAAGAAACTTAGAGGTGCTTGATGAAAAACATGTTAACCAAAGGCCACCCCTTGGGGTACAAGAACAAATCATGAACCCCTTAGAAAAAATGTAGCCAGATGAAGTATTGTGATTAAATAATGATGCTTTTGAACTGTGGTGTTGGAGAAGACTCTTGAGAGTCCCTTGGACTGCAAGGAGATCCAACCAGTCCATCCTAAAGGAGATCAGTCCTGGGTGTTCATTGGAAGGACTGATGCTAAAGCTGAAACTCCAATACTTTGACCACCTCATGTGAAGAGCTGACTCATTGGAAAAGACCCTGATGATGGGAAGGATTGGGGGCAGGAGGAGAAGGGGACGACCGAGGATGAGATGGCTGGATGGCATCACGGACTCGATGGACATGAGTTTGAGTGAACTCTGGCAGTGGTGATGGATAGGAAGGCTTGGCATGCTGTGATTCATGGAGTCTCAGAGTCAGACATGACTGAGCAACTGAACTGAACTGAATGTTTCTTGACATCCATCAACATTTGTGTTTAAATTAAGTAGATAAAATGTATTTGTGTATAAATAAATCCATAAGTTAACCTCAAAGCCTTTGAACTGTCTACTTATTTATTTTTGGTTGTGCTGAGTCTTGGTGCTGTGCTGGCTTTTCTCCAGTTGCCGTGAGCGGGGGCTGCTCTCTGGTTGCAGCGCGCAGGCTTCTCACTGCGGTGGCTTCCCTTGTCGTGGAGCATGGATTCTAGGGCACGTGGACTTCGGTGGCTGTGGCTCCTGAGTAGAGCACAGGCTCAGTTGTTGTGGTGCATGGGCTTAGTTGCTTGACAGCATGTGAAATCTTTCTGGATCAGGGATTGAACCCATTTTCCTGCACCGGCATGTGGATTCTTCACTACTGTGCCACCAGGGAAGTCCCTAACCTCAAAATCTTAAAGGAAACCATTTACATATATAGTTAGAGGCTGAAACCACAAGAGGGGAAAGCATCAGATCTCATGTTTTAAGTGAATGATTGATTATCATTTTAGAGAGATAGTAAACATAGATTATTTAGAATTACCTGGTGTTACAGACTGAATTGTATCCCTCCAAAATTCATATGTGGAATCCCTGTCTCCCAATCTGACTGTATTTAGAGATAAGGCTTGAGGAGGTAATTAGAGTTAAATAAGGTCATAAGGAGGGAGCCTTAACCCCTTAGGACTGATGTCCCTAATTAGAAGAGGAAGAAGCACTAAGAATGCATATCGAAAGAGAAAGGGCTTTGTGAGGGCAAGAAGGGGGCCATCAACAAGTCACAGACTGTGGTCTCATCAGAAGCCAACCCTGCAAACCCCTTGATCTTGGACTTCCAACCTCCAGAAGTGGTGAGAAAAATAATGCTTGTGTTTAAGTCATCCAGCCTCTGACATTTTGTTATGGAAACCCAAGTCAGCTAATACAATGGGTTGATTTTTCATGAGTCTGAAGTATATAACATTTGCCTAATAGAACTGTGGGCTTCCCAGGTGGCTTAGTGGTAAAGAATCTGCCTGCCAATGTAGGAGACATGGATTCTGTCCCTGGGTCAGGAAGATCCCCTCCCTGGAGAAGGAAATGGCAACCCACTCACGTATTCTTGCCTAAAGATTCCCATGGACAGAGAAGCCTGGTGGGCTACAGTCCATGGGGTCACAAAAGAAACATGACTTGGAAACTGAGAAACAACATCAACGCTGGAACTGTAGATCTACCAGATAAGACAGGTCCTATAATGTGAACACAGCTAAGTGATCTTGTGGGGCCACTTTTTGTAGTATTTCATACACAGCTTATTACAGAATGTTGCATTAAATGCCCAAACTTAATTACTGATTATACCTATCATGATTTTATAGGTAATAGCAATAGAATCTTTGCTTATCTATCAGTCTCTGTGTCTCTCTGGGCCAATAGAAAAAGATCTATATTAAGGGAAAAACATAAATTGGTTTCCCTTTACATTTGGAAAGCCAAGGGATGCTGTTTCTTCTTGAAGATAAATTCATTCCATTACTGCTCATGCATTTTCAGAACAGAGTATCTAAATCTAATATCTGAGTCCTCTTACTAATAGTCTCACTCCCAGTTTCCACTAACCTAGGGTAAAATGTCATACTAATAGTAGTGTTAGTTGCTAGTCATGTCTGACCCTTTGCGACCCCACAGACTGTAGCCTGCCAGGTCCTCTGACCATGGGATCTCCATGCAAGAATACTGGATTGGATTGCCATTCCATTCTCCAGAGGATCTTCCCAACCCAGGGATCAAACCCAGGTCTTCTGTGTTGCAGGCAGGTTCTTTACTGTCTGAGCTACAGGGAAGTTCTACTAAAGGTTGTATTCAATTGTCTACCTCAGTCCTTTCCAAGAATTTGAGAAAGCTTGATTTCACTTACCTCAAAATTCCCTTTCAATTATTGTTAATATTTAAAATGATGCTAAATGTAAGATTTTTAAATTTAAAAAGAACCTTTATTTTTTTAGAGATATATACTGAAATATTTATAAATGAAAGGATAACATGCTTGGCATTTGCTTCAAAATCCAGGATAGGTTGAGGAATGGGAGCTATAGATATAACAAGTTTAGCCATGAATAGAAAATTTTTTAAGTTTTGTGATTGGTATAGGAATATAATTTACTAAAATCTTGTAAAAATTTGAAAAATTTCATAAGAAGTTAAATAGTTTTTCTGTAAAGAGCAAGAAACCCCAGGGATGTGATGTGTGTGCTCTGAAATGGCATTGCTGGCTCATCATGTCCAAGTTATGATCTGATCAATCCCCATCCCTATATTACTGGCTTCTACAATGCTAAGGTGAGGCTCTTCAGCTTCTCTCCAGCAATCACTTGACTGAAGCTATGATCTATTACCAGTGACAGGTCTTTCATAACACCTCACCTATCCTTAGATTTTATCTCACCCTTAGAAATACAGCTCTTTTTCTGTCTGTTCAGTTCAGTTCAGTTGCTCAGTCATGTCCAACTCTTTGTGACTTCATGGACTGCAATACACCAGGCCTCCCTGTCCATCACCAACTCCTGGAGCTTACTCAAACTCATGGCCATTGAGTTGGTGATGCCATCCAACCATCTCATCCTCTGGCATCCCCTTCTCCTCCTGCCTTCAATCTTCCCCAGCATCAGGGTCTTTTCAAATGGGTCAGTTCTTCAAATCAGGTGGCCAAAGTGTTGGAGTTTCAGCTTTAGCATCAGTCCTTCCAATGAATAGTCAGGACTGATCTCCTTTAGGATGGACTGATTGGATCACCTTGCTGTCCAAAGGACTCTCAAGAGTCTTCTCCAACACCACAGTTCAAAAGCATCAATTCTTCGGCACTCAGATTTCTTTATAGTCCAGTTCCCATACCATACACAACTATTGGAAAAATGATAACCTTGATTAAACTGACCTTTGTTGGCAAAATAATGTCTCTGCTTTTTAATGTGCTGTCTAGGTTTCTGTGTTCAGGCTTTTTTTAGTTCATAAATGTCACCATTCTCTTGAGAGTCTAGGATAGAAGTATCAGTTCACTGACAGAACATCTTACTGTTCTCAAAATCATTTTTCTCTGTTAATTCTCTTAACCATCCCTGCCTTCTTTCCTCCCTTCTCTACTTCTGTTAAGTGTTAGACAAAGCTTGTGGTCCTTGATTCTCTACAACCAGAGTGTACATCCATTCCCTCCAGTATTCTCTCTGGAGAGAAAGGTTGACCTTTATTGCTCAGCTTCTTAGAGATAAGTCTTTATCTTTCACTCAGTATATGAGCCCTAATTCAAACAAAGCTCCTATGGGCTCCAGGCCACGCAGCTCTACAATTCATTTATAGCTGTCTGAATTCTTAGTGTCCACATGCACAGACACACACACAGCAATAGAAGACTTCTAAAATCTTTCTGACTATAACACTTGGCCAATCCAATTATATATGATCCATGGGATGAGTGACGCATTTGGAGAGACTGATATTCTGGGTAGCTGATCATTACACCTCCATAAAAAAAATAGACTCCTGCCAACTGGACAGTTAGATCTGGGTTCATTCTGGAATGGTTCTGGTGTCAGGCTTGTAAACACAGCCTACATGGTTTGGGGTACTAGAATTTAAGAACGACCTTTGTTTCTCTAAGAACATGCTGTTCTTTGGAGACATAGGAAGTGTTGGGGATGGTGCCGGCAGCCTCTGCTGAAAGCCCATATGTTCAGCATTGACACGGAGGTTGGCATGGCAAGAGTGGGCGGACTGCACTGTCATACCAAGCTGGCATTTGTAATCTCAAAGAACAGGCTGTGTGACCTTGATGACAGAATTATGCTGCCTGCCTTTCTCCTCTCGAACTTACCCAGTATACTCTGAAAATGTCTACTTTAGTGAGGTTTATTCAGGAGACAAGACAGTCTCCTAGTAACAACTGAATTCTAGAATTGGAAATCAAAGTATCACTATATGCATTAGAAATGATTAAATTTACTGAACATTCTTCCAAGAGAACAGTTTGTTTCTGACTCATTCCTAGTACCTTTTTTTTTTTCTTTGACTGTTCATCCCTAAGAGAGGGGACCATTTAAGACTATTAATGACTAATGAAACTTTAATCATACTCTGACACACAGACTATTTAGCTACAAAGCAGCTTCTTAGGGGGTGGTGTACTGGAGTGGGAGAAACACAGTTTGGAACATTTTCCTGTGAAACAGCAATATTTCTGTCAAGGATACATTCAACTGGAAAAAGATTTCAGGAAAAACATGGCCTGGCTCTATGTGATAAACTCCCTGATAGATAGTTTCCTTCCTGAAAGTAAAGGTCCTTGGTGAAACTAGCCCACGCCTTCCCATGGTGGTAACCTTAGTTGGTATTTAAGAACCCTTATAGGCAGATAGTTCTTCTTCATAGCTAAGCTCCCTTCCTTCCCTGTTTCCTTTCTTCAGGCCTGGAGGAAATGGAACACTCTAGTCACATTTTCTTCATTCAAATAAATGAAGACAGTTCTTTTATATCCAAGATAAATAACTATAATTTCTTAAATGTTTACTTAAAGGGCTTGTTTTCTCATTCGTTTTTACTTATTTTCTTGGACCTTTAATTTGTTTTTATGTGTACTTGTAAGTTTCTGAGACCTCCAAATAGACACATAGTATTCTAAGTCCTGAATAATGCCTAAAGGGGGGAATCATTTCTCCCTCCTGTTGTATTATTTTTAAATAATGCATTGAAATTTATAGTCAGCATCTTGATGCTTGATTTTCTGCTATAGTCTTGGGAAGCCAATAGCATAAGTTGCATAAAATTTCTCAGTACTTGCATATTTATATTTTAACATTCTGATTTGCCTGCTGATTTTAATCTGTTAATTCAAAGATGATCATTTTCTTTTTGAGAATATAATGTATTGTTTGGGTAAAAATCAAGTTCATTTTTCTAAACATTAGTATTAAACCTGGGAATTAAAATGTAGGCATCTTATTACCATCTCTTTAAACTCATTTCAGACTATGGATTTTGTTGCCATACTACTATGAGAGGATAGATTCAAAACCCAAAAATCTCCTCTTCATGAGAGAGATGAGCCATCAGGTTTTTAACTGTGATATTATTTTATTTCAGGCAATATGATTTGCTAGGGGAATGTTTAAGTGATGCTGTAATTGAATAAATAAAACCCAATCCAAGCATAACTTTGTAAAGTTACAGATTCTGTATTTATATTCTCATGTTGTGTCATACTGTCAAGCTGTACATCCAAATTTTTGTCCATGGACTTCTTCCACTCAACACAGCTGCTTTGATACCCCTTTCAAATTTGCTTTGAAAACTCTCCATAATAGTTACCTTTTTTCATTCTTACCTTTTAGTACTTAAATGTTCTTTAGTCCAAGATATTAATTTTTTTAAATTGTTCCCAGAAACTAAAGGTTCTTCATGGCTTTACTTTAGATTTTAGTTAGCATTTTGATCTTGTCTCTGAAACCTTGATTTGAATCAGAGATCAGCATAGAAAATAAGCATAAATGAGCCTTTCTTTATTGAAGACAGGATGTTAGTTCAGACAGTTGTTTGCAACATTCACTTAAGAACACTAAGTGAATTGCCTCTCTTTTATTCCAGGGAATACAAATATGAACTGCAGATGTGCTTATGTATGTACCAAAATTCTCTATTATTGACCTTTTGGAAATACCAGTGAAATAAGAAGTACAGACTAGTAATACATGCTGATTTGGTATTTATCTTTCTGATATCACAATCTAGAGGCCTAAGAGCATTTCTCCAGGCTGATTCAGAGTCCTGGGACCAGTGGTATGGGGCGTCGTCAGTAGAGATGCAGACACACAAGCTCACCATTGGTAGTAACAGAGTACACGTTAGTGTGGCACTCCACTCACCACAAGTCCATTCACACCCATTCTATTTCTGATCCTCATACCATTCCCAAGGAGCAGGCAGGGCGCTTCCCAGGTAAACAGGTCAGAAAGATTAGGGACTCTTACGAGTCCACTCAGTGACTCAAACACTGTCCAGTGTCCTTCAGCTAGACTTTAGCCTCTCACAAGAGGCTTGTTATTTTATTTTATTTTTTTAAATTGAAGTATAGCTGATTTACAATTTTGTGTTAACTTTCGGTCTACAACACAGAAACACACGCACACACATGTATGTATACTGTCCATGGAATTCTCCAGTCAAGAATACTGAAGTGGGTAGCCATTCCCTTCTCTAGGGAATCTTCCCAACCCAGGGGTCAAACCCAGGTCTCTTGCATTGCAGGCAGATTCTACATCATCCGAGCCACCAGGGACGCCCATATGTATGTATACACAATACACACACACACACACACACACACACACAGAAATTATGTCACTAAGTGATAAAAGACTTGTCAGAAGACCAAAGAGAAGACCAGAAAGATATTAAGATAGGTTTATGCTAGCAGAGACTATTGTCCATATAAGACTAAGCTACACTAAGGAAACTAATTTATGAGAATTCAGAATTCCATCAAGCTCAAAAGTCTTCACTATCAGCCATTTGCATGTAATTCAAGCCAAAAAATAATATAGTAATCTGAATGGATGTTTAGTTGATACTAGAATTAGTTGATGCTTATAACCTCAATGGTGATAGAGTGTGTAACAGTCACATTTATCCCCTTTTCAAAGAGATCAGGGCTGGTGATAAAACTCCAGATGGTGTTCTAGCCAAGCTCTCTGGTTGTTAATACCCTGTAGTACTGCTAAGAAGACAATTCCTAACATTACATAGTTCCTTTAGTGGTCATGGAGAACAGCTGTCCTCATGTTCCCAGATGTTGGCTAAAATCATTGGTGCAAATAATCCTTGTTAACATGGATGTTAATTGACTTCCATGGAATTGTCTCACAACCATGTAAAGATTTAAGTCTCATTATCAAAGTGTTTAGGAGAACCCAGGCTACATTGTAAATATGTTTGTGTTAAAATATTGAGTAAATAACTCTTGATTACTTTTAAACAGAATTTTAGCTCATTATAGCAACAGGCTTGAAAATTAAAATTAAAATCCATAATTAATTATTAATTGAGATTTGTGATCTTAAGAGGAAATTTTATTTTACATAGTGTTTGGAAACTTAAAAAATACCAAGTTCCACAATGTTTTCAATTTAGTTAGATTTATAAAAAATTTATTATTCAAGAGAATTTTATTTAATTCTGAGAACAAAGTGCCTGAAAAGGAAATGAAATATAAAATGCAGTTAAAATTTTTGAACTAAGTTTTTCAGTGGGAACCCTTTCAAAGTGTTCTTTATTAAATTTGCTAGACATAGAGTAATAACACTTGGCTAAACTTAAAAGCTTAAGAAACAACTATTTTTTTAATCTAAAACTTTAATAAGTATTTATTTTTTAAACAAAAGTAAACCTCTGGGTGTTTTTTTGCTCAGCACAAAAATCACTCTCAAGGGTACCATTAAAACCTCTTTAACACTGCATTGTACTATGTGAAATCCATTTATTTTAGTATTTTTTTCCTTAATTTTTTTCTTCAAATATTTCCAGTTTGTTTATCCTAATTCCCTAAGGAAAATCTGGAGAATACTTTGGTGTCTAATAAACATGCAAAATTTCACCATACAAAAAAGAAATATTGAAACCTGTCACCAAAAAAAAAAAAAAGAAGAAACCAACCTGTCACCAAAATGATAGCTCCCTTGAAAACATCACATCACTGTGAATCAGGAAAGTCTGGTTCAACTCAAGCAGCACCAAGGGATCCATAAGGAATGACTGACTTGCCCCATCCCTCAAATCAATCACTATAGACCCACCCTGCCCTTTTCACACAGTCCACACAGATGTACACATATCTCTCAAAGAGCTGGCCACCCAAACTGAGATCTCAGAATCTCATCTAATTTTAGACTAGCTTACACATCCAGGATTTTTGTGAAAACAAACTTGAGAAAGCCCAATAATTGTGAAAGAATTATGTTTCAGGATTTTATTTTTTTTAAGATTTTCAAATTCCTTGTTCCATTTTAATTATGCAAAAAAAAAATTCTTTCATGGAAGGGGAACGTGTTCTACAGTTTAGCCTTTGGCCACAATTGCAGTTTCTGAGGAAGCTTTTTCTCAGAAAAATGATCAATGAGCTTGTATTGAGTGTCAGGTATATAAATAAAGATTTGGACAGAGCTTCTCCTTTCTGGGATGAACAAGGGATCTCTGCCTCTGTATCTACCCTATCAGCATGGTATGTGTATGTGCACAGGTGTGCATGAAAATGTGCTGTTTTGAGGGTAAGAGAGACTAGCCTTGAGAGCTTTCAAATGGAAAGTAGACTTCACTAGACTGTGTCATAACCCCTTAATTATCTCCTAGTCTTCAAGGAGCTTTCTTGAGACAAAAATAGATGCTAATACTCTAGTCTCCTCTTACTCATGAAACTAGATACGAATCACTAGGACCTTCACTAAGACTGTAAAAAATCTGAACTCCTCCATGATTGTGTCGAAGCAAGGAGTACAGGAGCCTCAGGAATGCAGTCTCTTCCTCACTTTCTTCTTCATCTCCTGCATGTGCATATAATTGGCCAAACCAAAAATGCAGACCCTGACTCCAGTGTGCTATGGTGTTTTTCCTGCTGGGTATGATCATATCCAGCCTTTATGCCTGGAGATGGTGACCACTGCCTCTAAAAGTGTGACTCTCTACAGGTGTTATGTACACAGCCCAAGCTTACCTTTTTCTCCCAAGTTCAGAATCAAAAAAAAAAGGCAGGGGGGGAGGTAAATAACAAAGGAACAGATGGAAATTGAGGACAATGCTTTTTTAGGTTCTATGAGTTAAGTGTAAATGACACTATTTCTGCCATCTTTAGTCTCTGAGAAGTCTGTAATATGAAGAGCTATAACATGCTGAGGGTAGAAGCCAAGGTTTTCACCTCAGACAGGTCCGGGAGCTTACCTTATTTACTGTGAAGGACCATTCTCCTGTCCTCTGCTTTCTTTCCTAGTTTTGTCTGCCACACTGTCCACCTACACGATGATCAGAAAGCTCGAATTTACTATATAAGTAAGAAAGCTATTGAAGTTACCATGAGCAAGATGTGGTATACCCCTTAGCTGAAGAACTGAAATGAGTTCATGCACTTTATTTTTATACCAGTGAGGTAAGATACGTACTATATTTTACATCTTTTTTTTTTGTCAATGTTTAGTGGTTTATTTGTAATTATCCAAAACAACCAATGTCCCTCAGCTGTAAACAAGCTTAGTTATTAAAAAGGAACAGATTACTGATACATGCAAAACAGATCATCTCAAAGGCATCATGCTATAAAGAAACCAGATTCAAAGGCTACATATGGTATCAATTCAGATATGTGACACTGCTGCAAACAAAACGGGGAAAGAATATAGGTCAGTAGTTACCAAGAATAAGAGGTAGAGAAGAGTGATTGACCACACAGGGACATGGGGAATTTGGGGGAGGGGAAAAGGTGATGGAAATATTCTGTACCATGATTGTGGTAAATAAACTTTTTTGGTAAACTTTTTATCAAAACTTGCAAAACGCTTTTACAAGGTAAATTTTAGGCTAAGGACCTCAATGAAAAAAGTGGTAAGAACTATTTTTTTTAGTCACTAAGTCATGCCTGAATCTTTTGTGACCCATGGACTATAGTCTGCCAGGCTCCTTTGTCCATGGGATTTCCCAGGCAAGAATACTAGACCGAGTTGCCATTTCCTTCTCCAGGGGATCTTCCCAACCCAGTGGGCTGAACCTGCATCTCCTGCACTGTGGGCAGAATTTTCACTTTTTTTTTTTAACCACTGAGCCACCAGGAAAGCCCTTTTACATCTTACTATGTGACAAATGTAAGTTTGAATATACTTATTTTCTTTCTGGTCTTACTTTCATTTCTAGGAGACATTTGTCTCTTTCTTTGGCATTGATGGATCTTTAGGAAAAAGGGTTCTTTCTTCTAGTCTCCACTTTAACCTAGTCTTTATTCAGAGGATCTGTGAGTGGCACCATGGTGGAAAGTGTTTGGATTATTTCAAGGCTCAGTCCAGAAGCGGAATGCTTCTCTCTACATTTCAGAATATCCCTCCCATGTGTGAACATGTAATGGTAAACACTTTGCTCAGACATTAAATGGAGTTTAGGAGGGGGATTCTGTCAAGTATATCTGTCTGTTTGTCAATGTATTAAGGAATCCACTACTTGCAACTTCAAATTATAGAAATCCAGGGGAAATTATGTAATAATAGAGTGGTCATCCTAGGAAATATGATAGTTTTAATACTTTTATTCTCTCTTTTTTTTAGTATAATTCTTTTTTTTTAATTAATTTTTATTTTTTAGTTTGTTTTGCTTTACAATATTGTATTCGTTTNCTCTATGATTAAAATCTCAACAGTATCAAATAATATTTGATAGTTGTCAAGGTTAAGGCCTTGGCAATATAAGGCTAGACCAATAATCAGGCTATTAGGCATGAGAAATACTGAAGGCATTAAAAGAATAAAATTTATTATAATGGACCATGATAGTTATCATTCGGGGCTGTTCAGGAAGTCTTCCCATTACCATTTTTTAGTGGAAGGTTCCTTTGCCCACTCTTGCCTACCCACTCCTAGTCACCTGTTTCTCAGTCCCTGCCACAGAGGTAGGGGAGTGACTCAGGGCTCACCTGTTTTATTCCTCTGGATTCTCAGGTTTGTCCAGCAAAGGGCATACTATTTAAACCAGTCAGCGAGACTGACTACTGAGTTCCTTATTTCTAGAAGTAGGAATATTCTTTCCCCTTAAATCACATACCAAGAGGGTACAAAGCTGGGGGCTTCTGGGAGCCATCTTCTCCATCATATTGAGGAGCCAGTCTTCAAGAGGAAAGAAGGAAGCCAAGCAGATATAACATGAACCTCTGCTTTTGCTCAGAAAAGCTAGAGCTTTCAAATAGCCATGCTGTGACTTTACAGCATGACTAGATTAAGCAGTGATAAACTGTTCATTTCAAATATTGAGTGGTGATCTCTTTCTCTGATGGGTGGAATAAAGAACATTGTTGAAAAAGTATTAGGACACCCAGGCTATTGAAAATCTGATCTCTCCTAGCTCATAGCTGTTGCTTGACATTTACGGTTATAGATCTATTGTTCTGTCTTGACTGTTATCCCCTCCCTTTGACTTGTTTTAATATGGGGTCTATGGGGTCACACAGAGTTGGACATGACTGAAGTGACTTAGCAG
This sequence comes from Aepyceros melampus, assembly GCA_006408695.1. Lineage (NCBI taxonomy): Eukaryota > Metazoa > Chordata > Mammalia > Artiodactyla > Bovidae > Aepyceros > Aepyceros melampus. The sequence continues at coordinate 137,760 of SJXQ01009549.1, read as the reverse complement.
GAGTAGCAGCAGCATAGATGTTTTAAGTATGGAATGAAGTAATATGTGAAAAATGCCTAGTGTTGAACCTGATCTATAGTAAATGCACAATAAATAGTATTCTATTTTTTGTTAAGGTCTCTGAATAAACATGTATAATATCATATAAGAAATTAATTGCCAGTCCAGGTTCGATGCAGGATACAGGATACTTGGGGCTGGTGCACTGGGATGACCCAGAGGGATGGTATAGGGAGGGAGGGGTCCATCTTCTCCATCATATTGAGGAGCCAGTCTTCAAGAGGAAAGAAGGAAGCCAAGCAGATATAACATGAACCTCTGCTTTTGCTCAGAAAAGCTAGAGCTTTCAAATAGCCATGCTGTGACTTTACAGCATGACTAGATTAAGCAGTGATAAACTGTTCATTTCAAATATTGAGTGGTGATCTCTTTCTCTGATGGGTGGAATAAAGAACATTGTTGAAAAAGTATTAGGACACCCAGGCTATTGAAAATCTGATCTCTCCTAGCTCATAGCTGTTGCTTGACATTTACGGTTATAGATCTATTGTTCTGTCTTGACTGTTATCCCCTCCCTTTGACTTGTTTTAATATGGGGTCTATGGGGTCACACAGAGTTGGACATGACTGAAGTGACTTAGCAGGAGTAGCAGCAGCATAGATGTTTTAAGTATGGAATGAAGTAATATGTGAAAAATGCCTAGTGTTGAACCTGATCTATAGTAAATGCACAATAAATAGTATTCTATTTTTTGTTAAGGTCTCTGAATAAACATGTATAATATCATATAAGAAATTAATTGCCAGTCCAGGTTCGATGCAGGATACAGGATACTTGGGGCTGGTGCACTGGGATGACCCAGAGGGATGGTATAGGGAGGGAGGGGGGAGGGGGGGTTCAGGATGGGGAACATGTGTACACCCATGGTGGATTCATGTTGATGTATGGCAAAACCAATACAATATTGTAAAGTAATTAGCCTCCAATTAAAATAAATAAATTTAAATTAAAAAAAGAAGATCTCTGAATAACTAAGCACAGTGCTGCCGGGGTTCAGCCCCGGTGGATCCAGGGTGATTTGAAGTGGGGATGGCATCAGCGAGGAAAAACTTACTTATTTAGAAATACAAGAATAGATTAGGAAGAAATAGTATAGTAGGAAAATTAGATGGAGAAAAGAAGGCTGAATAACTTGGTTTATGTGGAAAGCCAATAAAGTTCCAGACAAGGAGCTTGCACCATCTATTTTAGGCCACTGGCATCTGTTTGAATATCGGAGAGTGCCCCGCCCTGGGCTCTCTCTCTTACGGATCTTAGCAGCCCAGCCGGGACAGGTAAGTAGACATGGCGGGCCTCCACGCCCCGGATGGGAATTCAACCAAAAAAGGGGACAACAAGAAAAGAACGACTTGGGGAAGCCCAGCGTCGGTGGAAGACTCAAAAAGGGAAAGGGAAGTTTATTTTTCAAAATCAGCTTATATACCCCAAGTTGTACATAATGGAATATGCAGAGTAAAGCAGGGGCAGCAGTCCTGACCCTCATTGAGACAAGGCTTTCTTTTTTGCACAGCCTCCCGTTACAAAAGTCCAGGTGGTTTACATTATCTTCTGGCCAAGAGGCCTGTTAACATTTCTATGGCTCTCTTCTGATGAGGTTTTGTTAACCAGAAGACTCATTTGTATTAACCTTTCCAAAGTCTGAATGCCACTCTCAGAAAACACTAAATAAAAATACAGCAATGTGTAATAAAAGGAAGTACAGTGATTTATAGCAAAAGAAAAAGTAATTTACTCTAAAGTTTAGTATTGCTAACATCAAAACTACTATATATCCTTTTCCATATCCCGTTTACATTGATTACATCTTCCTGGGTGCCTGATAGATAAAAAATAAGGAGGTCTGGCAGCAATCATTGAGTTAACCGTGAAAACCTGTCACCAATATAAATTTGAAAAGGCTCTGAAACTTTAAGATACTTTAAGGCTTCTGTGCCCCTCACAGTTGGGAGGTTGTGAGTAATTTACAAGCTTGTAGAAGGTCAGGGGAACTTGTTAGGCAGGCTAGAGCATTATCAAAGGGGGGTTTGGCTGAAACACTCCTTTCAAATGCAGAAGGCCAAAACCCTGAATTAACTTTTTCCAGAGAAAGTCAGAAAATAACTGGAAAACAGACAAATTCTTATTTTGAGGGGGTACATGTTCAGGAAAAACCATGGAGAAATCCAATGACTCAAATTGCCCTGCCATCTGAGTCTGCCATGTGACCTGTCATGGGTGGGATTCCTCACTCTGGCTCCCGACACAGTGCCTTAAACATTAGATGCCCAATAAATATTTATTTGCGAATTCTCCTCCCATCCTCAGCCACTGAGTGTTGAGATGGAACAGGTATTGAGAGAGAGAGAGAGAGAGAGAGGAAAAAAAAAAAAAAAACAGTGGTTAGCTGAAACTAGCTGGCACAACTTGCAAGGGTCAACTGTTAACTTTGCAAGAATTTTTGAGTCACCATTTAAAGTGTGAAAATGTTAGTCATTCAGTCGTGTCTGTTTGCAACCCCATGGACTGTAGCCTGCCAGGATCCTCTGTCCATGAAATTCTCCAGGCCCAGAATACTGGAGTGGAGTGCCATTCCCATCTCCAGCGGAATCTTTCTGACCCAGGGATAAAACCTGGGTCTCCCACATTAAAGGCAGATTCATAATTAAAACAACTTTTAATAATATAATATATATATATAATATAATAACAACTTTAATAATATAAACCTACAATTAAATAAGTTATATTAAAGATAAGGGTGATCAGTACTAAAAGCTTGTCCCTTTCTAATTGTTTTACTACATTTTACCAGAATCTATGTTTTTGAGGTTATTCATACTTACGCTATCTATGTGGAGTAAATATGATGGTGTGTTACAGCACACTGATACCAGTTCCATGTTCATTGACATCAGCTTGAAATCAGCTATGACAACAGTCTTTACCCTGAAAGAAAAAGTGAAAATCACTCAGTTATGTCCAACTCTTTGCCACCCCATGGACTTTACAGTCCATGGAATTCTCCAGGCCAGAATACTAGCCTTTCCCTTCTCTAGGGGATCTTCCCAACCCAGGGATCAAACCTAGGTCTCTCACATTGTGAGCAGATTCTTTACCAGCTGAGCCACAAGGGAAGCCCAAGAATATTGGAATGGATAGCCTATCCCTTCTCCAGCAGGTCGTCCCAACCCAGGAATTGAACTGGGGTCTCCTGCATTGCAGGCAGATTCTTTACCAACTGAGGTATCAGGGAAGCTTTACCCTGAAGCAAACTGGAAAATGCAACAAATTAAACATTGTTGCCTCCTGAGAGCCAGTGGTTCAATATGCCCTGGCATACTGCAGGAAGGATATTCCTGAGAACCAATGAAGACACACATCCTCTCCTCCCAGAATTTCTAACTACATCAGGCTACTTTTGATTCTTTGGGTTCTGAAATGGCACCTTATTCAGTAGAAATTTTCCAGTCTTTGAAAAAGTGGTATTTAAGAAATAAGGCATAGAGGTTATCCCCAGGTTCTGATTCAGTGGGTTGGTGAGAGCTGCGCAATATGAGTACAAGGCCCTGTGTGTCATTGGGAAATGAGATCACATTTGCAAGGAAACACCCATCAGAGGATGTCTCAGTCACCCTCTGCTTCATTCTGATAGAAAAGAAAGTAGATGAAAAAACTGTTACCATTTCAAATAAGTCATCAACTTTCTAAATAAAGACTTGGATAATTAGACCTGAAAATACCTGTAGTTTTAAAATGAGAAGAACAATAGGACTATTTCTGCCTTGCAGTGGCTGCATTATAAAAACCCAACAGTTACCTGCCTTCAATTGTTATCCCTCATGAAAGATGAGATAAAGAAGATGAAGAGGGAAAAACAGGAGGCACAAAGAGAATCACTTTCAGAAAGTCAGTAATAGTTAAGAGCAAAGACATCAAAGTCTGCTGTTAAGTCATAATTGTGTTTAGATGATGAATAAAAGAATTATGGATGGTTCCCAGTTAAATATATTCTTAGAGCTATTTACATAATTCAAGGCGTCCACCAGAACAGTAATAAAACACATGCAATGTAATCAGTTAGTTCAATTCAGTTGCTCAGTCCTGTCTGACTGTTTGCAACCCCATGGACTGCAGCACGCCAGGCCTCCCTGCCCATCACCAACTCCCAGAGTTTACACAAACTCATGTCCATCGAGTTGATGATGCCATCCAACCATCTCATCCTCTGTCATCCCCTTCTCCTCCTGCCTTCAGTATTTCCCAGCATCAGGGTCTTTTACAAGGAGTCAGTTATTCCCATCAGGTGGCCAAAGTATTGGATTTTCATCTTTAGCATCAGTCCTTCCAATGAATATTCAGGACTGATTCCCTTTAGGATGGATTTGTTGGATCTCCTTGCAATCCAAGGGACTTTCAAGAGTCTTCTACAACACCATAGTTCAAAAGCATCTATTCTTCAGCACTCGCTTTCTTTATAGTCCAACTCTCACATCCAAACATGACTCCTGGAAAAACCATAGCTTTGACTAGACAGACATTTGTTGGCAAAGTAATACCTCTGCTTTTTAATATGCTGTCTAGGTTGGTCATAACTTTCTTCCAAGGAGCAAGTGTCTTTTCATTTCATGGCTGCAGTCACCATCCACAGTGATTTGGAGTCCTCCAAAACAAAGTCTGTCACTGTTTCTCCCCATCTATTTGCCTTGAAATAATGGGACCAGATGTAAAAAACAATTATATTCTAGATAATGAAATGTTATTCCTCTAGCATGAAATATTAAACACATCACTATACTCTAATAACATTTTTTAAAGATAAATGAAAACAGACCCAAATATAAAACATATGAGCATATATATGGTATTTGTTGAGTTTTACACTGATCAAATCAAGTAGCTTCTCACCTTCATACTGTGAAAAAGTCCCTTATAATGCAAAAGAGACCCTTCTTCCTGTGAGATGTGTTGGATAATGGAACCAGCAAGTGATGCTTGATGATAAGTGGCCAACTCTATAGGGTGCTGAGCACAGTGACTTCTGAAGGTTAGGGAACACGGTAAAAGGGGCCCCTTACTGTGTGCCAGATTGTGTCACTGGGGTTGTGTATGGCTCTCCAGACAACACAGCTGTGCTCTCCGCATCGTCATGCCTATACCTTTAATAGAACTGCCAGTGAGAGATGTTTTTCAGGGTGTTGCCAGCTTTCATGGAATTTTCCAACCTGCATTTATTCCAATGAGTGACTGGTAGAAGCAGGCCAGGTTGTGACCTTAGATTAAGGTCAAACGTCGGTGAAACCAGGGCCGAAATGGCCTCATCACTGTTCTTACTTTTCTATTCTCTTAAAAACTGCTAACCAACTGCAGACAAAGGTATTTCCATGCTCGTGTAGAATGCAAAATGTACAGTTTTGTTGTGCTGTGCTGTTAAGAGCCCGATGATCATCGTATATCCACGCAGTCACAGAAGTCTGCTCAGCTTCAGGATAATATACTTTTTGGTTAAATATTGAAAGATACTGATGAGGTTACAAGATAAATTATATTCTCATGAAAATCAGTTGTATTTCTTCCAGCTATCTTTTCGTTTACTCATAAATTTACATTCAACATTGTTGCTTTCTGGTTTGGCCTACCAGCTCTGCTATGAATTGTTTGTGACTTTATTAGCTGGAGCCACCCTGACTCAAAAGATGAGGTAGATGGATTTTCATTCTGTTCCACTATTGAGCCTCTCAGCATCACTGGTGCCGAGTTCTTGCTTCCACTGAGATAACACATTTTATAGAGCATCTCACTGGTCTTTTGTTAGGGCACACACACATACACACACACACACACTCTTGCACATGTGCACAAACATGCACAAGCCCAGTAAAGGAGACGTGGCAGATGTGACTGAAAGTTTCAGAGAAAAGCACAGGGACTGGTGTTCAGACCCACATATCAAAGTAACCGAAAACTCAATCTTCCTGTCTTCAGAAATTCTTCAGCTTTATTCCCCATTATTCATGTATTCTCGCTCTTTTAACTCTCCTGTCGTTTTCTTCTCTGTTTCTTTTTACTTCCAAATCCTGATTATTTACAACACAGCAGTGTTTAGCTCTCCTTCTTGGTTTCCTAATGACCCGACTTTTGTCCCAAATACCTTACTAAGGTGTCCCCTTCTAAAAAACACCCTGTTGCCTCATTAAGAGAATGTGTAGCTCTAGCTGTCATCTTAATAACTTTTAACTCTGCCACATAAACCTGAGTCAGTCATGCAATCAATAAATAGCTGACTAAATACCCAAGTTGTGTGAAGGGTTACATAAATGATCTTCACTTCTGTGTGAAGTGAATACCTGTTCTCAGGTATAGAAATACCACAGCCAGTACGGTCATCCCCCAAAATGCTCATCAAGGTCCCCAGGTATTTAGTGTTATGCAGTATTGTTGGGACCACATGGGACCGTTAACACTCTCTCTTACAACCTTCCTTTCCTTTTTGGGAATATCTTAAATAGAGGAAAATAATAACTAGAGTTACTTGGGAAGTTCTTTTAACAAAACATTGCAAATGCCATGTACGATACATGAACTTCAAAGTTAAACATATTTAATACTGGCAGTTGGATTCTCATTCTGACTTTGACTTGGCTCTGTGTCCACAAACAAATTGCCTGAGCCTTGATAACTCTAAAATTAGTGATCAAGTGCCCACTTCAAAAAATTACATTGAGAAACAAAAATAAAAACTTTCAGTAAATTTCTTAACACCATTCCTGGAATGCAGTGTTTAAGAAATATTAGCTATTATTATTTATTAACTTTATTGAAATAGCAAGCATGATGTGGATCAACATGTAGAGGCAGAGAGAATTCCTCTGAGCCTTCCTTGTGCAAAAGCAATTGTTCTATACCTGTGGCATGGATGCTCTAGTCTTTCTATGTGGACATGGAAGGCTGAGAGGTCACTTTGCTTCTTTGTATTGTGTGGCAGCTCCTCACACTGGATCTCAGAAGCAGCCAAGGACGCCTTTTCGCTCCCACCTCGGTCAAGCCATCGTTCTCCTTTGGAGTGTGCCTCCAGTGAAGATCAGGGCTTCCCGAGTGGACAGAAGAGTCTGGTGGGCTACAGTCCATAGGGTCACAAAGAATGGGCCATGAGTGAGCGACCAACACACTTCCAGTGAGGACCAGCACTATCTTTCTTCCCTGTTACTTCAGAGGCAGGGGTGAGGGAATATAGGTCTCTTCAATTTCTATCCCGGCTACCTAGTTATTGAATAATAGATGCTAAATACTATTTTCTATTTCTCCCACCATTATTACTGACCTCATTTTTAACCACAGTCTGCTGGTGCAGCTGAAAAGTCTCTAGCCACAGAATTTCAGTTGTCTTTATCATCAGGAAAGCTCCCAAAACAGCGGGCTCTCTATTTTATAGCTGCTGAGCAAAAGAGGGTAACGTCTGCTGTGATTTTTCTGATGTCTCCCCTCCCAGGGACTGTCCTTCATTGGGCCTACACCAGCCCATCTCCACTGACATACTGTCCTGGCCTGCTGCTCCTGGCCAGTGCCAGGGAGCTCAGTTTGGTCCTCTCGTCCTCACTAGCTCTTTCTATTCCCTGCATAGCACTGCTGGAGTCCAGCACTTCAAAGTCTTACTCAGAAACAAGCATTAACCGCTGTTCTTCTTTGAACCATCACTATACTTATTAGTCTTTTATTTACAATCTCAACACTTGCTGTATTAAAGAAATAGTTCTTGAAAACTGGTAACTGTTTAAAAGGGGAAAGCAATCTCTTACAAATGATTACTCTCTCCTCTGAGCCCTGGTTATCCTTTTAACTGCTTCCCCACTTCACCTCGAACATGACTGAGGGACTAACACACACACGCAAAGATACATACATACGTCTAACAAATATTTCTTCCCTTAAAACTCTTTTCTATTTTTAAAAGTTATTTTGTGTTTTTGTTTTTTAAATTTTTTTTATTTTTTATTTTTGTTTGCTTTACAATACTGTATTCGTTTTGCTATACATTGACATGAATCAGCCACGAGTGTACATAAACTCCCAATCCCAACCCCCACCTCCGCCCTCCCACCCCACACCATCTCTCTGGATTATCCCCGTGCATCAGTCCCAAGCACCCTGCATCCTGCATAATGTTCCTGTAACAATAGTAAAGTTGTATCATTATTAATTATATAATGGGTCAGCTTGATATATCTCAGGATCCAGCTTAATTATATATATATATATATATACACATACACACACATATGCTTTTTCTTCAATTTTTATATATGATTACACATAATATACGTTTTTAAATGTATTTTGTTGTTGTTTAGTAGCTAAGTTGTGTCTGACTCTTTGTGACCCTAGGGACTATAGCCCACTAGGCTTCTCTGTTCATGGGATCTTCCAGGCAAGAATACCAGAGTGGGTTGCCACTTCCTACTCCAAGGGATCTTCCTGACCTAAGGACAGAATTCACATCTTTTACACTGGCAAGCATTGGCAGCTGCATTCTTTACCACTGAAGTATGCTTATATATATTATATTTTAGGATTTTTTATAAGTATATTAAGTATCCTTAGTGTATAAAGTTATTCAAGGGATAATGATGGTAAAGGCCATCAGCTGCATGTGTAAGGTAATGAAGGTTGTTTTTGTTCTGTTTTGTTTATTAACGGGAAAAGAGAGCAAATTTGTGTTAGGATAAAATATCAAGTTGATCCATAATATGCAAGAACAGAGAGAAGAACAAAAGTTGAATGTGTAGAATGTTAGGAAGGTATATAAAATACTGCCAACAAAGACCTCTCTACACCACTTTGGAAAGAAAGAAAGAAACCTGATTTATTGTTAAGTATAACAGAGTACATGGCCCTTAAGAGACGACCAAGGCACTACAAAATTTCACACAATTGATACAGCAGAGCAGATTCAAAGTTCACTGGGAACTGAAGAAGGCAGTCACTTTAAATGTGCCCTTCTGAAAGAATAATATAACTTATCTCCTCGAGAGACAGGGGTTACATCATGAGATTAACTCCTAGGCTAATTCTGGAGCTGTCTGTTTACATCTGCAGGGATTATGAAGCCCTCGACCTTGGAGAAATTTCTTCATTGTAAAACTGGACCCTGGATCTATCTGGCTCCTGGAGAAGTTTAGTTACCTTCCAAAGACCCACTATGTCATCAAGGAGATCTTTCAAGAGAGGAGGAGCAGGTAAGAAGGGAAGAGGAGGCAGCTGCCACTTCTGCTGTGTTTATGCAGAATTTGCAAATCATCGCTTTAACACATAAGGCTGTGGAAAGGCGTGGTTAGCCTCAGAACTTCTCTTCAATCTGACTCTGTTTTGATAGGCTCTTTCATTAAATCATGTTTTAAGGAGCTTGTGAATCTTTTACTGTCAAACAATATTTTGATTAAAAATAGATTAGGTTTTCTTCTTGTTAAAATGAGAAGTATTGTCTTTTCTTATTAAGGGATGGTAGAGCCATACTTGAATTCTGTGTAATCAGCCCATATTATAGAGATGATGATTCTCAAGAGAAAATTTTTACTTTTCTGTGGCCTTACCTTCCTAATTATTAAAAAGATAAATAAATGAAGCTTATAAATTCTAAAAGAATTATTTATGATTGTGTTACTTTTACCATGTGTATTTTAAAATACCATCCTGTCATTTTAACAGGTCATTAAGCTACAACCATTTGTTGTTATCAGGTACCCATCCTTCTACTGTAACCAAGTGACCAAATATCCCTTCAAAATTGTTTTGATTTTGCTTTCCTAAAATCAGATCCTAAGTTTGGAAAAGTTAAGTTTTCAAATATCTTTTGAAATTAAAATTGCTGTTGCCATTTCTCCACCCTGTCTTTGATTTTCCAGGCCCTGGAAAATTATAAGACATTGTCATTTCACTTATAAAAAGAGAGATGAGAATAATTATAAATTTGGGAGGCTCAATATTTGTTAATTAGTTAAACACTATTGTAACAACCAGACGGCAAGAGCTATAAATCAAAAGAGAAGTTTGGCCTTCCGTGTCATTGATTTTGTAGATAACATATTATTAATGTAAATGTTCAAAAGATCATACACCCTGTAGTGTTGAATTGAGGCCCTCAGTACTCTAACACTGTCTGTTTCATTGATTAGGTCCCAATCAGAAAGCTGTGCTTTGCAACCAAGTTGAGAATTTTATTTTCTTCTGTTATTATTACTTACTACAATAGATTAACTGTTACTCTTTAGCCTTATCACAAGTGGTTTCTGCTTTTTCACTGATGCTTGTGTGAAGGGTCTGCTATAGGTTTCAAGCTAGAATTTGTTTTTCAGCCAAATAGGGAGCCCTCTCAGAGCCCTGTGATAAGGACTCTACCTGATATCCCTAACTATTGATATTTCAATAAAAAGTGTGGGTATAGACTTAAAGCTGATAGCTGGGATATCTTTAAGATGGCTTTCTGAGAATCCCAGCAAATTGAGTCTCTTTAATCAAAAGAAATGATCTTTAGTTTCTTTAGGTAGGTATATTCCTAAGTATTTTATTTTTTTCATTGCAATGGTGAATGGAATTGATTCCTTAATTTCTTTTTCTACTTTCTCATTATTAGTGTATAGGAATGCAAGGGATTTCTGTGTGTTGATTTTATATCCTGCAACTTTACTATATTCATTGATTAGCTCTAGTAATTTTCTGGTGGAGTCTTTAGGGTTTTCTATGTAGAGGATCATGTCATCTGCAAACAGTGAGAGCTTTACTTCTTCTTTTCCAATCTGGATTCCTTTTATTTCTTTTTCTGCTCTGATTGCTGTGGCCAAAACTTCCAGGACTATGTTGAATAGTAGTGGTGAAAGTGGGCACCCTTGTCTTGTTCCTGACTTTAGGGGAAATGCTTTCAATTTTTCACCATTGAGGATAATGTTTGCTGAGGGTTTGTCATATATAGCTTTTATTATGTTGAGGTATGTTCCTTCTATTCCTGCTTTCTAGAGGGTTTTTAGCATAAATGGATGTTGAGTTTTGTCAAAGGCTTTCTCTGCATCTATTGAGATAATCATGGTTTTTATTTTTCAATTTGTTAATGTGGTGTATTACATTGATTGATTTGCAGATATTGAAGAATCCTTGCATCCCTGGGATAAAGCCCACTTGGTCATGATGTATGATCTTTTTTCATATGTTGTTAGATTCTGTTTGCTAGAATTTTGTTAAGGATTTTTGCATCTATGTTCATCAGTGATATTGGCTTATAGTTTTCTTTTTTTGTGGCGTCTTCGTCAGGTTTTGGTATTAGGGTGATGGTGGCCTCATAGAATGAGTTTGGAAGTTTACCTTCCTCTGCAGTTTTCTGGAAGAGTTTGAGTAGAAAAGGTGTTAGCTCTTTTCTAAATTTTTGGTAGAATTCAACTGTGAAGCTGTCTGGTCCTAGGCTTTTGTTTGCTGGAAGATTTCTGATTATGGTTTCAATTTCCGTGCTTGTGATGGGTCTATTAATATTTTCTATTTCTTCCTGGTTCAGTTTTGGAAAGTTGTACTCATATCAGATAAAATAGTCTTTAAAACAGAGGCTGTGAAAAGAGACAAAGAAGGGCACTACATAATGATCAGAGGATCAATCCAGGTATAACAATTATAAATATATGTGCACCCAGCATAGGAGCACCACAATATGTAAGACAAATCTAACAAGTATGATACAGGAAATTAACAATAACATAATAATAGTGGGAGACTCTAATACCCCACTCACACCTATGGACAGATCAGCTAAACAGAAAATTAACAAGGAAACACAAACTTTAAATGATACAATAGACCAGTTAGACCTAATTGATATCTATAGGACATTTCACCCCAAAACAATGAATTTCACCTTTTCCTCAAGTGCATGTGGAACCTTCTCCAGGATAGATCACATCCTGGGCCATAAATCTAGCCTTGGTAAATTTTAAAAAATTGAAATCATCCCAAGCATCTTTTCTGACCACAATGCAGTGAGATTAGATCTCAATTACAGGAGAGAAATTATTAAAAATTCCAACATATGGAGGCTAAATAACATGCTGCTGAATAACCAACAAATCACAGAGGAAATAAAAAAAGAAATCAAAATATGCATGGAAATGAATGAAAGTGAAAACACAACAACCCAAAATCTGTGGGACACTGTAAAAGCAGTGCTAAGGGGAAGGTTCATAGCAATACAGGCATACCTCAAGAAACAAGAAGAAAGTCAAATAAATAACCTAATTCTACACCTAAAGCAACTAGAAAAGGAAGAAATGAAGAACCCCAGGTCAGTAGAAGGAAAGAATTCTTAAAAATTAGGGCAGAAAGAAATGCAAAAGAAACAAAAGAGACCATAGCAAAAATCAACAAAGCCAAAAGCTGGTTCTTTGAGAAGGTAAATAAAATTGACAAACCATTAGCCAGACTCATCAAGAAACAAAGGGAAAAAAATCAAATCGATAAAATTAGAAATGAAAATGGAGAGATCACAACAGACAACACAGAAATAGAAAGGATCATAAGAGACTACTATCAGCAACTACATGCCAGTAAAATGGGCAACTTGAAAGAAATGAACAAATTCTTAGACAGTGTACAGCTTTGACATACTCCTTTACCAATTTGGAACCAGTCTGTTGTTCTGTGTCCAGTTCTAATTGTTGCTTCTTGACGTGCATACAGATTTCTCAGAAGGAGATAAGGTGGTCTGGTATTCCCATCTCTTTAAGAATTTTCCACAGTTCATTGTGATCCACACTGTTAAAGGCTCTGGTGTAGTCAATATAGCAGAAGTATGTGGTTTTCTGAAACTCCTTGCTTTTTCTGTGATCCATTGGTTGTTGGCAATTTGTGTTGGCTCAGATGGTAAAGAAATTGCCTCCAATGCTGAAGATCCCGTTTTGATTCCTGGGTCAGGAAGATCCCCTGGAGATGGGAATGGCTGCCCACTGGAATATTCCGCCTAGAGAGAATTCCATGGATGGAATTCTATGGGCTATAGTCCATGGAGTCACAAAGAGTCGGACACAACTGAGCGACTTTCACTTCATTTTCATTTGTCGCAGTTTGAGACTTCCCTGGTGGCTCAGATGGTAAAGAATCTGCCTGCAATGCAAGAGACCCAAGTTTGATCCCTGGGTTGGGAAGCTCCTTTGGAGAGGAGAATGGTTACCCACTCCAGTATTCATGCCTGGAGAGTTCCATGGACAGAGGAGCCTGGTGGGCTGCAGTCCATAGGGTCACAGAGAGTCAAACATGACTAAGTGACTAAGCACGCACACAGTACGAAAGATTACAAAATCATAAAAGTATCTGAGTTGGAGTAGAAAAGATTATTTAAAAGGTGGAAGGGGGTGCCTTGCCAAGATTAGGGACAAAAGTTTTGTAAAAATAGCTGCTAAGCGAAAATTGCATTTGCTATCTGCTGTCAGGTGTAACTTCATTTGATTATAGTATGCAGAAGAGCCAGTTTTCCCTTAAAATTAATTTTCTCTTTGTAAAATATAAAATATTTTATAATGCTTTCTTTCTCGTGTACTATGGTAACAATTGAGATTTTTAACAGCTTTTTTTTCTTTTTTTTAATGCATAGAAAGTTAGAGTAAAATGAAAAATTTTAGCAGAGTTTAATAAGAAAGAGATTCATACTGTGCACTAAAGTAAAGAGCAGGCCTGAATATAAATGAGAAATTAGGAGCCATTGAAAGGTTAAAAAGGAGTATGGGGAGGTTGGGTAGGGAGTTGAGATGCTAAATATTAGATTTTCTAAAAATGTTAATCTTGTCTTCTGAAAAGGATTCAGCAGCTCATGCTAGGTGCATGTCAGATTGATAGAGAAAATAGTCATAAGGACAGATTTGTTGGAACCTGTGGGACTCTTAATTTCGTTTGCCTAAGAGTGTTTATTTGAAAAGTGTTTGCAGGGACAAATTATGTAAAGGTGAGAAAGGATGGTTATTTTCTTACTGTGATTGAATTCATTGGCCTTTTTTTCTGTTTTTTACTCCTTCACCTGACTTAGCCTGTTTTTCAGGTTTGACTGTTTTTATTTTATTGAGGAGTTACCCCCATGACATGCAGGTCTCTTTTGTGGAACGAGTGTCCTGGGGGTGGTGGGCACGGCACCCCCGCCCCCACGAGCTTGGAATAAAAAGGAGGCTGCTGGGACGCGCCTTTAAGACTCCTCACTGCCTACCCTATTTGTAAAAGGAAGTTGTCCTTAAACTCTGCCCCCAAGTAGAATGTGTGTGAGAAGTTCCCCCTTAGATAACAGCATGCTTTCCCCACTTTTCTTGTATGTTCCTAGAAGTATAGCTGTCCTGTTTCACTTTGGGGAGGAAAAGAGGGTCACAAACCTATTTGAAGATCTGGCACCCAATTCCTGTCTGGACAATGTGCCATCCACCTATCTGGTTTGCATGCAGTTTTCTTAGGAAGCGCTGGCCTGTTGTTTGGATTGAGTTTGTATACTGGATACTGGATAACCTTGTGTTTCTTGGAGTTTAAATGATCTGAGTGCCTAATTATGCTAGAAAGCAGGGATGAAAGATAAAGTCAGGACCTGAGAGGGATGGCGTGCCCTTTGATGCACTTTACAGCCCCCCTCAAGCCCCTTTCCCACCTTGCGCTCTGCTTGGACACCCTCTTGGCTGACCTACTCTCCACTCTTTGCTTAAAGCTTTCTTCTCAAGGAGACTGGCTCTGCCCACCTCAGTCTCACGTGGCAGCCTGCCTCTCCGTTTGGCAAAGCATTTATCATCTGACTTACTACAGAATTTACTTGCCGTGTCCTTTGTTTATTTTCTGCTCCCTCAGGTAGACTGTACGCCCCGTGAGGGCAGGGAACTCTCCATTGTCCCAACAGTGCTGTGGGTGCTCAGCTGGGGGACAGTTGCTTGCTGTTGAGATGCATCATCTAACTGGTTCACAGCCCATGTGACTGTGGAAATGAGCCATATGCTTTGTATGTCAAGTCTGTCGCAGCCCATTTCTGTTTTTAGACATCATGGTTTATTGTTTATGCACATCATTCACATCTGAGGAATCTTGCAGCCTTGGCCTTGACTGCTGCCTGGTTTTCTCTAAAACTGTTTTTATCCCTAGGACTGGTAGTTCTGCTGGCAGGAAAGTTTGTGGAGCCGAGAGTGGGCTCTGTCAGCCACTTAAGCAAAGTGAATGGAACTTGTGTCAAGATCAGCAAGTGTCCTCGGGAACAGATTTTATGCCCTCACTCCCGTCTTTTATCTCCTCTTTGCATGGAAGCTAAAATCACAGCCATGAGCAGCAATTTCATTTCTGCAAACCCAGTCAAACCCTGTTTTACCCTCTCTGGAGAGAACCTCTTCCCTGCCTGGTGCAGGTAATGGGTGTGCACAGTGGATGGGACATGTGAGCTCTTGAAAAGCCATCCTTCCGCCCTCTCTGCATCAGGCTGCTTGCACGGGACATGGCATTCCCATAAACACAGCCCTCTTTAACCATGCTGCCATATTTCCCCTGACACAAGGAAATGAGTTGATGGAAGTGAGGATTGAGGGATAAGAGAATCAAGAGAATCAAAATGTGTTTCTTTCAGATAGCGTCCACTGGGGCTATTTCTTGAGACAGTCTTCTGCACTCCTTTAATTAAAGTCACGCTAATGTGGAATATTTAGACTAGAGAGATTCCATGACCACGTCAGTTTGTATAGGATGTTGAAATCCCCTAGCCTGAGTGATCACTTAGGAATCTGACTGCGTTCATCCCCACCTCTATCCCCCACCACACACTCCTCCCCCAGCTCCTACTTTGGACTCTGACAGTGGGTCCCAGCTGGTCCCACATATAAAACATAAAGCACACATTTGGTGTGGCTTATTTTAAACTTTGATCAAAATTCTTTCTAAACAGAAAAGGAGAAAAGCCTGCAGCTTGTGTTTGCTTTCACGGTCTCCCCAGGCACGTGCTTTTTCCATTTTTCACACTCAGCATTTGTGTGTCCCTTCACGGTTATCGTTCCCTGTCTGGGAAGCCAGCTGTAATAAATCACATAAATCAGCTACACTCTACAGAGGTCACAGAGGATGGCGACCTGATCCCAAATTATACACCTCTGCCGAGCCCCAGGGTAGAGCGTACTGCTGTTACCCACAGAAATGGTACCCGTGAAAATAGTTTGCTTCGCCTCATGAATTCCTGCCTTATGAATTCTGTTTTAGTTCAGAATCTGCTTTGTCACAACTTTTCCTCACCTTTTCTCCTGCTTAAGTGAGACTTTGCTGTGACGTGGGAGGACTGTGCTTAACCACCCCCAGTGACGGGGTGAGACCTTTCACTTTGGTGCTGACTCCCTGTTTTTCATCCGTCACTCTGCTTTGGGGAGCAAGCAGACCTGGTTATAGGATATTTGAAGATCAGGGCCTTGGTGTCCTGTCTTTAACTTCTGACCAATTAGGAAAAAGTCAGAACAATAGAAATTTTTACCCAGATATTAATATATAAGTGGTTTTTTTGTGGGGCGGGAGGGAGCGTGGAGATCTTAGTTCCTTGATCAGAGATTGAACCGTGGGCCCCAGCAGTGGAAACACCCAGTCCTAACCACTGGACTGCCAGGGATTTCCCAATATATGTGTTTGCTCTTTGTGTTTTAGTAAGAAGAGAAAAGTGCTGGTGAAAGATGTCAATGTAATTGATTAAAGAGCAGGCCTGGGGGGGAAAAATGTGATAATCATTTTTGATAAAATCAGTTGAGCCTAACCACTTTTCTCATGATAGAATATATCACTCAGGCATTTAGTTACATATAGAACACAATTCTCTCTTTCAGAAGCACCAATGTTTCTATTCTTCTTACTGAATTCTCTAATTTTAAGATGTTGTCCCTGTTAATTTTAAATTTATTTATTTAGTTTCCCCAGAAGAAGTAACCCTAATTATCAATTTCCATATCCACAGTTATTTGAAAAGGAAATTGACGAGAAAAGAAAGGATTCTCACCTTTGCTGCTTTTTAGCAGGAAGGTTCCAGCCGGAGCTGACCTAGCCATGTTAGAAACTTGCAGGCCACCCCGAGGTGAGAAGGAGCCGGAAGCTCCTCTCTCCCAGGTGGGAATGAGCTGGACGCTCTCTTCTTCAGCTAGAGAGTTTAGAACTCCTCAGAAGGTCTTGATACTCTTTCCTGGAGCTTCGGTGACAGCTAAGTTCAGGGTTACAGATAAGACATTATTCGAGGAAAAGCTTTCCTGCCAGGATACCATGGCCCGTGTCATTTAGAATCTCAGCTGTAGTATGAAAATTATTATTACATTTTACTTAAGTGAGTTATATTTCAGAGGCTTTTATTAAGGCTGCTGGCTCTACAGGTTTCATTCTGTGTTCTTTTTTCCAAAATGGGTAAAGGTTCCAATGTCTATGTCTGTGCAACCTAGCAAAAAGCCCTCCCACTTCTGATTCAAACAGGAGCTGTATAAGTGGAGTGATCCTGTTTTGTTTACTAGCAACCTAGCTAATGTTAATGTTCTGATACAGTTTTCTTTGTCGTGAGAACGCTGTATGTTAAGAGCGTTTCTATTTTAGCTTTTTAGCTTAGTTGTCAGTAGATCCTTTGATAACTTTGATGTCAGTCTTTTCTGGTTTCTAAGTGAACACATCTTTGTCTAAAAGAGGCAAAATTGTGAATTCTGATTAATAAGCATTTTTTCAGTAAGTCAGAGTTTGAGAAAATAAACATTCAAAATTCTGAAATTCAGCAACACATGGCACCTTATATGCTAAGTGGCTTCCCAAAAGGGGAGAATATGGTACCTCTGGCAAATAAGAATACCAAGATTAGATGCTATTTACATATCCATGTTTTTCTTAGTAAAACAAAACAGATGTTAGCAGTACAGCTGGCTGTTGCATATTTGTGTATTTTTGTTGCTAACAAATTTCCATGAGGAAGGACATAAAATTGGTTTGAAGGCTAAACTGGGAGAAAATAAGTTGATATTTTAACTAGAAATGAGAGGCATAATTACATGATGGATTGTATCTTAATTTTTGAGGTCTTGATTGAATTTATAGCATTCAATATCAAAACAGTGTTTTCAGCTTTCAGTGAAACTAATCTAAATAGAGGAGGTCAGAGTGAACTAGAAATTGGCTTTATTTGAATTACTCGGTATAGCTCCCTAAAATGTCAGGTTTAATGGAATGTTAGAATACTTTATTTGGACTTCCCTGGTGGCTCAGACGGGAAAGTGTCTAAAGTAAATGTGTTATTCCTAGTTACTAATTTATATAAAAGACTGTGATTTGCATCTACTATGATAATTGCATGCAGTATGCATTTTTTAAATGTTCTGATAAGACATAACTTTGCAGTTAAAACCAAAACAGGCAAGCAGAAGATCTTTATGTTTAATTTTTATATGCAGAACTTTGTCCCACTGACTCTATGCCACCTAAAGTTTGGCTGTCCTTTTCCTGAATACCTTCTCTACTCTGTTTCTTGCTTGGGGGTGTTTGCATTTTGTCTGTTCTTGGTTGGCTGCTTGTATTATGCAGCACCTATGGATTCTCCTGTCCCGTCACAATCTGATGCATACTAAACTTAGCACTGTGAGTTCGTTACACTCTGTTGTAGGAGACTATTTGTAATTTGATGATCAAATCTGATACACAAGATGGTGAAGATGTAGGCATATGTGAAACGGAAGTCCCTATGATATATTATTTGAATCAAAAATTCCACTCAGCTTTGCTTTCTGTAAATTATGTAACCCTTCTTATTTATCTCAGTGGTCTCTACTTGTAAAATAAGAAGTAGATGCTGGATCTTTTGAGTTCTGGCTATATTTTTATTTTACCTCTCACTCCAGTGTTCTTGCCTGGAGAATCCTAGGGACAGGGGAGCCTGGTGGGCTGCCGTCTCTGGGGTCGCACAGAGTCAGACACGACTGGAGCGACTCAGCAGCAGCAGCAGTGACACTTGACCAGTAAAAGTTTCTCCATTCCTGTTTATAAGAATTGTTGGGCAACCAAAACCCAGAAAATGTAAGTTCTCACTAGTAATGTTTCCGCAGTAATGCAAACCAGGACTTCCCTGATCCTCCAGTGGTTAAGGCTCCATCACTTTCTGTGCATGGGGCACAGGTTCAGTCCTTGGTCAGGGAACTGGGATCCCACATGCTGAAGGGCGCAGCCAAAAAATGTATGTGTGTGTATGTTAGTTACTCAGTCGTGTCTGATTCTTTGCAACCCCATGGACTGTAGCCTGCCAGTTTCCTCTCTCCATGGAATTCTCCAGGCAAGAATACTGGAATGGGTTGCCATCCCCTTCTCCAGGGAATCTTCCCGAACCAAGGATCAAATCTGGGTCTTTCCTGCATTGGAGGCAGATTCTTTACCATCTGAGCCAGCAGGGAAGCCCCTGCCAAAAAAATAAAAATAATAATAACAGTAGTGTAACCCAGAAGCTAGAAGAGAAGATAAGGAAGCAACTCAGAGAAATAAACAAGGACAGTTGAGCAGATGTGCTCACGTGACCTCACGCAAGCTCTGATTGCAGGTCTGTGCTTGGGATGATGTGGGATTGTTGCTAATAAAAGTGCCAAATTGGTACCAAGTTTTTTCAGATCTATGTACTGTGTGATTTTAAGATCTATTTCACCAGTGTGAGAATTTATGCTCTACCTTTATCGCTGGCATCAAAATTGGTTTGGGAGTCTTCCCATTTTACACATTGCAGTTCATCAGTGAGTTAAAAGACATTGATGGAATGCCTCCCATGGCCTGTGTCTGTGTGGCATAACTGAATTTGTTGACGTGATATGTGATCAGAGCTCCTAGGGATTTTTCTAGTGGGTTTTTTGTTAAATTTTCCAAGGCGGAGGTGATGTTTATAACATTTGCCTATTCAAGTTTTAAAGATTTATTTAGAATTCTTCCAATTTATGAGATAGACATATTAAAATATCTACCCAAGAGAATAATACTCTTGCATAAGTGTTTGGTGAGTGTGCATTGTAAAACTAGAGGGACTACTGGGTGGTCAGTGTTATCTCCCAGACTTTACCCTAAGAAGGAAAACAGCACGGTGCCCTCAGACTCAGCACGTGGGACCACCACCACAGCAAGAGAAAGGCAGCATTGGTTCCCACTGGCTACTGTGTTTTGGAACATGCAGTTTTCAAAATGACCTGAGGTTGTTCATAGAATAATCTATTGTGAATCTGCACTCTTTTAATTTTTATTCTTTATTTTTTATTCTTTTGAATAAAAGAATTGTTTTATTTTTATTCTTTTGAACATTTTTCTAATGTTTTAGAGTGTTGCTTCTTTTATCAGTAAATAATTCATTTGAAATTTCTTTCTACTCCTGTGTCTTAACTATGGAAATGTCAGTGAATACTTGTATCATTGTTAATTTATAATTTCAGAGTATTTTACAGCATAGTTAACTTAGGTCTTGCCATGTTTCTTCCAGGAGCAAAAAGTAAATTTTCCATTTTTAAAGGAGAGAGAGGTTCAAAGAAATTAGAGCAAGATGTGATTTTATTGGTAAATAATTGCTCAGTGATTATCTACAGGGTACCAAGGCATGAGATGTAATGAATTTAGTTATCAAAGTATACATTAGAGTCATTGTCCCATGTTTCCCCGTGTATTTATTTAAATACTGAAAATGGCTTTTTCAAAATACACCCTAAAAATTTGCTTACTTAACAGCTTGCTAAGCATTCTTCTGGGCATTTTAAAGACATTTTTCCTTTGATCCTTATAGCCACTCTGCAAATATGGCATTATTATAACCATTTCCCAGATTAAGAAACTAAAGCTTAAATGATTGTATAAATATTTGAAAGGGGGGCTCCCTAAAAGGAGCATTCAGAGGTTCAAGAACACTCCAGAGGCAGTTGGGTGGGTCTCGTGAAGCAGTCTTTTGTGGAGTCGCCAGTAACTGAAGAAGTCAACTATTTTCTGCTTTTTGGGTGGTCTGTAATTATGTGTATTTAATCTGTTAAGTTTAATTGGCTGTTACAGTCACACAATCACACAAATTATCTTATTTTACCTACAACTTATATAGAGTTTTCTTATGTTGCTAAAAATATGAAAGAGTTGAGTCACAAAGAGACTGATGATGGGTAAGGCCATGAACCTGAAACCAAGTTTGGGGTTACATGTGTGTATGTGCAGTTTTTCTCAGATACCTAAAAACTATGTACCATTGATAAGTGATGAACTTTGAAGAAGTTAAATGTCTGCCTCAAATGTTTCCCTGAGCTCCACATTTTCTGACTTCTGATTCAAAATTGAGTCATTAAAATGGCTAGAATTGAGCACAGGCTGGTTATTACCTGCTTCTTAAAAGCCCAAAGCTGAGGATATTCAGCATAACAATTATGTGTTTTGGCATGTGGATAGCAGCCGCTTAAAATTTCTAATTATAAGAAATCTCAAATGAAATCACGTGAATATGAAGTCTTGTACCTGAGTTCTGTCAAAATTAGCAATAAATGCCATTTTTAGAGTTTGGCTAAATGACTAAAATTCCTTTGAATGTCAAACTTTATTTCTCAGGAATGTTAGTCACTGCCAAGTTTATAACATAAACACCATGTTTTTGTCACCTGAATTCCGACGACAAGAGGGTAGATGAGGGCAAGTGAAAGGCTCAGGTGAATTTTATTTCTAGGTGTTTAATTTAAAAGGATACTGTGACATTACACAGAGAAAGTCTAAGGATATGAGTGCCAGTAAAAATTCTTGGATGCTTTTATTTTTGATTATTATTAATTTTTTCAATTAAAAGGAAACTTATTAAAAGTTTTCTGATTTAAAAAGGTGTGTGCCTGGTAGTCCTGACATGCTTCTCGCTGGAGTCTCTAAGAAGATACAGAAAAGCCCTTATATTCTAAACAGTTACAAAAACTAGAACTAGCTGGAGAAGTGTCTACTGTAAACCACACGGAACTGGGTTTAAAAATACGGGCAGAATAAGTTTTGACACCTAAAAATAGGTAGGCAGAGCCATGTCCTTGCTGACTCTGCCTGTAATTTAGAAAGAGCCTCCTAGCAGCTGTCCCCAGAAGTCTCTTCCCTTCCTCTTTCTAATCTCCTCCAACAGTGCCTTTTTATCCAGTGGAAGGTCATAACTCAGAAAATAACCAGGCAGAGCTGGGGGTGGGGTGGGTAGGGGCTGTATTACTATTACATCCTGAGAATCTTAGTCCATAAAAGTCAAGTGCTGGAGGTCGGGTAAAGTTTGAGCTGTGTTTCCTGAGGGTTTGAGTGTTGTTTGAGTCCACCATATTTAGAGCTTCAGAAAGCCTTGGCAGTAAAGGTTGGAGAAGGTTTGCTTTCAGCAAAACTACATTGCAATGAAAATCACATTGGAAATTGGCCTGGGAACTATTCAGCTCAACTTGCCCACCAGCTCTTGGTCTGAAGCCAGCACCCATGTGGATCAGCAGTAGCTCAGAGCAAACACCAGAGCTAGGCAGATATCTCCCTGTATAGTGACCAATAAATAGGAGGGGGAAAATAGCTGAAAAACATTGCTTTGTAAAGGAAAGGAGAGATCATAGCGAAGATTTGAAGGAAGAACAGACTGCCAAACAATGGCCCAAATGAAAGAGGAGCAGAAAGCAGTTAGATGATAATGAGCTAAAAAGAATTAGATGGGATGAAATGAGAGTGAAACCATTAAGAAAAAATTGTAAAGAAATTAAGAATGCTGTATAGTGCATTAAAATCCATAGGGGATGGCAATAAAAAATAGAATTAACACTATTGAAAGTAAAATTAATGTCATGGAGGAGAAACTCAAAGCTCTTCCAGAGTCCAAAGAGAGAATAAAAATAAAGAAGATTGTAGATGCACTGTGGAAAGATACAACCTGGGGATTTTAAGTGCTGACAAATGAGAAAGAACTAAGTCATATCAGAAGAAAAATATATATATATAAGAATAAGCCTGTGTGTATTTGGTGCTGATTTGAAAGTGTTACTCACATTGTTCAGATAAGATCAATGAAAGGCCACCTCTAGATATGTTCTGACAATTAAAAAATTTTTGGTTAAGAATACTATCAAACATCTTGCCAAAATATCTGCTTAACTATCACAAACTCAAGTTCAGGCTTCCTTCTCTTTTGTAACAGTAAAGCCAAGGTGGTGGATGGAGTTTTGAGGAAGAAAAATGGGTGATGCAAGACCTCAGTGTGTTCCTTCCTTATATATCATGTGGAAGGAATTGAGAGGTGTTCTCTGATAATCAAGAACTCAAGGAGATACGCTCAACTTCTCTTGTCAGGATGGTGAACTTCAAAATTGCCGTTTCATTAAGTTTTATAATTAGAAAAGCATAGATTGAAAAGGAATTCATTTTTATTATCTTAAAAATAATTAGCAGAAGAATAAAACTGTAAGATATATTTTTTCCAAATACCTAGGCATATTTATTAAAAAACAATAGACAACAAAGGGCAAAACTATTATTGACATGGAGAAAACGTTTACTGTGTATGAAAATTTAAAGAAATACATATATCAACATATATATACATACAGAAATATAAAATTTAATTTGTTACCTACCTATATTTGTGTGTTCAGCAAATACTTGTTTTGTGTCAGATGCTATTCTAACATTTTGCTACATTGACGTGTTACTTTTCATTAGGTTTCATGACATTGGCCTTAATGTTTTACCTGTTCTAAAGATAAAGAAAGTAAAGCTTAGTTAATGGCCCATAGTCACATAGCTTATGCAGGAGTTAGGGTTTGACCCCAGCCGTGTGACTTTTGACCCAGCTTTCTTTCTGTTTGTTTATATCTGGCTGTACTGGGTCCTGGTTGCTGCACGCCGTCTTCCTCTCGTTGCTGCGAGTGGTCTCGTTGCAGTGGCTTCTCTTGTCGCGGAGCACAAGCTCTACGGTGTGCGGGCCTCGGTAGTTGGAGCACACAGGCTCATCGTTGGGGCTTGAAGGCTCCAGAGTGTGGGCTCAATAGTTATCCTCACCAGCTTAGCTGCTGCGCAGCATATGGAATCTTCCTAGACTGGGGATTGAACCCGAGTCCCCTGCATTGACAGGCAGATGAACGCTGAACCGCCAGGGAAGTCCTGACGCAGCCTTCGTGAGTGACGGTGTGTCACAGTGGAAGCACGCTCGGGCAGTGTTGTTTGTGCTGTGTGACACTACTGTGCTTCTGGCCACAGTCTCCTAGCCAGGAGGACAGATCCTCTCCTGGTTTGCCAGTGATCTATGCTGTGGTCTGATATCGGGGGTGGAGTGGGGGAAAGTTCACCAGTTTTCCATTCTCGGGCAATAGACCCAAGAAAATCTAAGGAGAGTGAAACAAAGGCGCGAGTTACTCTTGGGTCCAGCAAAAGAACCTCATCGGAACAGACTGGGAAGAGGTGATTGGTTTTAAGGGACAGTTCCTTCCCTTGGCAGTTGGAAGCTGTGCAGCTTATTAAATGGTTAAAATATTAACCTTTGCATCAGCCCTCACTTGGCTAGAGTTTCTCAAAATGTTTTATATGTCTATATCCATAGGTATATTATTATATATATTATATATATACATAGATATATAAAACATAAACAAAACATAAACTTATAAAATGGTATAACTAATATATAATCATGTGTGTTACACACATGATTATATATTACATACATTGTTATATAAAGTTATATAATTTATGTGTTTAATAACATTTATATAGACTGTTTATGTAAACATCTGTCTGCTAGTGCAGTATATAAGGCAATATAGGAAAGTCATTGTTGGGCTGATAATGCAAATATAATTGATCTGCTGTTTCACTAAAACAGGCTTGAAAGCTAGCTCTAACTCGTTCCTTTCCTGACCATCACCCCCTGCAGTTATATGCACAGTTATATTGTAACTGTCATTTGTGGTCTAATCTTTCCCTCAAGGGAAGCTTGAGAAACCTGGTCAGCTTTAACATTTAGAGGAAGTTTAAAATACTGGAACATAAAGTGTACAGTTGTTTAGGTTAAAACTCCGTTTCTTGTCAGATCACATCTATCCAGCTCTTCTGTGATTAGAGTCATCTAACTTTGACCTGAATTAAGAAAGAGCCTCGCTAGACACACAAAATGTTTGCTCTTGTTTGCTTTGCCAGCTTCCGGAGACTGTGCAGTGGGCTGAGACCTCTGCTTATCTGAAGGCAGTGTGGCCACATAAACCAGTTGTCACTGGTTAACTGTTTTCGTCCCCTGAGCTGCTTTGGGTGAATTTCAGCCTAGTAACTACATCTCTTTAATATTTTCAGTAATTTATATTCTTTAAGAGTGAAGATATTTGTGGGATTTTTTTTTTGAGGGGGAGGGGTTAGTTATAGTATAGCTATGAGGCTAGTTCCTTTCACATACTCCAGAAGAGAAGGAAAGGGTCAGTTTCACAATGATCTTTTTCCAGAATGCAAAACCACTGTCCTTCTCCTCTCTTGGGCAACCCCTGCTCAGTCCATTTTCTAGAAGAATTTAAAATGCAGCCAGGGCTTTGGCTTCAGAGTCTCCGGGTCCCTAAAGGACCATCTTTTGCCTGTGTCATATGTTGTGTTTAGTTTGCATTTTGAAACGTTCCAAATTTTATATGCTAGTAAATATAGTTAATAGTCTTCAGGTTATGTTGTCTCACATTTGTGTATAATTTCCTAAGAAAGGGAAATGGAGAGGGTGGGAGTGAATAGAGTAATTAAAAGGAAAGGAGGGAAGTCTCTTGTTTATACACGTTGAATAGACCACTACTGATTGATGTTACTTTTCCCGGAAATCCGTCTCACAGAGTTGATACTCAGTGTTTTAGACAGAGGTGGTATAGGCTCTGATAATTTTGTTACCTTATTCTAGACCTTTCATTTATGGTCATTTAGTTGAATGATGAGGGCTCCCTTGTTGGCTCAGCTGTGAAGAATCCGCCTGCCAATGCAGGAGACCCAGGTTTGATCCCTGGGTCGGGAAGATCCCCTGGAGGAGGGCATGCAACCCACTCCAGAATTCCATGGACAGAGGAGGCTGATGGGCTACAGTCCATGGAGTCGCAAAAGAGTTAGACATGACTTAGTGACTGAACAGCAAGTTGAATGATTACATGAACTTTTGATTTGCTAAAAAGGTTGTATATGCAATTTTAAAAATTTTACTTTTTAGTTCACTGAATCTGAATGCTGCCTCTTTCCTTTCTTAAATATGTGTCAGATGAAACGTTTTACCTCTGAGATGAAAAGTTCTAAGTTTATTCATTATTGATACATTTGCTAGCATGCGTGAGCATTTGCTCTGTGCTCTATCTCCATAATTTTATTAATTTAGTGCTATTTATAGGTGGTGGCTTAGAAAAAACAACCTAGTAGATGACATTAGACATCTGATTTAGTAGATGGTAGACAGCTGAGACTTGGCATGCAGGCTCTGATCTGAGGATGTGTGCTTCCCAACCTGTATCATCCTCAAAGGAAAATGGGGAAGGAAGGAACCTCTAGTAGAAGTAACTTCTCCAGAAATCATGTCATTAAAGCAATCACAGGTTCTGAAAGCAGATACTAAAAGGCAGACATTTTAAACAGTCTTACATCTTTGTAATCTTTGCTCCATAATCAGGTTACCCTCAAATTAATTGAAGAATGTTAAAGACAGATACTAAAAATGCTTGATTGGCTGATATTTTGTCTCTGTCAAGATCGTGTTCTTGAACCATATGTCAAACCAGAAACTTTTTTGAGACAGTTTGTATGAAAATGTCAACTTCTCTAACAGTTTTCTTGCAGTAAAAAGGGAAGAATATGAACTCTATAAGTTAAAATAGTGACCTCATTTTGTTCATGCAAAAGTGTTGTGCTATCAGAACAATATCAATGTTTAAATCTGGGGTTGAACTCCTTGATAGCAGTGCCAGTCTAGAAGAGTATGTGTGTTTTAATGTGTCATTTAAATAAAAGGTAAATTGTTACTTGGAAAAGAGAGCAGCTCTGAGAACAGTTGAAGCTAGAACATGGATCAGGGGCTGACTGGATGTCCCCACGAGGCCTCTGGTTGGCTCTTCCTGAGGGAACGCAGCAGCCAGACTTCAGTTCATGTCAGTCATGATGTCAGAAGCCAAAGAAAAAGTCCTGGGTGCTAGGTGGTTTTGTTAAGTCATCAAGATGGATTTAATGTTTTTACTTAAAGCATTACTTCCAGTGAACCACCGCTTGGGGGCTCAGAGAGTTCTTCCAAGGATAGACAGGCCCTCAGATGCTTTTCCAGTGTCCGTTACTGCAATCTATTTTAACTCTAAGGCAGAAAACTCTTCCCCTCTTAGAAGTTAGGGTATCCTCTGTAGCTGGGATAGGGGAAGCTTCACTCCCATTAAATGGGAGGTATGAGGGCTTGACCAGTTAGCCCAAAGCTCAACCATAGACAAGGATTTCTCAGATTCACAGGGCCTCTTTCTTAAGCTTGTCTTCTTTCAGACTTAACCCTCAGTTTCTGGGTAAGTTGCTGAATATCTATAGGGAAAGCCCCTGGTTTGAGTTTAGTCACGCTTGCCAGAGAATACTGGATCTAAGTGGGAATAAAATTTACTGACCCCTGTTCTTAGAGGTTAACATTTTCATTTATGTTTTACATGACTCATTCTAAATTACAGTGCTCTACAGATATAGAAAGAAGCCTTCCTCTTCCCACCCTCCCCCAGACACCACATAATGGAAAAAGCAAGAATTTTCTACATAAGCAAGACTTTTTTCTTTTTTAAACAAAAAGCCAGTCTCTGATGGGACTTTTTTTCCTGCCAGAATTCCCACTGGTCCACTGTTGCAATATTTACAAAAGGCCACGAAGAAAGAGGAAGGCCCATTTTTGAACACTTTGCCTCTGTGTTACGTGAAAGTAACTTGTATTTCTTTTCTTGGTATCAGAACAATTGTTCTTTTTTCACTTCTCTGATAGATTTATAAACCTACTAGGCCCTCTTAACTCTTAAGGTATCATTTTAAGAAAAGATTTGTTCCTCTGCTCTAACTAGACACATAAAACTTTGAAGGGTTTGATGTTCTATTTCCTGTTTTAAAAAAAAAAGTGTCCTCTCTTGCGAACTCCAACTAGATGAGAGGATTTTTCTCA
Source organism: Aepyceros melampus (assembly GCA_006408695.1). NCBI lineage: Eukaryota > Metazoa > Chordata > Mammalia > Artiodactyla > Bovidae > Aepyceros > Aepyceros melampus. The sequence continues at coordinate 109,594 of SJXQ01009549.1, read as the reverse complement.
GAGAAAATTCAGCTCTGGGAAGAACCATCCATGGAGGTCATAACCTAGAACATTTTTGAAGGGAAGTTTCAGTGAATTTAAAGAGGGCAGGGTAGGGAAACAACATTCTGTCCTACCATGCTGCTGCTAAGTCACTTCAGTCGTGTCTGACTCTGTACGACCCCATAGACAGCAGCCCACCAGGCTCCCTTGTCCCTGGGATTCTCCAGGCAAGAACACTGGAGTGGGTTGCCATTTCCTTCTCCAATGCAAGAAAGTGAAAAGTGAAAGTGAAGTCGCTCAGTCGTCTCCGACCCTCAGCGACCCCATGGACTGCAGCCTTCCAGGCTCCTCTGTCCATGGGATTTTCCAGGCAAGAGTACTGGAGTAGGGTGCCATTGCCTTCTCCGTCTGTCCTACCATAGCTGCAGCTAAATAAACCATTTCACTCTAGAGCCTGGGCAGTATCATAGTTTGTAGCCAGTTGTCCACAGAGGTCACTGATTACAGTTCATTGTGGAGGGGAGCAGAGGCCTGGGCCCCACTAAGAACTTGTATTAATAGTTGTATCTTTCCTAGAATGTTCTCTGGAGAGCATCCTGTTAACCATTGATCTTCAGTGATTTTTATTTCTATATCAGTTCAGTTCAGTCGCTCAGTTCATGTCCGACTCTTTGTGACCCCGTGGACTGCAGCATGCCAGGCTCCCCTGTCCATCACCAACTCCCGGAGCTTGCTCAAACTCTTATCCATCGAGTCGGTGATGCCTTCCAACCACCTTATCCTCTGTTTCTACATAAAAACCTTTTAAAATGGAAACAATTTGATTTGATTTTTCTTTTTCTTTTTTTAGTTAGGTAAAAGAAAAATGAATCTGCTCAAAGCACACTTAAAAGAAGTGTATTTGCTTGGGTGTGGGACTGAGAGATGGAAAACTTCTGTTCTTTCACTCAATGGGACAGTGTAGCAACTGTGGTAAACACATATATCCCCTTGTGCAGCCTTTCTTCTACTTTAGACAGTCTGATATGGTGACCAGAAAGAAGCTACATCATGACAAGCTTCCAGCCCAGGGCTTTAGCATGAAGCAAGTGCTCAGTTCACTTTGGGGGCTCAGGAGGAAGAAGCAAGTTAGCTTTGGGATCCAGATTCTGAAGAGTCTGCTGTTGAACAACCACATGGACCCGGGTGACAAGAAACTGTTTAATTGAAGCTTCATAAAATGGTTCCTTAAGTTTCATGGACAATTAAGTAACTTCAGTTTCCTCTCTTTACTCTTGTTTACTTCCTGCTCTTCTAGACTTGAGCATTAGGTATTCTGGTCTCTTACAATGAGAAGATTGGACAGATGTAGTTTAAATTAAAGCATTAATTTGGAGTGTTCTGTAGCTGCATTAATTATATCTTTACTAAGATTACATTCCTGTAGATTCAGCAGAGGCATATGAGCAGCAGTATGACTTATTTGGGGCAAACCCAGCTTCTGTTAACCGTTGAGCCTTGGTGATCTCTTATTTATACATAAAAACCTTTTAAGAATGAAATAATTCACCTTGATTTTTTTTTCTTTTTTTTAATACTAGTTAGGTAGAAAAACAAAAGAACTGGCCTGGTGCACAGTTGTGAAGAGTGTTTGCATGGATGTCAGACTGAAGTATGTATGAAAAAGTCTGTTCCTCAGAATTAGCAGGAAGCATGTGTTGAAAGTTTCTCACCTAAACAGGTCATAATTACAGACTTTAGGATTTATTTCTTTTAATTAGAACATGAAGCGCACTTAGTGGTCCTTCTGAAAACTTTCCTTCTAACTGCACATTTTATATCGAATAGTAAGTTAAATTTCTCAGGTAGAAAGAAGAGTTTTTTTGTTGTGACTGTAATTGTAGCTCATGCCGAATATATCAGTGGTGCTTTTCCCTAAGTAGTTGACTAGTCAGCTTTTAAGTTTTCTTCCTTTGTTTTCTAAGAGTAACCTTAAGACAGTGTAGTTTTTAGAAAAATGTACTTGTTTGGGAAGTCTCAGATCTACCATGACCATCATTGGGAACAGAGGTGAGAAATTATAGCTTTAAGCGAACATCATTCCATTGCATGACACATCCCACGTTTTTTACAGTTTCTAAGAAATTCAACCTTGTGTGCAGTTTTATCAACTTCCCTGCATCCCTGGAGCACAGGGAATTATTTTTGTTATTGAGGGGACAAAACAGGGATGAAGTGACTCACAGTTAATTGCCAGATTAAATCGGGCATCTAAGCCTCTCTGCTTTGGGCAGATTCTCCGACTCAGTCAGCTGCTGTCTTCAAAAGGAAGAAATACATTGCCACATCCGAAAAGAACATGGGGTGCAATATGCGATTGTTAACTATCCCTTGTTTTCTAATCAAAATAACCTCTGAGCTGGAGGAAAATTTTGAACTTCTGTAGTAAATTAGCACATCTCTTATTATGTTTCATCATTATTTATAGCATTGTGAATGAATATATTTAACAGTGGCAAGTTATGGTAAGTTGAGGAATTCTGATTTTTTTTCCGTTTAATTTTAAGATGGTTGAGTTTTACATAGGCTAAGTTTTGATCTCTGTGGGCTTGTAAAGATGCATCGGAGAATGCGTTCGTTACTGATGTTACAGGAGCACCCAAGCAATCCTCACCCTTTTGTTCAGCGTCCTTTTTCATTGTTCTTGCTTTCACGGAGCCCTGTGCACCGGCCGAGCATCTCAGGGCTTTGAATAATGCCCTTTGCCAACCGTTAGTCCTAATTGCTGTAACTAATTTGCTGTGTGACCTAAAGACAGTAACATCCTTAACTTTGGTTTTCTCATCTGTAAAATAGAATTAATGACACTCTGCAAGCCAGGGATTTCAGGGAGGCATCGTCATCACAATACTAATTAGAGTATTAAAACCCAAATATTTGGTGAAAGCCAGATATACTCACTGATGCCAGTCAAAACCATGAAAAACACATTTGCCACAGACAGATAAAAATATTGCATAGACTTAATGATATATTTAGACCTGAAGGAAATGAAAGGAATTGAGTTGTTGAACTACAGGAAATAAAGATCTGGGGCCGATTTAAACAGTTGAAAATTACTTGAAGAAGTGTTTTGTCTCCATAGTAATGAATTCTTTTTTAGCCTCTTTTGAGGCTATCCAAAGAAGAAGTGAGATTCAATTACAGCAGAATTACATAAATTAGACAGCAACGGCTGGAGAAGGCAATGGCAACCCACTCCAGTACTCATGCCTGGAAAATCCCATGGACAGAGGAGCCTGGTAGGCTGCAGTCCATGGGGTCTCGAAGAGTCGGAGACGACTGAGCGACTTCACTTTCACTTTTCACTTTTCATGCACTAGAGAAGGAAATGGCAACCCACTCCAGTGTTCTTGCCTGGAGAATCCCAGGGACGGGGGAGCCTGGTGGGCTGCCGTCTATGGGGTCGCACAGAGTCAGACACGACTGAAGTGACTTAGCAGCAGCAGACAGCAACAGTAGTGATACCAATTCTTTGTAAGATGCAAACTTGAGTACCTCAGTTTCAATGAAAAGGTCACTGAATCTGCCAGAGTTGTGTATGTGTTACTTCAAAAGAAAATAAAACACCCCCCACAAAAACACTGGGCTAGTGCTCTGAAGATGTTTTCTAGTTAACTCCTGTGTTCTTTCTCTATTTGTATAGCTTCATTACCTATACAATTTCACTGATAGACATTCCAGAATCTTTATTATGCTATCCGGGTATATTGTGTACTTTTTCTTTGCTACACTTGAAGATAATACTGTCAAAACCATGCTGGTCCCCCCCCCCGCCGCCGAAAAATATCTCCTGTTTTTGGTGTTTATTTTTGAGGAGATTTCCAGGTTGTCGTCTTCTCTTCCAAGCCAAAATTACAGTGACTTAGTAAATGACAACGCTTTCATTTTTTTACCATTACCAGTCATTTGTCAAATAGCTCATTTGTTTAAAAGAAAAATTCTGAGCCTTGACAGGAGGGAGAAAAAAACAATCTTGCCCAACTGAACTTTTGCCTGAATATTCTTGGCAATAAAGATTGCCACCTATTGGTTAAAGAAAAGAACTAAAACTTAAAAAAACTTTGCCAGTCCCAAGTACTGAGTGTGATCAAAACAGAATTATTTCAGTGGTGCTCTGGGTGGAGGTATTTGAAAATGTGCTATCTGATGAGACTTCGCACAGCCAGTATCATTAAAGTACAGCAGATATTTAAGGAGAGGATCCCTTAAATACCTGTTCTCAGGATCCCTTTTAAACTTGTATTTTTGAGACTGTCAGAATTCCATTTTAATGGAATCCTAAGTGGGTAAGTGCATTTTTTATTGGACAAATGTTGGAAGCTTGATTTTGAAAACATTTTTCTAACTCTGTAGTTTGGGTTTCCCTTCAGACTTTGAAATCCAGCATTTGCTGTCCAGCCAAAATGGGATGGGGTTGGTGATGTTGGCTTTTCGTGCCCCTTGGTGCCAGGATGTGTTTTTTCCAGATCGCAAACTGCATAGAACACAGCCCTGCGCTACGTCCTCTCTCCAGCGTCACCAAGTGTCCTTTTAAGGTGCGTTTGATAATCAAAAAAAAAAAGGTCCTATTTTCTTGTTGAAAAGACCCAAATGGTTACATACTGGGAAAATGTTCTTTTTAATTATTTTTTCCTAATATTATGTATGTATTTATACATACATATAAATTCAATTATTAGGAATACTTCTTAATATAAAACACCAGTGTACCAATTCTTTGTTAATACTATACCATCTTAAGTCTACCTCCCTCTGTGTTTCCTCAGTGTCTAAACACCCTTTACATCTACAGATAATTAATGTTTACAGTGTGATTTATCAGTGATTGTGTGTTACATATGTATATATAGATATCCTAATAAATTTAGGATTAAAGCCATCACTGCTCCTGTGTTGTTTACTTTTTGCTCATATGTGTTTGTATTTAAAATGTTAAGCTTTTTCGTCTTAGGTACTTCCCAAATAATTCAGTGCCCTTTGTTGGCATCATCTATTTGGTTAATAAATTGACAAAGCCTGTTTATCATCCTTCCTGGCTAGGGAACCAAGTACTCTTAACAGCTACAGAAGAGGTGGTACAAGGGAAATTAGAAGAGCCATATGTTATTTGACTTAATTTGTACATAGCACACCTTTATGTGTGTTAAAAATATACATAAACTGTTATAAAGCAACATACTGATGAATTTAAATTAGTAGCTACAATTAAAAACAAAAATCAAGCAGAAGACTGGTTGGAGTGAGGCCATAATAAATCAAGGAATGTTTTTCAGCAGATTCCTATGGATGTCGGGAGTCGGCTTATACCTGCTGTATACTTTGAAAAGCTGAGACAGAGAAGAAAAGGTAGCTTTGTCAACATTGTCGAAGAATTTAAGACCTGAACATTTTTATGTAGGAAAGTTGGAATGCATTGTTACAATCTGTCTGTGTAATTTCCTTCTGTAAAGGCCTGCCCATTTACCAGTAATGATACCTTCTTTCTCTTCTATTTTTGTCCCTTCCTTTAGGAAAAGGAATATATGCTTACTCATTATTTAAAATTCAGAGTCATTTTCCTGTTCCAGTTGGTGGGGTTACTACCATTACAGAAGAGTGTAATTAGGTACATGTGAAACTTCAGCCCTCCTTAACTTGTACTCTTCCCAGCTACCCAACTTTGTATGCCTTTTAGAATTCCACTCTTCCAACCATCAAGTCTGTATAGTGGTTATCTCATCTTGGTCTTTTTGTGGTTTGTTTCCATCAAAGCAGATGTACTGGGCTTTTTCAGTTGCTGAAATGACCTGCCTTGGGCACTAAGAGGTGCTGTCATAGAATCTAGTACTTAAACATACAGGATCGACCTGTTTAAGTTCAAACTCACTTATAAAGATTACTGTATAGGGCAATTGAACGTCTTAGCTAAACAGTTTCTTTTCCCCAAAGGACATGCTAGTCCAACAGGCCATCATTCTAGGACTTCTACTAGCCCAGTAACTCCTGTTACGGTGCTACTACAATAATGATTTAATCTCCCATAAAGCTGCATTTAATAGGTGTTTATAGGCATCACTTACCAAGTGTCTCAAGTACTCTTTGGATGGAAACTGCTGGGGAAAAGTGTTAACACAGGTACTTTCTCAATCAGGCCACCATTTGAACATTTTACATAGAAAGCCGTTGGTAGATGATTTCATGAGTAAATGAATATAGTCGTTTAGATTCAGATGGGATTTGTTTACCAGTTAATAGTATTTATTATTCAGATGGGTAAATGAATACCCAGCTCAGGCCAGTGACCTTCAGTTGTTCCCATAGGGATGTGGAGGTGATTTCCTGGGCACCTCTGTTCACATTTATTATGCGCTTATTTTATGCCCCATGCTGAGCTGGATGCTGGGGTCACCATAATGAATAAAGCATCTTCATTGCCTGCAGGGAAGCTCCAAAAGTGCAGGCAAACAAAGAGCATGAGTGAAGTCCCACCGCCGCTGTGTGTACAGCGAACCTTGGAAACGGAAACGGAAGGCTGTGCTTACTTTCACCAAGCCTCTCTCTTGCATCACTGCCCTTCTCCCTGATGTGGGTTGCCGGGGCTGCAGTGCCCCCTCCTCTGCTCATCCAAGCAGGAGGAGGGTGGGGGCAGCCTCTCACAGGGTCTGGGGTGTCAGTGACAGTCCTCAGCTGGATAGAAGCCACATGTTGCTTCCTAGCACTGCTAGGTCTCTTCTAACTCTTGCTTCCCAGCCCTTGAATTTCCCCTGCTCCGTCATTGCCTGTGCCTCTGACGTCATTGGGAAATGGAGGGAGGTCTGGATTATTCCTATTGGTCTTGAAATACTTACATAGAGAAATTCTTTAAAGTGATTTCCGTGTTTATTTACTATAAATTCTGTTACCCATGGTGCCATGAAATACACTAATTTGCAGTCATCACCCATGTAGTTACTGAAAATAGCTTGTGAAATAGACTTTGGTGGTCTAATCTGGGGAACCTAACCACCTTTTGTAATGTTTCCAGGGAAAATGTGTTCCAAGTTTTGCACAACCAACTTACACATGAGCTTGGAAACACAGATCATATGTAAGTCAGAGACTGCTGTATTGACATTCAGCCACACTGGGAGAGCCTCATTTTGCTAGTGCTGGTGTGTCCCCAGCCTTCTGCTCCCAAAAGTAATCTGAAAGCAATGCTGCTAGGGATTTCAAATTGATTCTGGGATTCTTGAAGTTAGGTACGCAATTTCAAAATCTGCTTACCAGCACCACAGAACTAAATGAAACCTAATTCATATCCGAAATGGTCCTTTCAGATCAGAAGTCTGTGTTTTTACCTTTTATGCACATACTGAAATTAACCTGGTGCTCCCAAGGACTTTGTGGCTTGGGATGCTCTGAGGCACTAGGGAAGGGAGGGAAATGATTAATTTCCTGACACAGTAATCACCTCTTGGGTATGAAAGATTTATCTTCAAAACCTTTCAGTATACAATGGGTTACCTTTGGATAAGGATCCCATTTAAACTTCCTTAGGGTTTGTATGGAGAAGGCAATGGCACCCCACTCCAGTACTCTTGGTTGGAAAATCCCATGGACCAGGAGCCGGGTGCAGTCCATGGGGTCTCAAAGAGTCGGACTGAGCGACTTCACTTTCATTTTTCACTTTCATGCATTGGTGAAGGAAATGGCAACCCACTCCAGTGTTCTTACCTGGAGAATCCTAGGGACGGGGGAGCCTGGTGGGCTGCCGTCTATGGGGTCGCAAAGAGTCGAACACGACTGAGGTGATTTAGCAGCAGCAATAGCAGCAGTAGGGTTTGTATTGTTTGGTTGAGGGTTTTTTTTTTTTTTTTGGCCAGGAAGATTCTTGTTAAAGTAGTTGATTCTTAGTTAAAATTCCTGAATTCTAGATTTGATTTTAAAATAGCTATTTGATAATGTGTAATGTAGTCTTGATAAAACCTTTCCAGGACATCTCTGGTGGCCCTGCTGTGCATGAGATAACCCAGAGTTTCTTGGTTCAGCAGATGCAAGGTGTACAGTGTTGCTGAGTTGGTTTTTCAATGTACCCTATGTTTTTAAAAAAACTTTAAATGAATATATCTTTTTTTGAGCCTTACTGGTCCTTGACGTTTTTACTTATTTGAACTAAGCAGGCTGAATGTTCCTGAGCCGTTCACTAATATAGGAAGTGCATCAAAGTCACTCTAGGTTAGCACTGGGGTGAGTGGATCGGCAGGTTCCTGGAGCCCTGGATTCATCAGGCACTGATTCTGGATGGTAGACCCAGCTGCAGAAAGTAGGAGGCCTCCCTTAGGAGCTAGAACAACTCCTGTTCTTTCAAAACTTCCAGCCTTTTCATTTTTCAGATTTTGCAGGTTTGAAAATCAAGTCTTTCTCTCTCCAGAGGAAGGCACAAAATTGACACTACTGAGAGAGACAGAGAGATGGAGAGATTGGAGGGGACTCATGTCCTCCAAGGAGGGCCTCAGATCTGGAGGTCTGCATGTCCCCCACCCTGCTGGGGGTGGGGGGTGTTGGTGGAGCCTTGGCTGTGTATGGAAGGAATGGCTGACCTGGGAGATGTTCCGGCTGAATCATGCATTTGGGCTTGGAAAGCCCTGCCTCAAGTTCACTGGCAAGAATGAGGCAGAATTCACGATGTGGTGTCTTAAGATCCTGACGTTTGCCAAGGGTTTGAGCAATCCTTGACATCTCCTGTGGAAGAGAAGAGCTGTGCCTTATCCCACAGTAAGTCCAGCAGAGATGGAAAAAATCAGTCCCTTGCATCTCTCTTGTGCTGTTTAGACTAAGACCTCGGCCTTGCTGGCCCACTTTCCCGAACCTGAGGACCAGCACAATTACAGGCCCAATTTCAGGCCGACTTGAGTTGGTGTCTAATGACGGACAAGTACCTACATGTGTCTTTCATTATTCTGTTGCCTTAGGAGATGCTGTTTAAGTTGGCAGATAGACTTATTGAAAGCAAAGCTTGTCACTGGTGAGATTACTGATTTCACCAAAAAAAAAAAAAGGATCAAATGCCAAGGGAGAAGGAGGGGCATGTGTAGCATTTAAAAGTGTGGTGAAGCCATCAAGTTAACAAGAAAAAATGAATAAAATGTGGTTTCAATTTGTTGTACTGGGCTTGGGATGATAATGTTTCAATAGTAAACTGTAGGGAGAGAGTTTTCTGAATTTCAAAATTCTGGAAGTTATTTAGGAGGTTTAAATTTGCTTCAGTTCCCAATTCTCTACTATAGTAAATCAGGATTTTTTTTTTGCAGGACTTGCCGATGATGAGAAGAGAGGTTGGCAATTCTAGGCTGGAGGCCCTCAGCCTCTTTATGGAGAGGAGCTACTTTTTATCTCCTGAAGCCATGGGTTGTGGGGCAGAGCATGTTGGGGATATTGAACAACCCATCCTAAATCTTCACACTTCTTACCTACGTGACGCCCAGCTGCCATCCAGTGGCAGCTGCTGGACGGCACGGGAGCTGTAAAATCCACCTCGTTTTGTTCTCCCTTCCTGAGCGTCCGTTTCTCTGCTGCTTCTAGTTTGGGCGTGTTTTCCGTAGATAATACCTGACCCAGTCTTTGATAGGAAGAATTGACTATATGTCTAGTTTCAGTCTTTCAGGGTAAACGTGCATTTCTTTACCTTGTCCCTTCTTCCTAGTGGTACTAATTATTATCCGTATTGATATTTTTCCTCCCCCAATTAGTGATAATGTGCATCCTTTTTCCTTCAATGTTCTTGTTTCCTTGGCTAAAGAATTAGTGCCTGATGGTATTTCCCCTGTTACAGTTTTAATTCAAAGTGAGTCTTCACTTATATCTTGGTGTTTATGCTTTGAGCTGTGGTTTCCCAGTTCCCAAGTATGTTTCATGACACTTATCCTACATTTCAGACAAGGATTTGTGTGTCCCATAGGATTCAAGCTGGATTTGGAAAAAGCGCCAACTAGCAAATGGAATTATTCTGTCTTGTGAAAGGTTCCAGCCCTTTTAAAACTCGACTCAGCGAGATAGAAAACAAATATTCTTGGGAAGAAACTGGGTTTGTTAGTACTTGGCGAGAAACTTTCAAAAAGGAAAGAACATTTCCCCTGGCCTCAGGAGCACATTCAATGTGAATATGACTGTTTTTAAAAGAGTTAAACTTAAATTTATCTTTAGGTCATTTATTTGACTTGAAAATGAATGAATCTGGTCCTTACTTTAAAAAGAAAAGATTGAGAATCCTATTTTACATAAGATGAGAGTTCAGTACATTAGGCAAGATGCTCCCAACATCAACTTCACTGAAAACAGCTGGGATTCCAGAGGTGTTTGCAGAAATCCTTACGAGCTGGGGGATGGGTGAAATGTGGCACAAGTTAGTTCCAGCTGCACACATTTGCCTCGTCTGAGCTCCTTATGGTGAGTGAAGCACACACTTCAGACTTACTGTGGTGGAGTCGGATTCTCTCAGCAGCGGACTGAGCAGGTGGAAAGTTTATTTAGTCAGAGGAATGAGAACAGTGAGCTATAAATCCATCAATAGCCATTCCAAGAAAGAGCTGTTAAATGTCTTCTTTTTATTTTCCCACAAATCCCATTTTGGGGGTTTGTTTTCATATTTTTATAACCTTTCCAGAATCTTGAGTGATTTTGAAACGCTTGCCATTCGGTCATAAATGTGACAAGTGAATAGGAGCCTGCGCACTTGGATATGATTTAATGCAGTTGACCCACCAGTGCTGGGCATAACTTCTGAAGATGGTTCTGTGAACACCCTTTCTCCTGGCACCAGCAGCAAACAGGAAGTGGGCCAGGAGAGATTTGTTCTTGACAAAAGAGCGATCTGTATCCCAGCTCTAAACTCACACACTGTTTAGGTGTTGCTGTGTTTGGTGTGGTCAGTCCCTCCTCTTGTCCTCTCCGGGGTGGAAAATGGAAAGTTTACTGAACAGAATTTTGAGTGGAATTTTAGATTGGAAAAGGACCATAGGGACCATCTAGTCCAAATAGAAATAAAAAAAAAAAATTTCAAAGAGAATGAATGATATCGTGTTGGGATACTAGAATCGCTTCATAAAGCAAGAGTCATCTTAAGGGGTCTTCATCTGAGACCTCTATCCAAAAGGGCAGCTTTACAAAGACTGCTTTAGTGAAGCTTCAGTTTTAAAAAAGTGGCTCTTTGTCAGGCATTCTAAGGACAGGATAATGGGTATGTTGCCTCAAACGGTAAAGAATCTGACTGCCTTGCAGGACACCCGGGTTCCATCTCTGGGTCCAGAAGATGCCCTGGAGAAGGGAATGGCAACTCCAGTATTCTTGTCTAGAGAATTCCATGGACAGAGGAGCCTGGAGAGCTAAAGATCATGGGGTTTGCAAAGAGTCGGACACAACCGACAATTAACACTTTCACTTTCAGCATTTCCTGAACACTGGTTTAGTATTGAAGTCATTCTTACCTTGGTGCTGGTCTGAATAGCCTGGTAATTGAGTCAGTCACCATCTGTAACTTACTTTGTACAATTTTAATATGATTTAAGGGAAGACACCCTTGGAAGTGTTTAGCTATGGTTCATGCCCATAATCAATCAATCATATTTCTTTTCAGTCTTAAAACTTTATATAATACAGGGAAGTAGATTGAACGAGGACTTTTTTTTTTTAAATGAAGCAGTGTCTTAAATTAAATCAGGGTTTCCTGAGGATCTGGAATCTTACTCCTAAATTTTCCCCTCGTAGCCTCCAAATCCTTCTCTCGCCTTTGTCCCTAGTTGACACGAGTCTGGTCACGATTTACACTGTGAATGGGAACGATGCTACTGAGGCGATACTTGTTGGCAGGGAAAGATTTCTTCAAGGGAAATCCATCTAGACTGGAATGTGTGTTGCTGGATGGCTCCAGAAGCATTTCATTAGAGCTTAACTTCTGAGATTTTTCAATAAGGGGAATGAAATTTTAACAGTATATAATTTTCTAAAATTACTGAAAGAAAATGGTTTCAGCCCCTGATTTGCAAAGTACTCACATAGTACTCTTGAAATTTTTGTTGGGTCAAGATTTTTCCATGCCACGGATGTGGAGGGAATGGCCCACTCTTGCTGATAAAGGGAAGCTAGTGTTGGACAGGAACAAACGGTGAATTCAGGGCTTTTCCGGAGTCTTTGGAGGTATTCATTCTTACCAAGCTATAGGCGAATAGCATCTTTATCTGGGTCTGCCTCTGATTCAGCCTCACCATCTCCTTCAGCAATGGATTAAACAAATGTCACTTGTTAGCTACTTCTTCCTGACCCTAATGGACCAAGCATTAATTTGAAGCCATGTTCTATGAAACACTGCTTGGGGGAAATGGGTCAGTGATTTTATAATGATAATGGGGGTTGGAGAACATGCTTAAGCTTGCTCATAATAATTGTATATATCTTCATTTTGATTCTCAGCTTCACTACTTTCATAGCATTCTTTTAGGATCCCAGCCTGACTTCATCCACCCTGCACTGCTGCTTTTAACTCAGAAATTGAGGGCCACAGAGAAACATGCTGGCCGTCGGGGTGAAGCAGCTTTTTAGCATTGGTGTCTGTGGTCTTCTATCACTCTTGTAATGGAGAGATTATAATATATACATTCATCAGTGTTCTTAGGTTGGCTGGAATGTTATTTATGCTTTGCAAAATTCCCAAGAGTGGTGCTTGGAACTTTGGTCTGCAAGCCATTTCGCATTAAAATGCAGATAACATCTTTAAAAACCACGAAGTCATGGGCTTTGCAGGCTTGGTAACTGAGTGCCTCTGTGGTGTGGTTTTACTCTTTTTTTCTGAAGTACTTGGTTACAAGTAGTGGGACACTGAACTCATAGGGGCGTATACACTGAAACCTTTAAAAATAGTATCTATTTATTCCACATAGCACATCGTTCAAAACAACTTTGATGACCCAAACTAGATGTTTTTCTGGTCTTAAATGATAACATCCTGAACTTATTTATTAACCTGATCTTTCTCCCCCTTGACCACTCCCCTCTGCTTTTTTTCTTTTTCTAGTTTCTCTCTCGAGGATCTCAAAAACAAATACGTAGGAGCTCATTTTGTAATCTTCTAAAGGGTCTAGACATGGAAGGCATTACTGTTACCCTTCTTTCTTTTGCTGTTGTGGCGTGAAATGGATTGTCGCTGAAGCACTAACCGCGAGGATGGTTGGGTACTTCAGTGGTCATCCAGTCTCAGCTTTGCACACCCACCGAGATCCTGAGCATTTTAATGATCTTAATTAGATGTGTTCTGATGATTCAGTCAGAGAAAAGTACTAAAGGACCATATAAGTGGGTGTATGTTTTCAGAGAAGATTATGCTTAGAATTTCTGTAGAAGAATTTTGCCACAGACCCTATTAAAATCAGCCCTATCCCTCTGATATGACACAGAAAGCTTTGTTAACTTCCATTTCAGTGTGATTGTTTATCAGACCTTCCCTAGGAGACTGGTTTCTGAGTGGGGGCGGCGGGTGGAGGGGGTGGATGATGTGAGAGACTGTGGGGCCCTGAGTGGTCTCAGGGCTGAGGGAGGAGGGTTAGCAAGAGAGCGGGCCGAGGGAGGAAGAAACGTTTGCCAAGCAGGACAGAGGTTTAGGAGGAGAAGACGGAGGTGCCCCCGGTTTTCAGTTGTTTTAGGCCTTGCCCTGTTGAAGAAGGCCAGTGCATCCCGCTGGCCGCCTCGGGGTTACGTGAGTACTTGTCCTCTGCAGGGCGTGGGCACACGGGGAGAGGCAGGCGTGCTTTCTGGCACATGCTGGTCACTTCTGGGGTGGGTACCACAGGGGCATGGGCCACTGCATGTCTGTAGTCTGCGGTGGGAACCCCAGAGAGGGGGTTGCTGCAGGGCCCAGCCAGGCCCCGCTCACCTCCACATCCTGTCATTCCTCCCCTCGTCAGTATTTGGAATTACAGGAGCAAGTGTAGGGGCTCATAACTCAAAGAAATGTGATAGACTGATGGGGGAAGCTGCGTCTTCATCGGGAGAGGTCACAAAGTCCCTCTACCCACAGGTTTCACCCCCTTCATCTACCAAGTAGCCTGCTGAAGTGCAGACTTGACCATGAGCGACCAACCCGTTAATACAGGCCTGGCCTTTATGAATTTTAAGTTGGTCCTAATGCCTTTGGCTTATTATCTGCGGAAGATCCTAAAGGGAGTGGTAGAGTGTGATAGTCGGTAGGATGGGGAAAGGGCTTTCACTACTCTGAAGTTATGATACTTTTACTTGCATCTTGCAGAGCAGTATTCTCCTTCCTTTGTTAGACAGTTTTTGCAGGACACATTAATTGACATTTTCAAACCTTTACTGTATATGGTGTTACTTAGAGTTTTGTTTCGTTGTTTTTTTTTTCTAACACCATAACATCAGTTTATTGTTCATCAGTAATCTCTGAGTTATTCATATACCATCTTCAAGTGCTGCGTAAGGAAAGATCAGTTACTTATGGTTGTTAAAATTTTGGTGATATGTTACATTAGGTATTTTAACATATTGTTAACAGAAATACGCAACACAGTTGCTCAGTTATTTTCAAACAGCTAGTTCAGTTCTCAACTATTGTTCAGAGAGCGCTTGAAAAGATCTTAGAAATAATCCACTCCTTACAGTTTTATGTCTAAGAAAACTGAGATCCAGAGAGAGTCAACTTAGAGGAGTCCAACATTCATTCATCAGAAGGCTTTTATGTATCAGGCACTTCACAAAGTGCAGGGCCCAGTGATTATCCTTGCTCCAGTTCCCTGCCCTAGAGACACCACCCGGTGGAAGAGAGGCAGAGGTGTCATTTGAACATTTTAAGTTGGTCCTAATGCCTTTGGCTTATTATCTGCAGAAGATCCTAAAAGGGAGTGGTAGAGTGTGATAGTCGGTAGGATGGGGAAAGGGGCTTTCACTACTCTGAAGTTATGATACTCTTACTTGCATCTTGCAGAGCAGTATTCTCCTTCCTTTGTTAGACAGTTTTTGCAGAACACATTAATTGACATTTTCAAACCTTTACTGTATATGGTGTTACTTAGAGTTTTGTTTCGTTGTTTTTTTTTCTAACACCATAACACCAGTTTATTGTTCATCAGTAATCTCTGAGTTATTCATATACCATCTTCAAGTGCTGCGTAAGGAAAGATCTGTTACTTATGGTTGTTAAAATTTTGGTGATATGTTACATTAGGTATTTTAACATATTGTTAACAGAAATACACAACACAGTTGCTCAGTTATTTTCAAACAGCTAGTTCAGTTCTCAACTATTGTTCAGAGAGCGCTTGAAAAGATCTTAGAAATAATCCACTCCTTACAGTTTTATGTCTAAGAAAACTGAGATCCAGAGAGAGTCAACTTAGAGGAGTCCAACATTCATTCATCAGAAGGCTTTTATGTATCAGGCACTTCACAAAGTGCAGGGCCCAGTGATTATCCTTGCTCCAGTTCCCTGCCCTAGAGACACCACCCGGTGGAAGAGAGGCAGAGGTGTCATTTGAACCCGGGTCAAACTAATTCTAAAGTGATTGCTCTTTCACGAAGTACCTCAGGTTTCTTAATTAAGCACCTCAGATAGATTGTGATCTGTCCAAAGTTTTATCTTCCAATGGTCCTTGTAGAACAAGATTTCTTAAACATTTGGGGTGACAGGGACCCCTTTATAAATGCATTCAGTCAGCTGGTCATATCCTCTGTGTCCTTGTACAGTGAGTTTAGAGCACATTCCAGGAGTGATCTCCGCAAACCTATATTCCTTCATGATCTTGAGCCCCTTTTTGGAAATACGAGTTTGCAGCTGGAATGAGTCTCCTGGCTCTCCAGTGTGGGTGTTGTGGACCGAGTTTTATAGACCATACTCTTCAGCCACTTTTCCTGGGTATTGCCACCATAAAGCACATTATACGAGGTTTCACCTGCAGAGTCAGACCCTGAAACCATTCCCACTGACACCTCAAAAGCCATGCTACCTTGAAGAACTCTGGGTCAGCTGCCTTTCAGGGAGCCAGCTCATGCAGACTTTTGCTTAGAAGTTCAGGCAGTTCGGAAATTCGTGCTGCCTTCAGACCTGTAGACCTTATGTCAGAAAGAGCCCAGAGGGCTCAGAAGGACACACTCACTGGAGATTTTTATTCTTTTCTCATTGCCTTTCCTCCATGAGGAATCTTGATTCAGCACCTTTGAGCTCTTTCTCATGTTATCATATCTTCTGAATTGGAGCTGCTTGCCTCTTCCAGCCTCTGCCACCCGTGAAACATTTCACATTTGAAGAAAACAATAGCAGCTTGACTTTCTAGAGGAAACAGCTTCTCTTCTGGGATCAAACTGGAAGCAGATATTTGAGCTGTGAAACTTTTTTTTTTTAAGTGTCAGGAGCTGAATTGAAGCATCATGTTTCATGTACTGGGACAACGTCAACTTTTAGGGCTAGAAGCAGGCAGCGTGGACACCTGCTGCAGAAGAGACCGCCTCGGACAGTTCAGTCTGTCCCTTAAGTGTCTCCGCCCTTGTCCACAGCCCCATGTTTTAGCCGAAGTTTGAAGCCCAGAAGGCATTTACTGTTGTAACCCATAGGGCTAAGTCTCCAAGGTTTTATAAGAATGGATACATTAAATTATACCTTCTGAATTAAGAGACTGAATATAAAGATGCCAGGTAACACAGTAGACCAGCTTATCAGAAGGAATGCTCTCTAAGGTGCCTGTCTCTGCCCATCAGAGGAGGTAGACATTTCTACCTCCATCCTTTTGTTTTGACTTTTGCTTATTTATCCTGCAGAAATATCAGACATGTTAACGAACCCTAATTTTATAAATGAAATTATTGCAGCTCACGCTGTCAAGATGTGAACCTAACCAGACCTCAGGTTTTCTGACTTAATAGCTGGACTGTAGCAGCCTTTCCCAGATAATGGAAGCTTCTGTCAGCTGCAGTCAGCCACCTGTT
Source organism: Aepyceros melampus (assembly GCA_006408695.1). Lineage (NCBI taxonomy): Eukaryota > Metazoa > Chordata > Mammalia > Artiodactyla > Bovidae > Aepyceros > Aepyceros melampus. Next base: position 92,632 of record SJXQ01009549.1, on the reverse strand, counting down.
TCTAACATGAGGCACCCAGACACACAGAATGCAAATTCTAAGGGTAGCCAGTAGCAGATGGAGAGCTACCAGATGAAGCAGTTTCACTAATCACGGGCATTTCTGAAGAACTGACTTACAGGTCTGGCCTCATGTCCTGACCCCAGGCCAGGCACTGTGACGGACACCAGGCATCTGCTGTCTCATATTCCAAAAGGTTCTTCGTGTGTAATGAACTCTGCAGGTGCCCTAGCCTCCCAGTCAGCCTGGACTCAATGCCTTCACAGTAGGGTTAAAGCTGGTTGTACTTATTATACACAGTAATGAGTAAAGAAGAGCAGAAAACTCTCTTGTTTGGTCTTTGGGGATCTAAGGAATATATTTCTTTTTTGTCTGTTTTTTAGTTTTGATCCCACAGCTAACATCATTTGCAGATTACCAAATTCACATGAAGACAAGCTGAAAGCTGTCCTTGGGCTGTGCTTCCCAGTACAGAGTCCACCAGCCACATGTTTCACAGTCCCCCTGAGCCATGGAAATGTGGCTGTGAGGATGAAAAGAGAAAATTGTCAAATAGCTCATTAATAACTTTTATACCGATCATATGTTGAAATACTACTATTTTGGATATATAGTACTAAATAGAAGATTAAAACTTTCACCTGTTTCTTTTTGCTGGTAACGTGGCTAGTAGAAAATTTTAACCAACATGGCTTACATTTGGACCCCACCATTCAAGGTACATGGAGTAGGAAATGGCAACCCACTCCAGTATTCTTGCCTGAAAAATTCTGTGGACAGGGGAGCTGGGTGGGCTACATACAGTCTTTGGGGTCACAAGGAGTCGAACATGACTGAGGAACTAAGCACATTAATGTACAGAAAGCCTCTTCTTTCTCTGAGTTTCTATAAACTCAGTGACTATTTGGCATATTCTGTTGGGTTCCATTTCATGTATACATATCTGTCTTTTTTTCCAAAGTGAGTCATCACTTATTCAAAGACAGGACCTTGGAAATAGTCTGTCTTGTGCCATGAATTTCAGCAGTGGAGAGGACCGGTGGTCCCCATGCCTGGAGAGGGTTTCTCTCCTTTGTGAGTACAAAGCACCTGTGCTCAACGTCCTATAGAATGTCATAGAATTCAAAACATATGGTTGCCAGGGACATGGGCCAGCAGGGGGTGCTGTTCCTGAGCACCTATTCTCTGCTTTCCTGGTCTGTCCTTGGGAGAACTCTATAGACAGCTTTGTGTTTTTGTTTTTTTCCTTTGTGGTTCTGACTCTTGGCTGTACCAGTTTCCAGAGTAGACAAGAAAAGGTGCAGTCTTTAAAGAAGCCATGTGCCCTGTGTCCTCAGGGGGGATGACGGTACAGGAGAACCTTTGCAAGGGAGCTGCTGGTTGGTTCTCCAATCCTGATGACCCCTCTCAATGAAGTTCTGGCTCTGACTGGTACAGCTGTGTGAGCCTCGGCAAAGCTCTTAGCCTCTCTGAGCCTCTGTTTTCTTCTGTGTAAAATGAGAATACTGATAGAACATTCCTCATAATCAGATAATTTCAGTAAAATAACAGCACAGTATCTGGCATGTCAAAAGTGTTATGCATTGTTATTCGTACTATCGTGGTAATGAGCGCCTCAGCTACTAAGCAGTCTTGAATGGTTTTTTCCTGATCTTGTGTGATTTGGGGTTATTCCTACTGCCACATTTTTGAAAATGTATCCTTTTTCAAATGAATGAATGGCAAGCCCCAAGTCCAAAGGGGACTGGGTAAACTTAGAAAGATCTAGGATTTGGGGAACAGGGCAGTTTCCTCTGAGCATCCAATTCTGTCCCTTTACCTGTTTAATCACTGACATTTGTATTCACTGAGTGCACAGCATAGATCACAAGCTGATTTGCATGGACTCCCGTTTCCTGGAGCCTAGTGTGCTTTGGTCAGAAATCTCAAGATGCTGGAAGGAACTGGATTTACAAGCAACTTAATTCAGAAACTCAGAAGAGGTGTGTGTGTACATGTGTGTGTATGCGCACCCGTGCGCTTAGTTAGTCATGTCCGACTCTTTGCAACCCCACAGTCTGTAGCCTGCCAGCCTCCTCCATCTGTGGGATTTTTCCAGGCAAGAATACGGGAGTGGGTTGCCATTTCCTTCGCCAAGGGATCTTCCAGACCCAGGGATCGAACCTGGGTCTCCTGCACTGTGGGCAGATTCGTTACTGGCTGGGCCACCAGGGAGACCCCAGAAGAGGGTGAACAGGAGAAAACGCCTGGAGGAAAACCACAAGTGAAGCAGAAAGAGCAGGGCCCTTGGAGTCAGACAGACATGGGTTGTAGTGTCTGCTCTGCCAAACATCAGTCAGTCGACCTTGCTCTAGCCACCTAACCTGTGTTTTTCCCACATACACAGTGAGACGGATGGACTTTGCAAGGCTGGTACCATGACTAGGCAGTGACCTAGGTGACTAGAACAGTCTAAGCCAGTGACTGCTCACTGCTCCCCTCCCTTCCTCACTTAGCCTGACCCTCACTCTGAATTTCACGCTCTTTCCTCCCCACCTCTGCTCCCTTAAATCGTGGTATACAGCCAGGGTCCACAACCTCTGCAGTCTGATATCTGATGATCTGAGGTGGAGCTGATGTGACAATAATAGAGTTAAAATGCGCTTGAATCATCCCAAACACCCCCACCGCCTGTCCATGGAAAAATTGTCTTCCACAAGACCAGCCTCTGGTGCCATAAAGGTTGGAGACTGCTGGATAGAAACCAGTTAGTGTTAGATTCCCTGACTTGCAGCAGCAGTGACTGTGGAGTACCCTTAAGAACATGTGATTAGTAGGCTTCCATGAGATCCACTTACGGAAATGGGAGAGAGATTTTAGTTCTTTTTGAATTTACTGTTCATTCTGGAAAAGTGGAAGTTATATCTCACTTAAAAACTTTCAAAAAAGTTTCCCCTCCTCTGTTAGAAATGATAGGTTAAAGTGTAAGAATGAAATACAACTAAATGTTGCCATTTTCCTACTGACTTTATTTAATTTACCGCCCCGCACCCAGTTATTTGAAGTACGTTTTTGCTTGGGGCCAACACCAGCCATCTCCCAGGTACCTGTGATTTTTGTCAGATTTATAGCAGTGTGGTGGCTAACTGGAATATAGAGTTATTTTTACAGTAATTTATGATTAAATGCAAATTTATATTGGGCATATGATCTCCTTGACTTTTATCTTCAAATCATGGAATTAGAAGGACTAGTAGTTATTTTAGAACTTATCTAATCCTTACCACTCACTGATATGGAAGTGAAGACCCAGAGGTATTAAATATCTTTCCCAAAGTTCCCAATATATTATTGACAGATCTAGAATTCATGCCTGTTGTCTTTTTTTTTTCCTTGCTATGACACAGTGGCTTCTGGGTTGTTTTTCATACGATACAGTAACAATCTTGCATAGATATGGCATTTTAATAGTGTCTTTTTTTTTTTTTAACAGAAGTCAAAGAAAGTCTGGCAGTGTATTTTAGGACCCTAATTTTCAGTTTCTTTAATAGATTACATTCAAGTAATATGCAGAAAGTATTTTACAGGCTAAAATGAAAGGCTTTTGTCTTTAAAAGCCTAATGCAACAAGTGACCAACAGGGGGAAACCTTCTACAGCCTTTTGGATTAATTCGCTTAGGTTTAGCCCCTTTTAAAAGCTCCTGTTGAAGTCAGCAAAAAACATCTGTTGACTTATTTATAGCCACAATTTCTAAGAAGCATATTCTATAGCAGATGAAGAAGTAGTTGACAGCTCATAATTCTTAAAGTTACTGAGGCCTAATCTAATAGAACAAAATGTACACGACCGGTTCCTGTGGTTCAGGCCCTGTCACTCCCCTCGCAGCTGCAGACAGAATGCTAACAGAGTGGAGCGCAGGTGGTTCTGGTGGTTAAGACGGCGGCTGGGTCCTTTTTCATGACAGCGTCACAGGTCTTTCACTTGTAGGAGACCAGCGTCCTTCTGACCAATCTCACTTTTCACTGGGACGCTTAAACACAATGATATCTACAAATTGCTACCAGTGTATTTTCTGTTAATCTAAGATGTTGATAAGAATGACTGATGGAATACTTCTGTATCTGGGTTAAGCTTAACTTGTTACTTCACTCCTTTTATTTGGCCACGTATTATAATATTTGACAAAGCCACGTTGTCCTTGCTGACTTTTAAGCAATTACTAAAAATACACCTAAAAAATCTGTATTTTTTAGCTCACTTCTGGTGTTTTTTGGGAACGTAGTCAGATTTCTTTCTGTAATTAATTCATTTTATATTTTGCTTCTGTTCTATCTGTAGGACCAACCCAGTTGGTTTTTTTTGTTTGTTTGTTTCTCATTTCTCTGGGTTTTTTTTTAGTCACAGTTTAGGGGGAAATAAAATGGTAGATTGGTCTGGCACAATTAAGTCTCTGTAGTATAGTACTATTTATTACCCTGTGCTTTTTTGAGAATTTAATGATAGGATCCAACTGCTGCCAATACTGACCCATCTAAAATTGTTATCCTTAAAAAGAAAATTATATTCAGAACAAGTCCATGGACTTCTTTTGCTGAGGGGTGAAAAGCCTTGTGTTCATTTCACAAATGATTGTTGTACATTGTGAAAATGGAGAATTTATTAACCCACCAGAATTACTCACGTTTGTCTGAGGTAGTAAAAGTATCACTCTATTTTTTAAAAACTCTTGATTCCTCACACAATTGTTAATGGTTGTGTTTGCTTTTATCTCACAGTTGCTATCCTTTATTGTATATATGAATTGATTAGTTTTCTGTGATTAAAAAAAACAGTTAATCAAAAAGCATGATTAAGTTATCTCTTCCTTTCTTAGTTTTCTCTGTTAGCTGGCAGGGTATTTTTATTCAGTTATTTTCAGGTCCCTTGTCCTTGTCACCTTTTTCTTTCTAATCCTGTGGTCAATCATCTTTTTTCCTTTTCTTTGCCTCTTTGATCATGAGCATTTTGACTCCCTTATCCTTATTAAGCAGGCATACCACATTAATATTTCATTTTGAACTCTTTGAAATATAAGTTACTATGTAAATCTTTAATTTTTTTTTTTTTTTGGTAAATTATTTGCGGGGCTCTTTCCCCATCTGATGATTAACCAAAATAAGTCCATCTGTACCTTGCAGAAAGTGATAAGTTAGTCAGCTATATTTAGCTAAATAAAACCCATTACATCCTTGGGGAAGAATGTGCTTAGTTTAGCCTTATGAGAAAACATTTAATAAATGCTGTCCTGAAAATATTTAGCCTGGCTGAGTAGACTGGCAAGGGTTCAGTTCTGATAAAACTGAGATGATGGTGAGAAGCTGGCCCTCTAGTCCAAGCTCAGGTTGAACAGTCGCACCTCTTGTCAGTAAGGGGGTAGTTGTGGGTGTCTGCTGTTGCCAAGAGCCTTACCATTGGCTTCCTGCAAAGATTTTCCACCTGCTTCTCGTGGCTTGTGACCTCCAGAAGGACATATGCGGCGTGTCTGCGTAAGGAGGAAATGAGGTTCATGGAGTGGTTTTATGGCCAACATGCTGAACTTGGCCTCAGTTTCCTCCTCTGTAAAATGGGGACAATCATAATACCACACAGAGTTCTACACACTAAATGAGGTGAAGCACATCAAGTGCTGAGCAGTTTCCAGCACTAATTGTTCAGTACGTAGAAACCGCTGGTTGTAGTAGGAGTAACTTGTCAGGTCAGCTTTTCTAATGTTTCCTTACCTCCCTCCCTCCCACCCGCCCTGCAGTTTAACAAGCTGAGTCCTCTGACTGTGACAAGGTAGGAAAAGCTCTTGTGTGGGCATCAGGACTGGGTTCTAGCCCTTGGCCTGAACTTCTGTGGGACCTTGGACACATTGTGACCCACGTGATCTCTTCCCACACAATGGTACACAGAGGCGCAGAGCAGCAGTAATAAGATCACACCTTGGTCTCCATTCTGCTGGGATCCTTAGCCTTGGAAGAGAAGAAAAATGCTCATCTCTCTCTTCTGATATCTAATTGGGTATGATAGCAGATCTAATTAGAATTGAGAGCCAGACCCATCACAAATATGTGCCTGACACATATTTGGGTACTGGGCTGTGGGATCTGGTGTAAGATCAGCCTGTGAAGCCCACGGCAATTTAAGCGACAAGTTATCCATGTGTGAAGGTTAATTGTTGAGAGTTTGTCTCCCACAGTGATCTGGATTTTCTCTCTCCAGTTGGTGGGCCCAATCCTTGCTCTTCAGAGTGGTCTGAGGACCAGGAGCTGGGCATCAATTGGGAGCTTGCTGGAAATGCAGAATCCCGAACCTCACCCTGATCTACTGAAGCAGGTTATTAATACACATTGAAGTTCAGGAAGCGCTGCCCCAAGTGGCTGCTGTGGGGAATATTCTATCTGACACAGAGGACGCTTACTAAATACCTATAGAATTGGTATTTGGCATTGATTCCCACCCCCCACCCCTGCCTAGATTTATAGCTTCTTTCCTCTCTTTGGGTGTAGTGTGTTGATGTGTTAGGTGGCTCAGTTTGTCATGACAAAATACCATATCAAAGTGGCTTAAATAGCAACAACAAAAAGTTGTTTCTCAGTTCAGGTCGTGTGGCTGAAAGTCTGAGATCCAGGTGCCAGTGTGGTTGAGTTCTGGCGGGGGCCCTTTCCTGGACTGTGTACAGTGGCTTGTTTTGTGTTCTCACATACTGGGGGGCACTAGTGGTAACAAGAACCCAGCTGCCAATGCAGGAGACGTTAAGAGACGTGAGTTTGATCCCTGGGTCAGAAAGATCCCCTGCAGAAGGAAATAGCCACCCACTGCAGTATTCTTGCCTGGAGAATCCCACAGACAGAGGAGCCTGGAAGGCTGCAGTCCATGGTGTCACAAAGAGTTGGACATTACTGGAGTTACTTTAGCACATATTGGGGCTCTCTGGTTTCTCTTCTTACAAGGGCACTAATCCCATCATGATGGCCCCCACCCTATGATTTTATCTCAGTTTAATTACCTCCCAAAGGTTGCATCTCCAAATATCATGTTGGGAGTAAGGCTTCAACATATTAATTTATAGGGATGTGGTTCAGTCCATGGCAACTGATTTCTGCAACTTATTTTGAGATTCATCCAAAAAAGTAAAATAGGCAGATGGAAAGATATGTAATTAAATACAGTAAAATAATAATAAAACCTAGGATAGTCACATTCACTGTACAGTTCTTTCTGGCATATTCAAAATTGTCAGAGAAAAAGCCCTGCTCTCTTTAGTTACTGGAGTGAATCTAGAGGTTCTTTTCTCTGATTTCCATCCAGGCTTTCTTAAAACGGCCTCGCTGGACAGCTTTGCCTCCTTGGCAGGAGACCCCTTTGCATGCCCTCCTTGGTCGGGTAATGTCCTGTTAGTAAGGTTCCAGCCTCCACTGAGATGCTTCATTCTGGCCTCTGGTTTCCCCAGTAGTATGTTTCTGTTCAGTTTCTCGTTTACCTTAGCCCTCTCCTGATAAGAGGATCCCTCGATTCTTATAAGGTTGATGCCTCTCAAGTTTCATTGAAAGAGCCTACATAAAGCATTTCTTACTGTTTCTGCATTTGACTGTGAAATCTATTATCAGATGAAAGTGTGAGAGAAGGGTGTGCCTCCGTGGTCCACCCTGCCCCTGAGAGAGAGAGAGAGCATGACTAACCTGGAGCCCCCACCTCCCTTGTTATTAATGGGGCTCCCATTGTTTTCTTTTTAGGACCATCAGGATCTGAAGTTCAGGGTATTTTCTAGTGAGGGGCAATGTACTGTCTTATTTATTTGGTCAGTTCAGTTCAGTCGCTCAGTCATGTTCAACTCTTTGCTACCCCATGGACTGCAGCATGCCAGGCCTTCTGTCCATCACCAACTCGTGGAGCTGGCTTAAACTCATGTCTTTTGAGTCGGTGATGCTGTCAAACCATCTCATCCTCTGTCGTCCCCTTCTCCTCCTGCCTTCAATCTTTCCCAGCATCCAGGTCTTGTCCATGAGTCAGTTCTTTGCGTCAGGTGGCCAAAGTATTGGAGCTTCAGCATCAGTGCTTCCAGTGAACATTCGGGACTGATTTCCTTTATGGATTGATTGACTAGTTGACTGGTTGGATCTCCTTGCAGTCTAAGGGATTCTCAAGAGTCTTCTCCAGCACCACAGTTCAAAGCATCAGTTCTTCGGCGCTCAGCTTTCTTTATAGTCCAACTCTCAAATCCATACATGACAACGGGAAAAACCACAGCCTTGACCACACAGACCTTTGTTGTGTAGTGGTAATGTCTCTGCTTTTTTAACCTGCTGTCTAGGTTGGTCACAGCTTATCTTCCAAGGAGCAAGAGTCTTAATTTCATGGCTGCAATCTGCAGTGATTCTGGAGCTCAAAAAAAGTCTCTCACCATTTCCATTGTTTCCCCATCTATTTGCCATGAAGTGATGGGACCGGATGCCATGATCTTGGTTTTCTGAATGTTGAGTTTTAAGCCAAGTTTTTTGCTCTCCTCTTTCACTTTTATCAAGAGGCTCGTTAGTTCTTCGTTTTCCGCCATAAGGGTGGTGTCATCTGCATATCTGAGGTTATTGATATTTCTCCCAGCAATCATGATTCCAGCTTGTGCTTCATCCAGCCCGGCATTTCACATGATGTACTCTGCATATAAGTTACATAAACAGGGTGACAATATACAGCCTTGACATACTCCTTTCCCAATTTGGAACCAGTCTGTTGTTCCATATCCAGTTCTAACTGTTGCTTGTTGACCTGCATACAGATTTCTCAGAAGGCAGGTCAGGTGGTCTGGTATTCCCGTCTCTTTCAGAATTTTCCATTTTGTAATGATCCACACAGTCAAAGGCTTTGGCATAGTCAAAAAATCAGAAGTAGATGTTTTCCTGGACCTCTCTTGCTTTTTTGATGATCCAACGGATGTTGGCAATTTGATCTCTGGTTCTTCTGCCTTTTCTAAACCCAGTTTGAACATCTGGAAGTTCACGGTTCACGTACTGTTGAAGCCTGGCTTGGATATTTTGAGCATTACTCTGCCAGAGTGTGAGATGAGTGCAGTCGCGTGGTAGCTTGAACATCCTTTGTTTATTTGATGGGGTGTGCAAAAACTGGTATTATTAGAGACATTTTACTTGAAGACACCAGAGAGTATCAATACTATAGCTGCCCACTTGGGGAGCACCCAGTGTGACACGTGAATCCCTTGCTACAGGTACTCTTAAACTAGGGAGCCTTGGTTCATTTCTCTCAGTCTCCTCGCCTTTAAATCGAGGGTGCTAAGGAACTGCTATGAAAAATAAGTGAAAGCCTGTCTGTAAAGCGCTTAGTGTGGAGGTGTGATTCCTGATGTTCCGTAATAGTCATTCACTCAATAAATGGTCATGCGCCCGTTGGGTTTGAGTCACACGATTCTTCCTCTCTTTCCTTCCCTTTTGGGGCCTCTCAGCACACTTTGTATGAAATCTTTCTAAGCCAGCCAACCAAAGGATCCCACGTTTTCTTATAAACCATTAGGCTCCCAGATCCTAGGGACTCAACTACAAATTATTTTCTGCGTGGGGAGAGGGAGAAGTCTTTTTCTCTTCCCCATTTATCTCTTGCCCAGCATCTTAATTTGCTATGTGCTATAAATGGTAATCTTTAAATCAGACTCCAATTTAGGTGATAAGAATCACAATTAATTAGGCTAGCCTGTCAAAGATTAAGTGTAATCTTGCATTTCAATTATCTCAATGCCTAGACTTCAGCCAAGGCCATCAGAAGTGAAACTAATGTCTGCTTATGTTTAATAAAGTCTTTGCCTGCTGTTTGTTTCCTGGACTGGTCTCTTGTCTAGAAATAAATTAGATGGGCAGAGGATCTCAGATCCCTTTTTTCAGCTGTGGAGCAGAAGAGATAAATGGGAGAAGATAAAACTTAAAGGTATTAAAGACTAATTAGGGGATCTGAAAAGATTTGCAAACTTCTTGTTTAGATCTGTTGACAACTCTAATTCCCTCCAACTAGTTATGCCTAAAAATAGTATAGTTATGGCTGAAGTTTCCTTTGATCTTTACTTTCTACTCCCATTTTCAGTTGCTCGTATTTTTTTTCTTCCTCCTACTCCAAAAGAAAAATCCTAGTTCCCACCAAGTTCAGTGTCTTTCCAACCACATCTTTCCTTTACATTCAGAAAACTGAAGCATAGTATCTCAAATAGATAGTCCTTACAGGGAAAAAGTGCACTGTAGTGAAAATCTTGTGATAATTTAGATATGATTTCTGAAAAGATATTGAGTGTTTTTTTATATATAGAAAGGCAAAATGCAAATATCTACTCTAATTAAATGTTTCATGTTTGCCACCTTAAAAAAAAACTGTTGAGAATTCTGTCTTAATTAATAATTTCTGGTGTTAAAACTTACCATTGCTTTTGGGTATTTTAAAAATCTGTGAATAATAATAAAAAAGGTTAAATGGATCATTCAAAATTAATAATAGCTACTCATTAGCTTGTGCTTGCTACATTCTAGGCACTGTGCTTACTTATATATTATTCATTAATCCTTGCTGCACTTAAAATTATTCCCATTTTACAGGTGAAGAAACTGGGGTTCAAGTTATATTAACATACCCAAGATTATACTCAGTAAGTGGCAAAACCAAGATTAAAACCCAGGTCTCTTTGGCTTTAAAGTTATGCTTTTAGTAATTTCTCTACTGTTTATTAAATAGTTGCAAAGTTAAGGAACTCATGATTATTTTATTTTTGTGGGATTTGTTTGTTTTGTTTAGCTTTTTTCTGCATTGCCTTAGCCAGCATTTGTTGTGGCTTTGCCCATAGGACTTGAGAAGTTTAAACGTTCAGAGTACTAACCATTATAAGCATAAAGTATGAATGTGCTTATAAGGCTTATTTAAGAAAAGTGTTATTGGGATTTGTTATATTTTAGCCTACCAGAATGTCCATTTTTCATTTGAAAGAATGAGAGAGATTGTTCCAGGTGGAAAAAAGTTTTGATTGAGCAGCAGTTAATAGGCAAGCATCTTGATTTAATATTGATCCACACTTTGCATATACTTCTTTTCTGTTTATTTGTACTACATTTTAAAAGGTAAGTGTCAGCTTTTTATGTACTTCCAAGCTGCTTCCATCAGTAATGATATACTTGGCTTGGGCCGTTTCTGGAGTCCCAGAATTTAGCTTAAATTTTCCGTTCGTCCCTGCCAGGCCCTAATTCTAAAATATCTTTTTTTATGGAGAAGGCCTCCAAAAGGTGCAGCTGTGTGCTGGTTTCATCTTGCACTTTGTAGCGGTGTTGGCACCATTGAACGTGAGGAATGCCACTGTCTCCCACACACCACTGGCGCCCAAGGACTGTTCAGGCCTGTCCATGTTAGTGATTTGGGAAGGGCCTACTTCGGGAGGGAAGACTCTCTTCTGTTGCATGCAGTGTCGCCAGGGCAAAGGGGGGGAAATAGAACTAGTGCAAAATGCAGCATCTGATGAGTTTGAGCAAGCGCTGGATGTTGGTGATGGACAGGGAAGCCTGGTTTGCTGAAGTCCATGGGGTTGCAAAGAGTCAGACACGACTGAGTGAGTGAACTGACTGATGTGTCCTCAAGAATTCTTTTCTGCAGCCTGGGACACCTAGTCCACTAGCTTGTTGCTGTTGTTCAGTTGCTCAGTGGCATCTGACTCTGCGATCCCATGGAGCTGCAGCACGCTAGGCTTCCCTGTCCTTCACTGTCTCCTGGAGTTTGCTCAGACTCATGTCCATTGAGTCGGTGACGCCGTCCAGCCATCTCCTCTTGTCGCCCCCTTTCCTGCCCTCAGTCTTTCCAATGAGTGGGCTCTTAAACAGGATGACTGGTTCATTGGTGTTCCTGCAAAAGGCTGATTCCTCTTTTAAAAAAAAAAAAAAAAAAAAAAAAATGCATCTTGGCTTCACTGTCACTTTTAGAGCCTTCTGCTGTTCTTTCTTGTCTTCTTTCTCTTTAAGTAATACTGATTTCTTTTGATGAAAAGTGATTCAGCTAAGTGAAAAACTGGTGTTGGCTTATAGTGGAGGAACCTAAAATTCACCCCGCTTTAGGAGTAGACTGGCTCTCCACACATTTACACTGATTACAGCAGGATTCAAAAACCAAAAAACATTCCTCATTCAGGTATACAAATCTGTCTGTAAGGTGAAACCAAATGAGAATTTATATGTAAACTTGATGAGGATTATGCTCTGCTAATTGGTATTTTGTTTAATGGTCACCGTATATGACCTCTATATTGTGTGTGTATATATATATGAGTTCCGTTATGTTTTAGTTTATTGACTTGTATGATGTACTTTATCAAGGACTTTTCAAAGAACAGCTTGCCAAATTTGGTATTTCTTAGCAGTTGTCATTTCCTGCTGAGATTCTTTAAGGGATCTAACAGAAGTGTAAATATTGATCTTGAGTGTTTAATAAAACTAAAGAATAGTTGATTTTAGGATTGTTGAAATAATTAATACTTTGCTTTAAAATGCTTTTTAGATTTTCACTGTTAATTGGTCCTAATACTCAAAGTAGAAAATGTGAACTTCATAAGATTCTTGGGTAAAGCTTTCACATCCCCTGTGTTTAAATATTTTTAAGGGAAATGGACTGAATCACAGTTATTGTACTACAGAATAGGAAACCCTTGCACTGTTATTTTTAAAAACGTTGTGTCTTTGTAAAATGTACTTTTTAAAGGATTGCAAAACTTTAATCAGTTGTCATGATTTATATGTTTGAGTAATAAGCTTTTTTCAATATTAAAAAAAGAGGCAGTGATAAATTCACACGATGTGTTACAAAGGAGTACCCGTACTTCCCACTGCATACGTCTAGTGTTTCTCTTTTTTAAGTATTCTGGGGTGTACTTTGAGAAAGATGTTGTTATAGACACCTGTTAGCCATCACAGTGCTTTTTAGAAACTTCACGTGGTGCTTGTGTGAGTGAAAGAGATGATACTTTGCATCTCAGGATATGGAAAGCAAACTACCATGTTTTGCCAAAGAAACATTGAAAGGATTTAGGAAAGATTTTTTTTTTCCCTCCTTCAAACTGACTTGAAGAAATAAGAGTGGTAGAAACAATCTATATGTAGTATTTGCCAGCCCAGTAATATAACAACTGTCGGGTGCACATTTCAGTCACAGTTAGGTGAAATCTTTAATTATCACTTAATTTAACTTTCATATTTGCTTTTTGCTTGCAGAAATGATCATGTTGATAAGATTCTGGGAGAAGATAAACTTTCATTAAGCAATTCCATCTTTGGTTGCCAACTTTAACTTTTTTTTTTTTAATTAAAAGAAAATGCCTGTGTAATTTATGAGGGAAGAGAAAGAGGAACTAGACATGTTAGTTGGATGAATGTTGTGCGGATATGTGGGTTCATGTATTTACTATTTAATCTTTAGCTTTTTGCACTTTGGTGTATGCTGAGATCTTTAAGTTTGAGAAGGTTAAGAGATGCTACAGTGAGTTCTAATTAATAATGTTACTCTGCATCTGATCTCTGCCTTTGTGTTTTTCTCCTGTTACATGTGCTGATAGGAAATTTCATTTTGCTCAGTGTAGAAGTCATCTGTAGGGGAGGATATTTTTTGTGAGCTGACAATCTAAGGCAAAAGGAAGTAGTTTATAGTTTACCAGAGGAAATGAGATGCTGTGCTCTTTTATAGTATTTTTTTTTAATTTACAGTGCTTTTAATTAAAAAGACTAGTTGAAAAGAAACTTTCAAGATATTTGCATTTTTTACTAAAGAATAGTTGATTTACAGTATCATGTTAATTTCAGGTGTACAGCATAGCAAGCAATTCAGTTTCATATATACGTATATATAGTCTTTTTCAGATTTTCTTCTGTATAGGTTACTGCAAAATACTGAGTAGAGTTCCCGGTGTTATACACTAAGCCCTTGATTATCTATTTTATATACAGTAGTGTGTATGTGTTCATCCCAATCTCCTAATGTATCCCTCCCCCCACCCCAAGATCCTTCTATTTTAAGGACTTTTCAGGTATACTCGTATTTTAAAAGATGTTGGCAGTGTCATTGCTGGATTTTTTTTCAGGCAGTGGCTAGGGGTCACTTGCATGGATTTGCTTCTCATATAGCATGTCCTAAAACTTATTACTAACCCAAAACAGATGACTAGCTTCATTCTTGGGTATTCTGATTCTGGGGGTTTGTAGTTGTACCAGCAGTCAGTCTGCATAACGAGTTCTTCAGGTGATCCGTAGGCTCAGGTTGGTGGTGGAAACAAGGTGAGATGAAGTTCCCACTCAGCTTTCTGCATCGTGACTGTCTGGCAAGTCAGTAGCTTGCCTGCCCTGCTCTTATGAAGTGCAAAGTATGTTCAAGTGCTGTTGCAGTAGGACAAAGTGGCCCAGGAAACTCAGTGATAAACCTTATGTGCCCTGGGTTCAGACATTGTTGAGTCCCATGAACCGATGCTGGGTGCTCAGGGCTGGCTTTATAGTGGGGTCTTTGTAGTACAAAATCAACTCAGGAATCTTTCATGTGCTTTTAACGAGACTTGCCCTTGTTCAGGCTATGGAACTGTGCTCTTCAGGACTGTGGTCAGTAGTCGTTTACAGCTATTTCATTTTAAATCAATAGACATTGAAAATTCTCTTCCTCCCTTGCAGGAGTTACCTTCCAGGTGCTCAGAGCACTTGCTGGGTAGCACAGCTAATAGAGCATTTCCACTATCACAGCAAGTTCTTCTGGAGAATGCTGCTATAGGATTTTCTTCCGTAATGTACCTCTTCTCCTTTTATCCTCGATAGTTGGTATGGCTAATAGAGTTAGGTGGCAAAATCACGTTACTGTCTCAGGGAATAGAAGGGTCTTATACTATAGGCTCTGGGTTTGCAAAATCACATAAACAGTACTTAATTTTCTGAGGTCAAAGTGTGACATAATCTTGCTTGACTCTTGTTGTCTTGTGAGTCTGTTGTTTTCCTGTGCTATCTCACTATTAGAAAGATGGGCTGCATTAGAAATTTGCTTAACATGATATATGGCTTTAAAAGTCACACCACTGAAATCTCATTGAAACAAAATTGCCAATATTTAGTCTTAGATTATATAAACTATGTGAGAGTACATGCACAGCTATGGACCTTAAGTGCTAAAAGTGATTTATGGGTTGCTGATAAATAGACTGCACAGCTAGGTATTTTCATAAAAACTGTCATTTACCTCTATTTTGCATTTTGAGACATTGAGGTGTGTATATTTAGCTCCCTCTTCTGGTATCTTATGAGAAAGGTATTTATATATATATTTTTTTAGAGTGAAAAATACAGTTATCAAATGTTGAAGGACATTATGTGTGTCACCCAATTAGATGTTTTTTCTTTTGTTATCATTTGGTAAAACATGTAAATAAAAGCATGGAAAGAACAGTTTGTGACACTCACATGTGTTCAGATATTAACTGACCAAAACATGTGTAAGCCAATAAAGGCATTTCAATAGCAGGTCCATGGGGACTTGTACCTGCTTTGTATTTGATAGTACACCCACCTTGGCATTTGTGGAGCCTGGGGCAAAACACAAAGGAGGCCCAAGCAACTTGCATCTGAATATTTGAAAGTTAAAATCACATTAACAGACGGTTTGATAAAGGCGGTTCCATCCTCCTACATTGACAGCTGTATCTTCACGATGACCGGGAAGCTGGATTTGAATTTTGATTTCTTGAGTTCCGAGTTCTGCCTGAGAGCATGGTGACATGTGGAGAGCTGGTCCACACCTGGCTTGTTCCCCTGCCGCCGGAACCTTGGGCAGCCAGACTCCATTCCATCCTGAGCCCACTCCCCTCCGCCCCAGCCCATGCCTTGGGCCAGTGGGGCATGCGGGAGCTAGGTCTGTGCTCAGAAGGATGCGCCTGAGGCAGGGAGTCTGGGATTCTGGGGAGCCTTCTGATCGTGTCCTAGGAGAGGAGCAGCAGGTGTGGCCCCCACGCAGCTCACCCTGTGGGAAGAAGCAGCGATGGAGGGTGGTGGCCTGACAGGAGCCTTCTAAACACAGAGCCCGCTCAGGCACTCTCTTTTGTCCTGTCCTGAGTTTGCTGCAGTCCGTGACCTCGTGGTGGGATCGTTTTCACTGCTGTTGACTGCATTGGATTACCCTCAATCAAACGTAACTCAGGATTGTTTTCGTTTGCAGCTTCCACTCTCCCGGACCTTGCAGAGCAGTTCGCACCCCCTGACGTTGCTCCACTGCTTCTTATCAAGCTCGTGGAAGCCATTGAAAAGAAAGGTAATCCAACTGGTCAGGGAAATCAGCTCACAGGTTATATAGCGTGATCTTTTGGGGGTCGTCATTTGTATCTGTTGCGTGGACGTTCATTGAATCCACTTCCGGCCAGCTGTGCTGGATACATAAGCTGTTTGTGGCCATGACCTGGGGAGATAGTCTTGCTCTGACTTCTCACTCCATACTAACGTGTAGTTACTATATGGAAACTTGTAAATTCTCCCTATCTTAATAAATAGAATTAACTTGTTCCTCAGTGGCCAGATGATTTTGCCAGAATTATTGATATGCCAAATAAGATGAATAGTGGGAGTTGACGTCCAAGAATGCTCGGCACACATCTCGAATAGACACTGGATGAAAACTGGAATGTCTCTCTGGCTGCAGGCATGCGGGTTCCCCAGAGAGCTGTGTTTTGCATACTGTCTCTTTTGTGTCCTAGGTCTGGAATGTTCAACTCTATACAGAACACAGAGCTCCAGCAACCCAGCTGAGTTACGACAGCTTCTTGATTGTGGTGAGTGTCAGAGAGCTGGAAATACACAGAGGGAAAGACGGTTCTTACCTTTGCGTTTCAGGTAAAGCACAAAACCCTTGAGCTTAAGCGTGCACCGTTCTCGGTTTGGAGGGAGCTCAGAAATCATGCACACTTCCCTCTGTGAGGAAGCGTGCTCTTGCTCTTCCTGTAAGAGGGCAGGACGTTGTCTCCTGAGCAGGGGTGTCTGTGCCCGTCTGCCTGCAGGCACGTTGGCTGGCATCACAGCCATGAGCCTCTTGGGCCTGCAGAAATTGCACAGGAGAGAAACATCTTGGGATTTCTCTGATTCTGCTCACCTGTCATCTTTCTCCGCCCAGTTCATCTGGAGTAGTTGAAAAAGTACTTAAGAACAGGTACTTATGAACCTGTCATTAACAAAGGTCTCTTCTGACCTTTTCCCTTCTTTTCTGTCTTCATTCCTTTCTTGCTTGCCTTTTCATGCCATATTTTTATCAAGTAAAGTGAAAGTGAAAGTCGCTCAGTCATGTCCAATTCTTTGTGACCCTATGGACTATGGAATTCTCCAAGCCAGAACACGGAAGTAGATCGCCGTTCCCTTCTCCAGGGGATCTTCCCAACCCAGGCATTGAACCCGGGTCTCCCACATTGCAGGTGGATTTTTTACCAGCTGAGCCGCATAACCACACTGTAAAGAATCTGCCAGGTTTGATCCCTGGGTTGGGAAGATCCCCTGGAGAAGGAAATGGCAACCCACGCCAGTATTCTTACCTGGAGAATTCCATGGACAGTATAGTCCATGGGGTAACAGAGAGTCGGACACAACTGAGTGACTAACACTTTCAACGTCACAATATTGTTATATTTAGTAGTGTGCTGGTAAACCAATTCTTGGAGGGGGGGGATCCCCTGGTTTGTAGTGTAGTGTAAATATTCCTACGTGATTAATTTCATGTTACCAGTGTGTTACCACTTGGGAAGAATTGTGAGCCAATTCAAGTCAACTCTTAGCACACCATAAATGGCATCCATTAATTTAACCTTAGTTCCTTAACTATTAGTTCCTTCTCTCGTTGCCATACAGAATACAACTATAAAAATATAAATTTATTTGCCATCATTCCAGCAAGTCATCTTCTACATCAGCTTTGGGAATGTCTTAGACCCTTTATTCTTTCCCAATTCTTTTCTTTTTACTGATAATTTTTTTTTGCCTCGCACTGATTTAACTGAATTTGGGTGGTTGAACCAAAAGAAGTAAAATCTAGTTTTAGAAGAAGCATTTTCAGATGTATAGTTATGCAAAGAATACCCACGTGATATTTAATAAATGAAAAAATTTGAAGTGTGAGGCAGCTTCAAAACGAGGCAGCTTATGAAAATTTCTAGAAAAGATGTTTCTGGGAAAAAAAGGAGATTAGATCTTCATCAGTCGATGTTTGACTTGAAACACACCACCCAAATGTTTGAAGCTTGAAAAAAATGTGTTTAACTTTCATTTTTCCTTTGTACATGGAAATCAGTCTTACACACAACACAGGGTACATCCTCCTACACATCCAGAGTAGGTCATTAGAAGTTGACTGGCAGAAAAAGCAAGGTGAAAAGCCGTGGTTTATTTTTTTTTTCTTCTAACAACTTTACCAGGGTGTTAAGGAAACACTGAATTTTGTCCTAGCCGATTGAACTAGAGATACATGTTTTGGTCAGAAAATTCGTCAAATTGAGCATGTTAAAAGTCACAGGAAATGTTTAGACTTCAGAGACTGATGAAATGGGGGTTATTTGAAAAAGAGTAGTTATGTTTTCAAACGTGACCAAAAACAAAATGATCCAGTTGAGCTTTTAAAAAAAATCTTCACACCACCTGTAAGAGGGAATAAATAACCCAAGTTCAAGTCAACAAGCTATTTTGATAGACAGCTTTCTTCCACATTTGAGATCAACACACACACACACACACAGAAAACTGGTTTTCCTTGGATTCTGTGCTATAAAAGTGAATTTTGTGGCAAAACAAAAAGAGTAAACATTATCTCAGTTTAGGAGTGAGAATCCTCCAGGACTATTTCTAGCTTGAGGATTTGTCTATTTGAAAAAACCGTAATTTCCAGAGATTAAAAACTTATCTCTGAAGGAAGCTCAGAGATAAGTCACTTAAACTCAAAAACAAAAAGTGTGGCTTTTAACTAACACCATGAATCACCAATGTCAGACAAGGGTGGACGTGGGTGGAGGACCACAGCCCACTTTTATTAGCACCTACTAAGTTACTTTATTTCACCCACATATCAGTCTTGTGTGTAAAAGTTACTGCTGCTTATAAAGTCATGACTTGGCTGCAGATTGTTCTGACCCTAAAAGTCCTTATTCTTTTTTTCCCTCACTGTATTGCCCTAAAATACATTGTCTTTTTAAAAATTTTAATGGTGTGAATTATTCTCCTTCTCCCCACCTTTTGGTTTCTCTTAACCTGATTCAGGTTTTTTCTTTAAACGTTCTCATCACAAGAAAAAAATTTCTATGTGTGACTCTGTGTGGATATCGACCAGACTTACTGTGGTGATGCTGTAACAGTGGTATATACAAATAAGAAATCATTATGTGGTAATCATATGTCAGGATGCCTCAATTTTAAAATTCAGACTTTTTCAGCCTCAGTGTGTGGACATTTTAGGATGGATAATTCTTTGTTGTCAAGGAGCTGTTCTTAGCATTGTAGGATTTCAGCAGCACTCTTGGCCTCTGCCCACTAGATGCGAGTGAGATTGTACCCCGCTTGGGACAGTCAGAACTGTCTGCAGGTACTGGCTGATGTCTCCTGAAGTCAGGAGTAGGGCAGCACAATTGAGGACCCCAGTTGACAACCGTTGACTCAGCTAGAGATCAGTCAGGGAGGGGACTCCATTCCAGTGGGAGAAGGGCCGAAATGTAGGAGAGGTTACTGGTTACCTGTCAGGCGCAGACTCAGTGAAAAGCAGGGTGGGAGAGAGTGTAAATGCCCCCATCCCAGACCCGAAGACTCAGTCAACTTCCACAGTCCTCACATGACAGCTGTGTCCAGCTCTTGGAAAAGCATGTTAGGATAGCTTTAATATGTAAAAGGAGACTTCTGGAACAGAAGTCAGAAAGTCCAAGGAGCTTTAGAAGTTATCTGTAAATAAATAGAACATACTACATCAGCTCTGGTGGAATTTGACATAAGGTGAGGTACCTAAAGACTTGAAGTAAGGTTATTTCATTCAAAAGCTATCAAGTCTCTTTGGAATAATACCTCATGTGTTGGAGAAGGGCTTCGGTGAGTTAACATCACTCTCAGGAAAGTCCTGACCCACAGAGTAGCTCAGCCCACAAACATTTAACAAGCACATTCTGTGTTGAGCCCTGAGGGATGTGAGAAAGCAGGTGAGAGCCACAGTCTGTGCCCTCGGGGGACGTCAGCCTAGGAGTGCCCAGGAGAGACTGGTAATTACCATAGTGGATGTGCCCCAGTAGAGGGATGGCTTATCAGCACTGCTCCTGCACAGAGAAGGCAGCAGATAGCCTGCCTGAGGGAAGGACGTGGGGAATATTTAACATCTTAAAGTTTATACCTCATTGCAAAAATGGTGTATTACTCTTTTTAGGATGAGCAAATTAAGAAATATGTATTTTCTGGGCAAAGTGATATTGAATGGTGTATACAGGTGATTTGGTGGGAGGTGAGGGTGGGGGGCAGTGGCCAGCAGCTATGGAATGCTCCAGCAGGGGTGCACACACAATGTTGACAGTCACACTAGTTGTATTACTTTCCACATGGATCCTTGATGCAGAGACCTAGTCTTTCCCTTCCCCACACTTAACTAAAGATGTGATAATATGTACCTGGTTTGTTCTTTGTGGGACATTTAAGTGGTTTAACCCCTTGATTCTCCACCTTTTCATTCTTTTCCTATCCATATTTGCTACCAGATGGATACCTCTGAGCTTTATGATATTATATGATTATCTTTCATAAGATCTACCCAGCTGGTGAGACAGGTTTGGCTTATGATGGCGATGTGTTCAGGGAACTCTGGTAGCTTCCAGCTCAACTTGAGTGCTTTATACAGTATCACACCTGGTTCATGAGCATCCAGGATGCTGCTTCTCCTTCTCAGGCTGAGCATCTCCAAGTGAACTTTGCTTCTCTCCCATCCTCTCCCAGGCCACCACCCAGTCCCCTCAGTCTCCTAGTTAGGTTACTTCTCCTAGTTAGTTTCTAAGTGTCTTGGAATCCAGATTACCAAGAGTGGTATCCACACTGCCAGTGGTGCCCCTTTCCGACTTACTTGAATGTCCAGGTAATAAAGCTGTTTAACAAATATCGTATATTAATGAAAATATACAGAATCTAGAAAAATGGTACTGATTAATCTATTTGCAGGGCAGGAATAGAGACGCGGACGTAGAGAACTGACTTGTGGACACGTGGCAGCGGGGGAAGGAGCAGGTGGGACAGAGAGTAGGGCTGACGTACATACATGCCGTGTGTAAAGCAGCCAGCGGGAAGCTGCTGTATGGCATGGGAACTCAGCTTGATGCTCTGGGATGACCTAGAAGGGTAGGATGGGGGTGGGAGGGAGGCGATAAATGTATGAAAATGAAAGTGAAAGTCGCTCAGTTGTGTCTGACTGTTTGCAACCCCATGGACTATACAGTCCATGGAATTCTCCAGGCCAGAATACTGGAGTGGGTAGCCTATCCCTTCTCCAGGGATCTTCCCAGTCCAGGAATTGAACCAGGGTCTCCTGCGGATTCTTCACCAACTGAGCTATCATCATGTATGCTTAATAGCTGATTCATGTTGTTGTAAGCAGAAACTAACACAACATTGTAAAGCAGTTACCCTCTAAAAAAAAATTTTTTTAATGAAAAAAAAAAAAAAAAGCTGTTGAAAGATGTAGCATTTTGCTCCTCAGCTTCCCTGTTCTCCACTGAGTACATGAATCCCCAGATAATTGCTCTTGAGTCATCTTTCCCATTACTCGTGTGCATCCTTCAGCAGTGACTGTGGTCCTTCCAGCCCCCAGCAGCACTTCTTCCCACTGGGCCATATGCCTCATTATACCCCAGGTACTCACAGAGCAGCTGTGATTCACATCAGCCCAGGGTTGAATTGCCTGACCTCTCTTCCAGATGAAGGATTTACTGGACAGATTGCACATCTAATATTTCCTTCGAGATAGTTCGGTGCCCACAGGTTTAATTCGTAATACCTTTACCAGAATACTCTGTCAGTACTAGGGAGAAACCTTCTAAGGATGTTCACATTATTTTTATGGCTATTCTTGAGATTGCTAAAATTCTGTATTTGCTTGCTGTTAAATCAGTCAGTCTGTACTCTCTTGGGTTAAATTGATACTGATGCTGAACAACTCAGATTTTAGGTAATCTGGGGACAGGATTGCATTTCATGTTTCCTCATTGGGATTTCAGGAAGGTTTTACTATGTGATTCAGCATCCTTAGAACTCTTCTCCACCAGGGCAGAACCCCCGTCTCCAGACGTATTTGCAAATGATGTACGGGCTGCAGTAGTTTGCGATGGCTGCCATAACAAAATTCCATAGACTGGGTGGTTTAAAACACAGAAGTCTGTTTTCTCATCGTCCTGGAGGCTCGAGCGCAGCCTGGCAGGTGTGGCTGCTGCTTGGCTTACAGGCAGCCGCTTCCTTGCTCTGTGCTCATGGGGCGTGTCCTCTGTGCGTGCACCTTTGCTGTGTCTCTGTCTAAATTCTCTCCTTTTATAATGCCAGTCCAGTTGACTAGGGCTCACTCCAATAGCCCCTTGTATTTTAAACACCTCTTCAAAGGCCCTGTCTCCAAATACATTCGTATGTGGAGGTGCTGGGAGTTGGGGCTTCGACATAGGAGTTGCGAGGGACTCAATTCAGCCCACAGCAGAGACACTGTCTTCTGTTGCCCCAAAGTCTGGGAAGGTGTTCTGGCACCATGGGCAGGGGCAGGGGCCTTCATGCTAAATGCTTACAGTGTGGGCGACAGACCTGCACGAGGAGAAATGCTCCGTTTGAAATGCCACGAGCAGCCCCTGAGAGAAACACTGCTGATAAATGCTCAGGCATCTTCTGTTTGTCCTCACCCTGCTTCCTTTCACGTGTCACATTTAAGTTGCACGTTCAGAAAATCGCCCCGAACAGCGCATAACAGGTGTGATTTTTATTGTTGTTGTTGCACGTTTCTGTCAACAGATGCCGCGTCCTTGGACTTGGAGATGTTCGACGTGCACATTTTAGCTGACGCCTTCAAACGCTATCTCCTGGACTTACCGAATCCTGTCATTCCGGTAGCCGTTTCCAGTGAACTGATTTCTTTAGCCCCAGGTATATTGTCTCTTCTGAGAGCCTCCTTGAACATGTGTTGAGATGTGGATGGACTTGTAAACTCAAGTGCTGCATATAAAGAGAGATTGCTTAGAAAATGTTAGTAGGACTCTGTGCTCCCCACCCCACCACCGTCCCATCAGCACAAACTCCCTCCCTTCCAGGGTATCCAGGAGAAGACTCACGTCTTATTTGCATCTCCATGCTGAATTTAGCTAATCGTGAACCCTTTGTCGGTATTTTAAGGCTCACTACATCAGAGAATGCCGCACAGTGCCAAGCATCATCACTGGACTCAGGGAACTGGACTAGGACTGAGGGACTGGGGGTGTTCCCATCACCTTCCTCCAGTAGAACATGAGTTCAGGGAAGAAGACTCTCCATTTCAGGAGCTAATGCTCAGTTAAAGTGCTCTGGGGACAGGAAATTGTGGTTCGTAACCTTCGCAGTTAAAACCTGTGATACTTATCTGCTGCTCTTCTGAGTTAGCCAATCACACTTGAAGCTGGCCCACAGAAGGCAGCACACCCAGAACCTCCTGGGTTCTGCACACCACGACTTTCTTGTGTTTCCATTTGACATGAGATTTCGACTTTCTCATAATGCCTTTTCTAATGAGAAGAGCAAACGTACTCTGCTGATTCTGGTGCCTTCGTTTTAAACGACTTCTCTGTAGCTAGAACGGATATCTAGGTGTTTAGTCACTGATAGCTACCAACAGTCTCTTAGTCTTTTCCTTGCTTTTTTGTTTTCACTCACAGAAGTGCAGAGTTCTGAAGAATACATCCAGCTGTTGAAGAAGCTCATTAGGTCTCCCAGCATACCTCATCAGTACTGGCTCACGCTGCAGTATTTGCTGAAACATTTCTTCAAGCTCTCTCAAACTTCCAGCAAAAATCTTTTGAATGCAAGAGTACTTTCTGAACTCTTCAGCCCTCTGCTTTTCAGATTCCCAGCAGCAAGGTAAGTGATAGAAGAGAAACCTGGATTTGGAGATGATGAGGGTAGTCCTAAGGTGATGGGTCATTAGGCTTCTAAAGATATCAGTTCACAAATGCATTTGCACACTTCCATCAGACAGAGTCACCTAGATGTGCAGAAATGAAAATGAGTTTGTTGTTTAGGCAACAGCGTTTCTAACAGACCTCTCTCTCTCTTTTTTTTTCAGTTCTGAGAATACTGAACACCTCATAAAAATTATAGAAATCTAATCTCCACCGAATGGAATGAACGCCAGCCTGCACCAGGTAAAGTTCAGTGCCTTCTGAACTTTTAAAATTTCCTCACTGTTCATTTTTTAGAGCCTGAAAAATGGTGGCTTTGAACGTCCTTTAAAGTAGCATAAGTTTCTTGTGAAATTGAGATTCATAATAACATGTTACTTTATGATTTAAAGAAAAAATATCTGGGTGCTGCATATATAATCAGCATTATCTGGCTTTAGAAATTTGTGGATTTTCCATGATCTTGGTTTTAGGTGAGGGTTGTTGGGAGTGCTCCCCCGACCCCTTCAACTTGATGCTTCTGGTTGCTGCATAAATTATGGTGTTCATTTTACTTGTTGACATTTTTGTTTTTCTTTCTAATACGTATAAAGTAGGGAGTTTATAATTACTATGTAATTTAAAGTATTTTGGAATGTGTTTTTTTGGAAATAGGTAGGCTAAGAAATGTCTTGTCAAAATAAAGTAATGCAAGCAGTATGAAAATAGGGGTCGACTGCAACAAGTTAGAGCAAGCCATACACTTCTGTGAAAGCAGCTTGGCATTCAATTAGCCTTTTAACAAAGTGGGAAATGCAGATGGAACTAGCAGTGGATTTTATCTAAACTGATGTATTTTTCTTCTGTTGTAGAAAGTCTAAACAACCTTGTTTTGCTGTATACTGATTAAAAGTGAACTGGTCATTTAGAAATGGTGATAAGGGCCCTAGAAGTGAAGTGAGAGGTTTCATGGACCAGTAATATTGCATGTAGTCTGAGTTTATGTCTTGAATTTAATTAAAACATCGTGATTTATTGCTTATTTCAAGTAACTCATGCACATTACCAGACTCATCTCTGTATGAGCAAGCAGTGGGAACCCAGTTATCAGTCATACATTGGTACATTATGTTGTGCTTGTGTGTGTGCACACAGATTTTTTTAAGGGTGTTACATAGCCAGGCTTAGTTGTATCTGAACTGGGTGGACAGAGAGGGGAAGGCCTCAACTTAAAACCCACCTAAAGTTCGGATAGGTAACCATTCATGCCGCAGGTATTGGGCAGGACTTCTATGGACAGACCCAAAGTATGGGATCCACAGGTGAAAGCTGTAGCAGAGACAGTCCATAAGGCAAGCCGGGTCCATTCCAAATGTTGCAGATCCCAGCAAGGAGGATATATAACAGGGATATCCTGGATTGTAGGTCCATTGCATCAGAGAATGTTAACAGGTATGGCCCCGCTGTGTAGTCCTGGGCTGTAGTCCTGGGACTACAGGCCCCAACTTTGGGGTTGGCCAAAAAGCTTCATGTGTGTGACTGCTCAGATCACTCGATAATGGTTAGGAGCTCTGTGTTGGTGTTCAGAGGCTGCCTTTGGGCTCAGTGGGAAATGATGCGGTGACAGGTTGGAAGTACTCTGTGGGGCAGGGATGGGCCGGTGTGACCCTGGCACTGGAGCTGTTTATAGACCACCCCCTCTAGACTGATCACGAGGGTAGAGAGGAAGAGGACCAGCAAGAACAGGACAGGACCCTGGGTCAAAGCATCGAGCTGTCATCTTTCATTTCCTCCTGATTCTTGTGGAGGTCCATCTCAGAGACAGGGAGAGCTGCGCCCAGCTTGCAAGGAAAGGAGAGGGTTCCTAGTCCTCTCAGCGCCCCACCCTGCTCCAGAGAAGAGGGGAAAACATGGAGGTGAAAAGCCAGACCTGGCTTGATGGAGACCAACAAATGATTTCATTCCATGAGAGTTTTCAAGCATTTGTACTGCACGGGGTCTACTAGAATCGGTGGTGGAGTTTGATGCTTCTGCTTCTGATGTAAACTGGGTAAATGTCTTCTCAGTTTCAGCCTAGTTCCACCCAAGAAAAGCTTGCTCTGTAACTGTTTTTCATCATGGACGCTCAAGACTGCTTGCTATGTCATGGACCCTACGTACATCTTTCTGCTAAGAATTTAGTGTGCCAATTTCAAGGGTGGATTTGTTCCGTCAGCTCTGTTGAAAATGATCGATAAAGCTTTGAACATTTCCTCGACTATCCCAGAACCAGGCAGCCTCTCCCCTCCAAATGGCATCCAGTTAATTTTTAAACCTGAGTCGGAGGCATTTCCCCATTTGTGGGATATCTCTCATGTGATTCTCGAAATCATATGGAACCTTTGGAATTAACTTGTTGCTTCATTGCCTCTCACTGGTGAAAATAGCCCACCCACCCCAGGATAGTATCTCATCATCCACACCTTTGTATTCAGGAATGGCTCCAGTGTAGATGATTAGCGGGACACCCTGGGTTAGAGAACTGACTTCTTGGCCTGGCAGGAACGTGATGTTTTCCTGGAGTCTCTCATCATTACCCTGACACGTGCTCGTCCCATGGGGCTGGGAAGAACAACACTGGCATACCTCCAGGGAACAGTCATAAATCATTCATTTGCAGTAACTTTATTATCGTGAATAGAAATGAATGCCTGAATGATATTTGGGGGGTGGAGGACAAGCAAGACTATTATGGGGCAAACAGATACCTTTTCTAGTTGTTACCAGTTAGAACTGGAAATGAAAGGCAGAACTAATGATGTGTGAGGCACCGTGTCAATTCAGATAAGACCCATCAGCACAGAGCATCTCATTAAATTCTAGGTGGGAGGGCATGTACTGGAAGTATAAAAAGAATGTGAGAGATGTGATTGGTGACTTTTTAGGGTAATTGAATAGACAGATAGGGAAAAACACAGAAACAGGCTTTGAAGAATACGTAAACTTGAAAAGGGGAAGAAGAAATAGCATTTCATTGAAAGAGTTTCAAAGATTTATTCAAAATAAATTGTAAAGGATAAAAATAACAGCTCGATATTTTTACCAGGTTTGAAAAAGCAGTAAATACTTTGACAGCATCATCCAAAATGTTGTTTTAGAGTTGAAAGTATTGTCCAGCTCTTCGCTTGTACCTGAAGGCCATAGAGCCTGATGGTTTCACCTGGGGCCACTCCAACCAGCGTGAGCCAGGGCTGGCTCTGTGGCGGGCGGCCTGGCTCAGGACACCAGCCTGTGGCTCTGTCTGCCGCCTGGCTTTGGGAATCTTCACTGGCAACAGGGCTGCTGTTAGTGTCCAGTCAAAAAGTCCTCTGAAGCGTCCAGCAAGTAATACATTAAAAATAGGTGACGTTTGCGCCCATGGATCCTGATGCAACTGTTACAGCTTTTGAGATCAGGCTCCAAGTTGCTCTGTCGTGCTTCATACATCGTGCAATGGAGAGCAGAGGATGAGTCAGATAGATCCGGGTGTTTGAATTCCAATTCTTGCTGCTTCCTTGCTGGCTTCATCGCCAAGACCTTCATTCAGCCTTTTCAAACTGTTTTCCAGTCTGTGA
Source organism: Aepyceros melampus (assembly GCA_006408695.1). Lineage (NCBI taxonomy): Eukaryota > Metazoa > Chordata > Mammalia > Artiodactyla > Bovidae > Aepyceros > Aepyceros melampus. Next base: position 64,904 of record SJXQ01009549.1, on the reverse strand, counting down.
AATGGGAATAGTGCCTCTCTCCTGGGATAGTTATGAGAATTAAAAGAAGTGAAGAGGACTGAAGCTCGTGACAATATAGTTTGTCTTTAATGTCCTCCTGTCAGCTCTAGTGTTTGAGACCCCGCCAGAGCTGGCCTCGTGCTCAGCTCCGTCTCCTCAAGCCACCTTCCTGGTTAATGCTGTCCAAATCCTAGCAGGCGGTGCTCCCCACTGGAAAGCTGGAGGGGATCTGGAAAGGACACTCTCTGGGCAGTTGCTGCCCCGTGGGCGCACTGCTTGGAGGGCTGATGCCCTCGGTTCTGTGTGCAGCCTGGTGAGTGGAGGCACCTGGATCTCGGGACCAGCCCTCCTCCGCCACCTTGCCCTGCTGCCCTTAACTTGGTGTGCACGATGTATCAGTGCCCAGCAGCCGCTGACAGTGCCATCCTCTTCTTTGGCACCCAGGGAGCTTCTCCCCTGCTGGATGTGCAGGGTTTTGACCCATTCAGTACATTTATGTCCTGAAGTCCCTCGTCCTCTTTTATATTTAGCTGTTCAGTAGTGTTCTGTTCGTTTCATCTGCTCGGCTACATTTCTCAAGGACAAAGCCTTCTTTTCAGCTCTTTCTAGCGTAGAACTGGGCATAGCATAATAATCCTCCCAATAAAATTTTTAAAAATTCTTTGATAAAGTTCCCTACTGTCAGAGAACTCTTACACACCAACCCATTTAATGCAACCACACACCTGTGAAGTAAGGCTTCTCTCCTATAGGGAAGGAAACTAAGGTTTGAAAGAGTAGGTACCCAGTATGTTCTTAGAACTTGGTTGACAGTTTGCTGTTCTCTTTGTTACGAAAAGTCAAAAATGGTTAAAGCGGAGCAGCAGGTTTTCTTGAATCACTTTGTGTTATGTTTACCCTACTTGATCCTTAGGTTGCTAAAGCAGATTTCTATAGGGCAACTAAGGTAAAACAGAGGCTATTTAGCACAGGGTGCCTTTGAATAAAACCCATTATAAGTGTATTGACATATTTCAGATTTCATGGATATATTCAAAAATATTAATGTAGCATAATTAAAGTCTAATATTGCACCCTCAAGCCCAGAGGGAAAATAAATGACTTTCTTTCTCCCCCTTGCCCTTCTACACCTGTCAGAGTTAATTTTTAACCACTGGTGCATTGCAAAACATTTATCCTGAAGAGCCTGATTCATAAATCTTGTTTTAAATGCTCCGGGCTTGGTTTGCAACCAAGACTAAAGCAAGCACTAAGCCAGAGGGAAATGACTTTCAAAGAGTTTTACTTTTCTCTGATTTATTTTTTATTGGGTTTAAAATGTGGTCTGACATTAGAGGCTTGTTTCAAAGGTGAGAAATGAAACCTTGAAAAAACTGTGTGTTTAATAGATGGGTAGGAGTAAACAGGCCAGGCGTGCTCGGTTTTGACAAAAACTAGGAAGTTTATTTGTGCTCTGAACAGCAGGAGCATGTCTTGGAGGCCACGGTTCGCTTTTACTTTTGTTTTCACAGTGCAGCCTTCTTTGTCTCAAGAGGCAGCTGAGAGGGAAATTGTGAAGGGGCTCTTTTTTTTTCTGCTAAGCAATGGGCACACCTTTTGCGATAGTCTATAGAAAGTATAACTTTGATGCATCTGTGAACCTGAGTTTATGTATAAACTCAAATGGACATTTTTCTTAGTGTAGGGTCATGAAGAGCCCTGGCTGTGGACTGGAGAACTGGCATCACCCTGAAAGGCCCTTCACTCTTAAGTTGTCTTAAGTTGAAATTAAGAAAAGAGGCATTAGTTGAACCCTTAAAAGAAGATTTGGGTGTTTTTTTTTTCTCACTGCCCCCCCCCCTTTTTTTTTCAAATGGGCTTTTGTTCATAAATTGTGGCCCACAAAACCATTTAAGAAGCTGTGCAGGTTGAAAGCGGCCTGTGGAGCTTTGGCTACTCAATGGTGATTGGCACATATGAGATTCACCGTTCAGTCTGGAACTTTCACACTATGTTAACAATTAAGAAACCTTTTCCTGACTAGCTCACACCTGCTGAGAAGTGCCACATGGCCTATTTTGCCTCTGAAATGAGTTTTACAAAACTTTGAGAAAGGGGAAAATCTTAAGACTTAAGAGTTTCAAAGAATCTGGAAGGTAAAGTTAGTTTTCAATTGAGTAAGTTTTCTATTGTGGAAACCCAGATTTCTGAAATCTCTGGGTTTCAGAAATTGAAAGTTTTCTTACAAGAGTTTAGTAGGCATGTGTAAAATATTTCCAAGGTTGTTATGACATCCGTGCATTTATTAGTTTTTTTCCTTAGTGAATCACATAGATTAAATGAGAGCTGGACAGTTATGTTTCTTTGTGTGAACTTTTGAACACCGTGGGGAGATGAGTGAAATACCCAGCAAGTTTTCTCTGGAGCCAAAGTTACTGATTCTGTTCTACCAGCAGAGGGCTCCCTTTTTAAACTAATAAACAGCATGTGTTTTGCAGATTACTGAGTTGACTAAAATTGAATGGGAAGAGACTCTTCTCATACTTTGAGTAATTCATAGAACCTCTATGGTAGATGATTGTACATACTGTGAGAAATTTGAAGCAAAGTTTTCAAATCTTTTTTAAGATTTTCTAGAAGTAGTGTGTTATTTCCCCAAGGGTAATTTTCTTCCGACACGGGAAACAGACCGTTGGACTAGAGAACATTTTAATCTTAAAAGGTTTTGACGTGACACATCCTGTGAATCCAGACAGATATGCGTGAGTGACTGATGTTTGCAAGATCCCAAGCTTTAGAAAGACTTTTTTTTTTTTTTTTAGGTAGGGCAAGATATGCAACTCAGGATGCAAGGGTATTCTCTGAACTAACCCTATGTCTGTAATCAACTGGCAGGAGTTAGGAAATTCACTTATAGACTAATTTTTCCCCCATTGGAAAAGTAGGTGCTTTATATTATATCAATTCCACCAAAGCAGAGCTTGTAAAATCACTCTCGTGAGTTTGGCAGCATTTCCCAGATATTGCAATAATTCTGAAGCTGGTTCTTCCCTTTTGGACTCTGGGTCAGCACTTAGATCTTCCTTTATCATTGCATATGACCTTTGACATTGCATGTCACCTTCTCGTATAGAGTCTAAGGGTATCACAGAATGCATGTTTCTTCGAAGATAATTAGAAGGCAGCTTTTTTAAAAAATTAAAAATAGGAAGCAAAAAAAAAGTTTTGTTCTAGGTGTGAAGTTTTTTGCATGTGGCTTAAAAGAAATTAACTTCAGTTTCACTTGTTAATTTTTACTTTCTCTGGCAGAGGGAAGTAAAGAGCAGGGCCAGTGGGTGGAGAAAAAGGAGTTTAAGACCAAAAAGGAGTTTAGGACTAGTGCTATAATCTTATGCAAACCACTTCACTCTGGGTCAGAAGAGTGTGTATGTGTTGTACGAGGGAATTGCTTGAAGTGATCTCTAAACTTTGTTCTGGTTTTCAAGCGAGTGTTCTGGTTTTCAGACGTGTGTGTGTTATAGTAGGAGGGAATTCCTTTAAGTGATCTCTGAATTTTGCTCTGGTTTTCAAGCTAGTGATTCTGTGATTTTTGCATTGGGTTAAGTTTCTTGAGATAACAGTAAAGCCATCTGTGCTGATGTGAGTGAAAATTTTCTTTGGCCGAATTTTAGGTGGTGGTTTTTTTTTTAATAGAAGCCAAGGGTCCTAAGTTTAGTTCCTTGCAACTTTTATCAAGTAAAGAGAAAAGAATCCTCTAGCAAGGGGTGCAGTCTCCTTGCCCTCCTACTCTTTGCTCCCTGTAGAGTAGCATGAACCTAATGCATTTTTATGGCCATTTTAACTGGAGTTGAAATTGACTCCATACAGATAGCTGCAGAGTACAGTTTTTATCTGAGTGTTTTTAATACTATGGCACTTACTGTGGCCATGCAGTCACTCTTCCCTAGGAGCCTCCTCCTGTGGACCAGTTGGTAACCCTGTTCCCTGCAGGGTGGCGCCCCTGGGGGCTCCCCGTGACACCTGCAGGGCTGACTGTGCTGGTGCGTGGGAGGAGGTGGACGCGAGCGAGGCACGGTGTTCTGGGCCCTCCTGAGAGAGGTTCAGGCCTTTACAAGCAAGGCTTTGATTCTATTTTTTGCTGAACTAGCTCAGCCACTTCCTGTGTTTGGCAGCGCCTAGTGCCTCGCTGCGCTGTGGCCACTTGAGCCCCACGAGCCTGCGAGCCGCGCTGCCGCCGCAGCCTGTGGAGAGCCTATTTTAGGCCCCCTGACAATGGCCTTCTCACTTCCTCGGCGAGGAGGAGGAGGAGGAGGACCCGGGCTGGCACTGGCCACTTGTTAGCCGATGATGACAACTTGGACTTGGGCTCCCCTCCCCCACCCGAAATCCCTAGCTCAGCAAATATTTGAACCTGCCCAAGTTAATCATGAAGCCGCGATCTTTATCTGAGAGGGACGTGCGAGCACCCCGGCTCCTTCTCTCGCCGGCGCAGCCCCGACCCCGGGCGGCCGGCTTCTGCGCGGGCTGCGGGCGCTGAGCGGCGCTGCTGCGGGCGGACGAGTCCCGGGGTCCTGCGCCGCCTGGCTGGAGGAATCGGTTTGGGGATTTTTTTTTTTTTTTTTTTTTCCATTGCCGGATACAAGCATTTTCCAAGGGAAACCGTTGAAATGCATAACCTGCAAAGTAAGTTGCCTTTCATTTGCGCACTGTTCTGTCCCTTGGCTTTTGCATTGTTTTGGGGGGACTCTTTTGGAAGGTTCATTTCTACTGTGTGTGTGTGTGTCTCCCAGGGAGAGAGGGAGAGATAGTAAGCAGTGCATAAGGAGGGCGATGAGAGATTAGGGGAACCACTCCCCCATTTCCTTGGGACAGTGTGAGGGAAAGATGGGGCTCTGGTTGGAAATGGAGAGGGAAGGTAATTACCAAGTGCTGGTCTGGAAGTTGGGGTCTGGCCAGGGCTGGGAGAGACGTGAAAAGTCACCTGTCTCCCTGCCCTCCTCCTGGGTCTGTTTGCCACATGGTCTCCAACGGCAGGACCGGTTTGCACCAAGTGCGTCCAAAGGCATGGGGTGGGGGAAGCCCTTGGGGCTGTTGCACTGTCCGTAGCTGCTGGGAGGACTTGGGTCAACATTTTTATTAAACTCAAAAATTTTTTTTTCCTGAATTTTTTCTGAGGGCTTATCCTCCCACCATCACTTTTACCATTTGTCTTTGCATTTTGGGTTACTTAAGCTTTAAGCAAAGAGAGCATGTGAGTGAGAGAGGGTGGGAGGGTGTAGGATGCATTTGCCTTCCTCCTTAGTGGGAGAATGAAATAAGCTGGAAGAGGGACACGTGAGCAGTGCTCAGAGACTGCCTTGCCTTTGCTATTTCTATATATTTTATGATTCCAAATTTGACAGAACTTCTAAGAATAAATTTCAAGGGCTTCTGTGTTCTTTAAATTGTCACAGAAATATGTGAAGGCACACGTACGCAGATCACACAGCCCACTGTAGTTTTTTAAATTAGCTACATTTACCATCGGTGAGGGAAACCTTTTCTTCCTTCTTCCCTGCTCATTATAGAAGAACCAGCATTTAGATTTATAGGGGAGTTGATTTCTTTACATTAAATACTGCTAAGAAGGAATAATAATATTTCTTCCCAAAGTGAGGCATTTGAGATGGAAGGGGAGAAAAAAGTAGCGCCCGCCCCCCTGCTCCAAGTGATTACATCACCCACCCCCTCAAGCAGTATTTAGCACAGTAAATCTGAAGATGGGCTCATCAGTGAGAAATACTTTGCAAAGATAACTCTGCCTGTACTCTGCATTCTGATATATGGCCTGTCTTTTTTTGGGGGGGTTGCATCCATATTCTATAAAGTCTAGTTTCAGCTGCAGTGTTTAATAGAGATTTTTGCCTCTACATTTTCTTTTAATTGTGCTTTCTAATGTACATTTGTGACTGTATAAGTTCTGAGTGCATGAAATACCCAGAGAGTTCTTGATCCTTCTTGCTCTTAATATATATCGGAGGCATTTTAGGACTGTAAAACATATCTTAAGTATACCATTTGGATGCCTTTGTAAGATTTTTAAACCAAGAAATGATCAGGCTATCTATAAACCCAGATGCACTAGGGGGAGGCGGCAGGGGGGGAAGCTACGTGCTGCTGCATATCAGCTTTTGTCAGCCTGCCAACAGTGGAGCATACCATGCTGCAAGGAGCAATAAAAAAGGAATTAGAAAACTCACGGCTCAAGAAGAACAGTCAGATTAAACACCTTTTTGAAACGAAGAGCGTTTACACATTGCAGCTCTGTCAAACGTAGGATCTTCATGAGGTCGGGGCTGTGTTAAGGCTGGTAGGGAAGAGAAATGATGAAGCAGGAGTGGTCTGGTGACATTTTTGTGACTTGATTGGCTGGGGTGTGTGATGTCATAGGTTACAGTGCAGCCCCTTATAGGTTTTAAAATGAATTCCAAGACACCATTACAAAGAAAGCCGGACTCTTTTCTTATAACTGAGCTCAGCCAAGGAAACTCTCGCACAAATGTACAACACTGTTTGGAATATGGAAGACCTGGATTTAGAATATGCTAAGACAGATATAAATTGTGGCACAGACTTGATGTTTTATATAGAAATGGATCCACCAGGTAATACTGCAGTATTCTTTGGAGAACTGGTTAATGTTGTGGCATTTAATTTTTTTGACAACTGCTATTAACAGCTCCTCTTTGGATGTCTGTTTTTATTAATTTGTTCTAATTTAATGAGTTTGCTCACAGTGTGAAAATGAAACAAATGGTTTGACTGCCTGTGGAAGCAAGCAGGTCAGGCTGTGTTGGGTAAATGCTTATTCTTAGTTGAATGGATATAAATTGGTTCCAGTTTTTCACCTGTATCTTTTGTTACTCGAGCTCGTTTGCTATTTGGGTTATATTGTTGTATATTGTTCCTTTAATTAAAAGGCTGCATCCTTGGTGCTGCTTTTCTGACAGTGGTTGAGAGCAGTGTGGTACTTTGCAGTGATAACACTCGGTACTTTAGAAAGCATGTCAAATGTAGCAGTGATTGCAACTCAGTTCATGGTGCCCTGAAACTATTCTGAATCAAATGTTGAGACTTTGCTCTCTCTTCTTTTAAGATATTGCAGTGAGAGAAGTTGGCTTTCCATTATTGAGTCTCAGGCATTATAAGATATACCTGCTAGACTACTGAAATAATTTTTGCTTAAAATGTTAACAGTGGTGCTTTAAAACTTATGACTTAGAATTTAGCAAGATATCCTAGACTTATTTTACTTTCTCAATTATTTCAGCCTTCCTCCCAATTAAGAAATTCAGAAATACTGCAGTCTTTTTTTGTCACCAGTTGTTGGTATATGAATACTGATTTGACATTGAGGAAGAGGGGATATGGTTTTTAATCAGTCTTGGCATAATATAGAGCATAGTTATCCAATAGAATATTAACATGAATACTAAAGAGATTGAGGTCACAGAGGAGTCTCTTCAAGTGGCATTTGGCAGAACGGTGCCTGAAATACTAAGATCAGAGAAACCCAATTCCTCCTCTTAAAACATATTGCTGTGTAGATGAGCTTTTTTATTACCGCAACGGCATTTGTGGAGGACAAAAAGGAAATTTGTCTTTTATAATTAAATAAGAGGAGGAAATTAAAACCAGGCCATGTGATTCCTCCTGCTACTCTGTTCATGGTTTCTTACTTTAGCTAGATTTGACCAGATATGAAACTTTAATACAAGTCAAACCTAAAAGTAGAAGATGTGACTCTGGATTTACTTTGAAATTCATTTACATGGCCAGCCCATTTTATTTGCTAGTCTCTAAGCTCTTTTGTAAAATTTTAATCTGTAGTCAAAAATTTCTGATTTAAAAAAAAGTTCATGGACTTGTACATTACTGCTGTGTTTCATAGCTAATCTTTTCTACATGAAAATGTTATTTATCTAAGGGAACTTGGGTAGAATTTTAAATGTTTATTTACAGTTGGGATTGCAAAACTTTTTCTTTCTCCTCCATCTACAGCACTGCCTCCCAAACCACCAAAACCCACTACTGTAGCCAACAACGGTATGAATAACAATATGTCTTTACAAGATGCTGAATGGTACTGGGGAGATATCTCGAGGTAAGGCTATAGAGACTCTTGAGTTTTTCAGCAGAGCTGGGGAGTTTAGAGGAAGAGAAAGAAAAGCAAAAGCACCAGCTTGCTAAATTCCATTTTTAGGATATCATCCAACATAAGCATGAAGCATAGTTGGTTCCCTTCCAGAGACGACCATAGAAGTCACTGAGCTCTGGGGAGCTGTGGGTGCTGGATGCCACAGGAAATTAAATACCCGAGAAGGTTCATTATTGACAGAGATGTCAGGGAGGCAGTAGGGTGAAGTGGCAGTGCCTCAAGGCAGAGTGTAAAGTCACTCTCTCTATTAGACAAAAACTCTCAGAATTAACGTTAAACATAATGAAGTGGCATTTTTAGTCTAAGCATTTTTTTTTTTTTGAGGGGAATAAAGGGGAAACCTTTTGGGGATCCTGATTTTCTGGGCTGATTTGTTCAGAGTGACTGGGGTGTTAATTCTGAAAATGCCTTTAAAAAACATAACTGGAGAACCATCAAATCTTCAAGGTGAGCATTGTCTCATGTTCTTTTCACTTCAGGGAAGAAGTGAATGAAAAACTTCGAGATACAGCGGACGGGACCTTTTTGGTACGAGACGCATCTACTAAAATGCACGGGGATTACACTCTTACACTAAGGTGAGTCAGGGCACGTGGCTAAAACTGGCATGTTCAAGGTGACAGTAGAACATACTGGGGTTTGTTTGTTCTTTTAAAGAGAATTCTAATGCCACTATTTTTATATTGCATTTGCAGGAAAGGAGGAAATAACAAATTAATCAAATATTTCACCGAGATGGGAAATATGGCTTCTCTGACCCATTAACCTTCAACTCTGTGGTTGAACTAATAAACCACTACCGGAATGAATCTCTAGCTCAGTATAATCCCAAACTGGATGTGAAATTACTTTATCCAGTATCCAAATACCAACAGGTAATCACATACATACCCATGTTATTATAATATTTGTAAAAGATTCTTTTATTGCTTAGACAATATTTTGAGGCAGATGATTTCCATGTCATTAAACTCAAAAAACTTTCAAACTGTAATTTTGTGATCACAAGTATATAAAATACTTTAACAATAAAATACTGTGACAAAATATCTGATGTGGAAAAATCCTCCCAACAATGGTCATTTAGAAGTACCTTATCAACTGAATTTATTTTTCCCTTTTTCTTCCAATCTGTATAATCCTTCCAGGATCAAGTTGTCAAAGAAGATAATATTGAAGCTGTAGGGAAAAAATTACATGAATATAACACTCAATTTCAAGAAAAAAGTCGGGAATATGATAGATTATATGAAGACTATACCCGAACTTCCCAGGTGAGTTTTCTGTGAAAATCATATTAAAACTGTAGAGTTCTTAATTACTAGAATCAAGTGCATGTTATATTCAGCTTCCAAAAAAGACTGTAAAATGTTTTCTTCTGGCAATAGAGGGGAGAGATCATTTATTTGTGAATCATTGTTGATTATTCTAGTACTTACTTACTATATCTCTAAACCTCTTAAATGAAGCCTGTAAGTATCAGAGTAATAAATTAAGTTGATTTGACATAATTGCTGATTGCAGAATTCTCTTTAGAGTAAAAGCTAGTAATAACTGGAAGTTCTACAGACTTGTCTAATCTCTGAAATGGGGATTTAACCATGATAGGTAGGTCCTGCTGCAATGAAAGGTTGCGGCTACATTTACTGCCTTGTTTTCCTAGAGGCTTAATCTCCTCTAGGCCATCACATATCTGGGACCGCCAGAGGGAGCAGAAGGATGCCATAAACTGCTGATAAAAGGGAATGGTTTTTTAAAAAAGATGAAAACTGCAGCAAAGTGTCAAGCAATCATCTTCCATAGACTGGGAAAATTCTCCAAAGGAAATGTGTGCTTCTCTGATACTATTTTAAGGAGTTTTATGAATTAGAGTCCTACCTTGCTAACACAGGACTTACATGTCAGATAGCAGTGCCAATCAGTTGTCTCTAGTCGTGTCTTGCCATAAGAAATTGTCTGTTTTGTGAAAGGAATGACCTTGTCTTATTAAAATTTGTGTTGCAGGAAATCCAAATGAAAAGAACAGCTATTGAAGCATTTAATGAAACCATAAAAATATTTGAAGAACAGTGCCAAACCCAGGAGCGGTACAGCAAAGAATACATAGAAAAGTTCAAACGTGAAGGCAATGAGACGGAAATCCAAAGGTTGGTGACCTGGGAGGGTTTCATTGCCCTTGTGCTTGAGCTCACCACAATTCTCTTATACTGTCTAAAGGTGACCTCTGTTTCTGAAATGACAAGGAGAGAAAGCATTCTTTACCTGAGGCAAACTGCTGGGAATCAATACTGAAACCTTGGGGGAACTTTCATGATTCTCCAGGTAATTACAGATGCATCTCTCTTGCCTACAGGATTATGCATAATTATGAAAAGCTAAAGTCTCGAATCAGTGAAATTGTCGACAGCAGAAGGAGATTGGAAGAGGACTTGAAGAAGCAGGCGGCTGAGTATCGCGAGATTGACAAGCGCATGAACAGCATTAAGCCAGACCTCATTCAGCTAAGAAAGACGAGAGACCAATACTTGATGTACGTCCTGGAAGTGGAATCCTGCCCGTGCATGACAGGTAATTGCGAAAATAAAGGACAGGTTCTTAATGCATTTTCTTTTTAAAATTCTTTTCCAGGTGGTTGACTCAGAAAGGTGTTCGGCAGAAGAAATTGAACGAGTGGCTGGGCAATGAAAACACTGAAGAGTAAGTAGTTAGTACAGATGGGAGGGGCAGGGGTGTTTTTTTCTTTTGAGGAAAACGCACGACTGACTTGTCTGCAGAGCGAGTGAGGAATGGACTATCTTGTAGGCGAAAATACATCAGTCTCATTACCCAGAATTTTCAAAAAGGAAGGTTTAGCAAAGGAGAATGTAGATTTATCCACACCACCTCCCCACCCCCACCATAGGCTGGGGAATAAGTGACCCTGTGTCCATAATGAAGCCCCAGAACCATCTGGAAAATCCCGACATATTTTGGGAACAGTCAGAGGGGAGTTGGGAGGGAGACAACTGCTGTGTAGTATATTTTTAAAGCTTATGTATACCTTTTGTTTCAATTATTTAAAAATTGGCGTTCCTCCTAGTCAGTCAATTTCCTGATCTAAACTGGACAAACAGGATTGTTTAATACAGTCCTCTCTGCCCAGGTAGCTGAGCATAGTTGCCGGCTTGGAAACAGAAGAGTCTCACTTAGTGCTGCTAACTTTGTTCAGGGGGCTGAAGGCTAAACTCTGTGAGGAAGCTCAGGCCCGAGGAGCTGGTTGAGTGAGCCCCGCGGCCGCCAGCCTGAGCCGCTCAGAGCAGAGGCAGGAACGAGGTCGAGGCGGTCGGCGGGCTCTTGCTCAGAGGGCCAGCGAGTGGCCGCCACGCGCACTTCACTCAGAAACCTCCTCTCCCACCGTTTCAGCCAATATTCGCTGGTAGAAGATGATGAGGATTTGCCCCACCATGACGAGAAGACTTGGAATGTTGGAAGCAGCAACCGGAACAAGGCTGAAAACCTGTTGCGAGGGAAGCGAGACGGCACTTTCCTTGTCCGGGAAAGCAGTAAACAGGGCTGCTACGCCTGCTCTGTGGTGTATGTATCGCCAGCCAGTTATCTGTCTTGTGAAACGCCTCGAGGAAGGATTCCAGCCAGCCAACCTTGGGGGCAAGGATTTGAAAAAGTTCTAATTGTCAAGCATGACGATAGTGTAGAAGAGGAAATAAAACCTAATATTTGAACATCTAAGCAGGAGTGTCTATTCAGAGGGCCAGTAGAAAGAAAGCTGCTATTCTGGTGGAAAACCGGGCTCTGGGCGGCAGTTCAGCAGCTGTCTCATCAAGAGAAGGCTTTTGTTTTTCCTCTTTAAAATGGAAACAGCCATACTTGCTGTTTGAGGGCTTCCGTATAGTTAGAATCTGAGGAGATTCGTGTGGAAGCACCACCAACAGGTGAAGTCCCCCCCAGGGACAGGTTAAAACATTAAGAGAAAGGGCTCTGCTCACTGTGCCTGCCATCAGAACACCCAAGAGAAGCCATTCCCTCCTAGGGCCGCTCTTCCTTTGTTTATTGTCATAGTCTGGGGAGTACCATGCAGGGGGAGAGGTTGGATCACGAACACGAGTGGCCTGCTGAAGGAAAAGGCTCTCAGGTATTTTCTAGCCTATCATGTCCCTCCATGTAAGCAGAGGACCGCTGCCACAGGGAGGAAGGGAAAAGACCTTGAATGAGGACGAGGCAATAGGAGAATTTAGAGTAGATGGAGAGGTATGGGGACAATTCCAGACCCGGCTCAGAAGGACCGTCCAGCGGCTCAGCGACGCTGGTTACCTCCCCCAGTCACTCAGCCACTAAGGAGCACGGGGACAGCGCCACAGTCCAGAGCTCGGGCAGCATCGGGGCTACCTTTGCATGACGGTCTCCCCTTGGCTCATGCAGGCCCCTGTGCTCTCTCCCGCATGCAGGGTGGACGGCGAGGTCAAGCACTGCGTCATCAACAAGACGGCCACGGGCTACGGCTTCGCCGAGCCCTACAACCTGTACAGCTCGCTCAAGGAGCTCGTGCTCCACTACCAGCACACGTCCCTCGTGCAGCACAATGACTCCCTCAACGTCACACTAGCCTACCCGGTGTACGCGCAGCAGAGGCGATGAAGGGCCACCCTCCAGCCTGCTCCTCACCCTCGACTCCCCAAGGCCTCTGGCAAGCACAGGGCTCCCCTGCAGCCTGACCTGGGAACTGAGCTGCGGACACCCAGCCGCCTGTCTTCAGATGGGACTCGAGCCTTCGACCCCACGGCAGGAAGGGAAGACGCACCGCAGGGCCACGCCCGGACAGCCGCCGTTCCTCGTCTGGAGTGCTTCGTCAGCCTTCCTCTCTTCCCTCTTTCTGTTTCGGTTTTTTGGGTTTTTTTTTTTTTGGTTTAATTTAAAGCCACAACCACACACAAAGAGAAAAAGAAATGCAAAAATCTCTGCGTGCAGGGACAAAGAGGCCTTTAACCATGGTGCTTGTTCGTGCTTTCAGAAGCTTTACCAGCTCAAGAGTTGGGACCTTGGAGACCGGAGCGGGGACGGGCTGATGAGCCCGAGCCTGGGGTCGCTCGGTCCAGCCTGGGTGTTGCCCTGCACGGTGGCCCCCAGACACACTGCACTGTGGATTATTTCATTTTCTAACGAAATGAACCGATATGTAGCAGAAAGGCACTTCCGCTCGCAGGGAACACTTGAGGGAACATCTGCTCTGTGCGTTCAGAGGAAATTCTGTTGTAGCAGAGTGCCAGAAAGTGTTTTGTTGAAATTCTCAAACCAAGAAGACCCACCAACAGAGAAATGGAGCTTTGAAAACAGGACTTCAAAATGACATTTAGTATATAAAATCTGTACATACTATTGGATGACTAACTATCAAATAGATGGATTTGTATCAATACCAAATAGCTTCTGTTTCGTTGTGCTGAAGGCTAAATTCACAGTGCTATGCAATTCTTAATTTTCACTGTTGTTATCTGTTTTAAATGTACCTTCAGAATAAGCTTCCCCTGCCCCGGTTTTTGTTGCTTGAAAATACTGTCCCTGATTTTTTTTTGTTAATATTCATTTTGTTACTCATTTCCTTTTTTTTTTTTAAAGAAATGTACAGGATGCCAGTTTAAAAAAAAATGGCTTCAGAATTAAAACTATGAAATATTTTACAGTCTTTCTTGTACAGAGTACTTGGCTGTTAGCCCAAGGTTAAAAAGTTCATAACAGATTTTTTTTGGACTAAATGTTTTGTTGGGCAGTGCCTGATAAGCTTCAAAGCTGCTTTATTCAATAAAAAAAAAAAGATATATGAATATGACAAAGTATCCTGAGTTCAACAATGTTGTTTCAAGACTTAAGATACGGTACCTGGCAATGTTTGTTTCGTAAAGAATTGTGAACTTCTTGAATCTAGGGAGGGGGGTGTAGCAAAGGGTTGTACAAGTGGGGTGGGGGAGGGTTGGCGAGATGGCATGCACTTTCTCTTTCTTGTGATTACGGAGAAATAGATCACTGCAAAGTGAAGTCTCTTCCCACTTTGATCTGCTACTTACTATGCCCTCATGACAATTACAAACCTACTGGAACGCTAGTTCTTAGAAAGGCAGGCAGGGTCTTTGAGCAGTGTTCATCCTTGTAGGAAACACTGATTTCAAAATATCATTGCTGCATTTAGAAAACCTGTCTCTCTTTAACATTAGATGACCCATTAACCACCAGCCAACATCCATTTTAAGAAAAAGCATGACCTGAAAAAGATATTTTTATCCGGGTATCTGCTATTTTCCTAGCTTTCCATTCAACTTAGATCAGAAAGCCTCACATGGTCATCATCGTTCCTGCCCCGATTATGGGGAGCTTGTTGAAGTCATGGCCATTGTAGGAATCATAGTAACAGTCCTCATTCACCCAAATAATTGTATGTGTTATACTTCATTGTGGGGAAGAGGAGGAATTGTTAGACTATTCTTTCCAACTTACCACAAGAGCAAGAGGTCTCTGCCCCCAACTTGTGTGTGTAAAAGCTTTTCAGTTCAGTGGGAACTGTACCTGCACTGGAAGGAATAAAGGGGAGATTAAAATGGAATCTTACAACTTCAGTTCTTCTTGCTCAATATTAGATTCTCCACAGCTTTGTTTCTCTTTCCTTCCTGGGGTAAGGGGTTTTGTTTTGTTTTTAATGTTGTTTCTTTGAAAGGATCAGTCCAGCAGCTGACTTAACTAGAATGTATTTTTTTTTCCTTTTTACATAAAGCTACTCATATCAAGAGCAATAGTCAGTCTTACAGCCAGACTGTCAGTCCTCAAACTTGACTGTACTGACCTGACCATCTCCCTTTCATCTCCAGAAATTGATGATTCCCCTAGTTTTATTCTAGGAGTGTCTGCTTTACAACTATCCTTCCATGTCATACAGAAGCCCAGCCATTGGTTAACAGTAGTTTATCAACTAGGTTTATTGCTTTTTTGATAGCACATCCATGTATATTATTAAGTAACTTTCATTTAATTTCTAAAATATCTGAGATTGAGTATTCCATGGAAAAGCTACCATTCTGTTCACGTTTTTTGCTTCAACACTTTGCGAGATGGCATGGTATTAGGCACTTGCCTCATTTCTGCATCTCATGAGCATAAATGCAATAGATTTTTCTTTGAACAGCAAAGGCAAAGTTCATGATTTCCTATCACAGTGAGTCACACCGTACCTAGGATGCTATGCCTCTGGCCCGACGCCTTATTGATAGTGGATAGCATCACATCTGTCTTTGTAGATGTTTGACCAGCAGGATTCTTTTGAGTCCAACCATTCATCTGACCACACTGAGTGGCTTATGAGTATGAATGGATACAGCAGAGGCATTCCTGATACATGCTTATATCCAGGTGTTGATTTTCCCCAGCCGGTGTAGCATCCTGAAGGTAAAAGCCAGAAGCTAAGCTGCAGAGAGGCTGTGATGGGGCTGTAGAAGTGGGAGTGCGGCGACCTGAAATTACAAGGGAAAAATCACCACCATGTGGAAAAGGCAGAAAACTTGTTTTTACAACATCTGACAACTTCACGGCCCTTGATATATGTATATATGTATATGTGCATGGACTGTTTCCAGTACACCTTTCAGCCAAAACAGATCCAGTCGTTGAGTTCAAGTACATAACGAGACAATGTCTAGTACAATTCTTGTATATGTGTATGGGGTTTTTTCTTTGAAGTTGTTTTGTTTTGTCTTAACAAAGGTGAAAATTGTTTGCAAGTGGAGTGAGAAGTTCATAATTCTTTGGCTTTTTTTCTGTTGTTTAAAAGTTACTCCTTTTGGGTAGCTGGTCTACGTGGCTCACTGAACTTGGAAATCCTCATTTTCAGTGTGTCAGACAAATGTGTTAATGTGAGCTGTCACTGTGCGGAACCGATTGCTTTGTCATATAGCTGGTTATGAACTAGTAACGTGTTTGGGAAGTCCTACTGATGTTCATTTTTGGGAGAAAAATTCTGCTGGTTCTAACAACTGTGCTTCTGCTATGCATGGTATCCGAGTCAGTTGGAAAGCAGACCCTGAAATTTGAGTTTAGGGTCATTTAAGAAAGGGGCAGTTCATAGCACAATGCCTCACATGAGACAAAGTTCTGAAATGCCAAATTCTTACTTTTCAGAAATCTAGTTAAACAAATTACTAGTATAAATGACTAGTATGAACAGAATTGGGTTCATTGGAAACACTAACCAGCTTAACATTGAGCTTGTCACCATGAGAGAGCATTAGCTGCCCAGGATGCTGCTATTAAAAATAAAAAAGGCAAAACAAAAATAGCTCATTTATATGTGTGTATTTTTTAAAGCTACGATCTGTTCGATGTTTTTACAAATCTGTTTCTATGACATTGTTAAAATAAAGTTGGTCTTTTGACGAGAGGGAGGTTGTCATGGTCAGCTGTAATTTTGCCTTTACAAGGCACCTGGGGCGGGGGGCGGGGGGACTGTGCCTCCTTGACATTTGTTCAAGCTATAGGTTCAATGGAGCTACGTCTTGTTGTTTTAAGTTGCTTTAATGCATTGTATTAGGTCTTCAAACAGAATAAAGGTTGTTTTGAAACTGAAGTCATGGTTTGAAATTTCAGCAATCACCAAAGAACTTTTTAAACGCTCTTCCTCTTTCCGTTAATAATGTTGCATCTCCTTCTATAGTCTCCCACCCACCCCGTCACTGTCATTATCTCGTTTAGGAGTGGTCACATGAATGATGGGTCAGTGCCATTTACATCATTTCACTATATCCTTAATGGTGGAACGACATAGCTCTAGGTAACATCATTTCAAGGCACTGCTCTTGCTCTAACAAAACGTAGTCACTGTCAGTCCCTCCAGTTCCCCGTCCATCTCCAAAGCTGCAGAATCTTCTCTAAAAACTGGTTGGTGAAAGTAACCTCGTTGTTCCTCTGTTCTCCGGGCTGCATATGTGGGCCAGCCACAGCAGAGGGGTCCTATGAGGCACTGTGCGGCATGGAAAGGTGACATGGAGCTCCAGACAGGAAGCAAAGATGCATCTAGATTCTGCTTTCACATTATAGCATCTAGTCAATCTATGTAAACCATTCTTAATCTGAAATAACTTTCCCACTTGTTTTGATTGCTGACTGAATTTATAATGAGGTCACTTTGCATGCACCTGGCACTCAACACCTAAGCACAGTGAGGGTCCCAGACATGAAGGCATGGTCTGGTGATGATGGTGATGAGATGGGCACACAGTAATTACAGTCATGGCAACAATGACTAATACACCAAGTATGGCAGTAACTCTCGGATTCATTTCCTGCTCTGTTCTATATTACAGAGAACTCTACACTCAGAATCTCCTGACCTCTGGCTTCTAGGTAGTGAATCTCCATTGTTTCACTACCTCAGTAGTGATTCTAGGTAGTCAATCTTCCAGCTCCTGCCAACAAGGCTCTTGGGGATCTGAGCAGCCTTACTATGCTCCTCTCTCCCTCTCTGTTCCTCTGGCAACAGTGTGTCTTCCCATTTTTACTCTAATCCAGGGTGTAGTTGCAGCTTCCTGTTGTTGCTAAACTTCTGGTTTCTCTCAGAACTTCCAGTTTGATTTCTGAGCCAAACTTAGTCGTTTTCTGTCACCTAAGTAGCCAGCCCTCTTTATTCAGGCCTTTCTTTAAGACTAGTACATTTCTTTTTTCCTGACTGCTCTTTGATAGACCAAGTGATTATCCATTTAAACTATGTATGTGTTATCTGATTTAATAATTCTTTCACAATTATGAGTTAGACAATATCTCGGGTGGGGAAACAAGTATTGAATCTAGGTGACATCCAAGGTCATGCAGCCCTCTGACCACAGAGTACCCAGGCGGTCTGACTCAAGCTACAGCTCTTCACTACTTAAGTGCTGGAAAAGGCACTAGAGGTTCAGAGAAAAGTTCACTGGTTGGTCTTCCTGCTGGGGGCTCTAACCATATAGCTCTCAAATGCTGGAGAGTGTACAAGCGGCACATAATGAATGGCAGGAAATGGCATGGGTTTGCTTTAGATCAGTGGTTCCTGCAGTGTGATCCCCAGACCAACAGCATTAACATCAGGACCACTTGGAAACCTGTTAGAAGTGCCTCTTCAAGGGCCCCACTCCTGACCTACTCACTCATAGTGAGGCCCAGAAATCTGTTTCAGGAAGTTCTCTGGGTGATTTTAATGTATACTAAAATTTGAGAATCACTAGCTAAGATCACCAGATAGTTGAAATAGTGCTTCTTATGTTTTAATTAAAAGTCACTACCATTAATGAGTGATATGTAGTTTTACTTTATCATTTGTGTTCGTAGCATAGACTCTATATAGGGAAGAGAATAGATCCATTTACAGCTTAGGAGGTCTTAGCTAGGTCAGCTCTTTCTTTAACCCAGCTGTGGGAATTTATCAACTCCATTTACCTGTAGACCTCCAATTCTACACCTGTGAAGTAAGGTTATGAGAAAGTCCAGAAAGTCTTCAGGACTCCTAGAGTGCATGTTGTGTACTGAATGAAACAACTCAGTTGCCCAGTTCTCCACTTTCAATTTGGCCAAAATTATAACCCACAACATGACTGTGGCTATAGACCACTAAGATTGTAGTGTGGCCCTTTATCTGTAGCAATGGCAGAGAAGCATCAGCAAAATTAGAATCCTCTTATCTCGTTCATGTCTTAAAGCTACACTTCAGATGAGTCAAAATGGGAAGCCAAGTTCTTGATAATATGGTGAAGAATACAGTTGAAGATGGCACTTTGTCCATCTATCTAAACCACAAGATCTTGAGTCAGAGAACTTGGCCTACCAAATCTTCTGGGACATGGTTGGAGTTAGGTAAGTGTAGTAAGACTTGATACTGTGTCAACTCAAAAAAATACTTCCCCCCCTGGACTTGCCCCTTAAAAATGAAAAAGTATTTGCTACAAATAAGAATCCTGTAAAGACTTAAATGTACAAGACCTGAAACCATGAAACTCCTAGAAGAAATCAGGGAAAAAAGCTCCTTGGTATGGGTCTTGGCTATGATTTTGGATGGGACACAAAGCACAAATGACAAAATCAAAAATAAACAAGACAGACTGCATCAAACTAAACAGCTTTTGCACAGCAAAAGAAATAAATCTACCAAATAAAATACAATGAACAGAACGGGAAAAATATTTGAAAACCACATATTTTATAAGAGGTAAATATCCAAAATACATAAAAAATTCATACAACTCAATAGCAGAAAGCCCCACAAATAATCCAAATGAGCAAGAGACTTGAATAGACCTTTTTTAAGGCATTCAAAAGGCCAAAAAGCACATGGAAAAAATGTTCAAATCACTAGTCACTGGGAAATGCAAGGGAAAACCACAAGTTGTCCCCAGAATGGCTATTATTGATAAGTGATGTCACCCAAATGGTGACATAAGTGACTCCTGATTTGACTTCCCCTCACACAAGGAACAATGCACAAGTATTCATGGACAAGCTGCAACTGCGAATCCTAGAACAAGGGAGTGAGGCAAGCATGCCCCTGCTGCAGTAGTTGTCCCAGTCAGCAGCTTTGCTTACCTGTAGAACCAAGTCAGTGGCCCAGTCTGGCTAAGGATACTGGTCTATCTGATTCAAGTCCCCAATGGAAGTGTTTTGCTGACCCTGGAGCCTGGTCTGCTCACACTCAGGCAGAAAAGCTGAGTCACAGGCCTACCAGCTGCAGAGCATGGTTCCCATCCTCGTATGACAGGAAGGGCTGGTGAGAACATCTGGAAGCTGTGAAACCCAGCAACACTCAAGCTGAGAGGCAGGTGGACAGAGCTGATCACCCTCAGAGTGAAGCTAGTGGATCTGTTCAGCCAAGAAACTTGGGGCCCACGTCTCTGTGAGTCAAGACCACAAACAAAGAGCTTTCATGGCTTTGGAGCTACTTTTCTCAACATGCTCAGGCAGGGAAACAATTCATAGCCTTGCTCATTGCTGAAGACAGCCTTCAGCCTGTCTGACCAGGGAAGCTAACCAGAGCACACAGGAAGCTGCATAGCCCATCCAATAATCCTGCTTACATGGGAACTTCAACAGAGAGCATACCCTAGGCTTTCTCTGTCTCCAGAGCAAAACTGGTGACCAAAATATTCAGTGCACATTGTTGCCTGATTCAGGTCCCCACACAATTAGTTGTGCAAGCTATAAGTCCTATCCTGCTGTCCTGCCAGGGAAGGGAAGCTAATTCATAGGCCCACTTCCTCCTGAGTACATTACTCAGCCCCTGCCATCTAGTAAACACGACCGGAGCATCCATGCAACCGTGGAGCCCATCCTAAAGCATCATGTGGGCAGATAACCAAACTAGCAGTCTCAGCCAGCTGCTCTCAGCCAGTGGCACAGGACCCCACTCCTGACCTCAAAGCTCAAACTGCTGCCTCACCCCATAATGGACCCTAATAGCAGGCTCAGCCTGCTCAAGGTCATTACCAGGATACCTGTCCAGAAACCCAATCTGAACTAACTGGTGAAGAATTATCTCTACCAAAATGTACATGCAATGTCTGGAAAAGGAGGCTACATTCTCAAATGCACAGATATCAATGTAAGAAATCAAGGTTCACAAAAAACGAAGTGAATATCATACCGCCAAAGGAAATTAAGAAAGCCCTAAATGGCTAACCCTAAAGAAATGGAACTCTGAATAGTCAAAATTTTCAGAATAATTCTCCTAAAGAAGTTTAGTGAACTAAAAGAAAAACTAAATAAAATTAGGAAAACCACATGACCAAAACATGAACTTCAGCAAAGAAACAGGCCACTAAAACAGACATCCTAGAGCTGCAGAAACTGAGGATTCAATAGAGAGCTTCAAAAATGGCTCAATCCCGTAGAAGAATCAGTGACTTGGAAGACAATATATTTGAAATTAACTAGTCAGAAGAGCAACAAGACAAAAGAAAAGGAGAAAAGAGAGTGAAAAATGCCTACATGACTATGGGACACAATATAAAGTAAAAATATTCATATTATGGGAATTCCAGAAGAAGAAGAGAAAGAGAAAGGGACAAAGTCTAACTAAAGCAATAATGCCTGAGAAGTTACAAAACAGAAATAGATGTTCAGATCCAAAATGCCAAGAAGACATCAAATAGGTTAAGTCAGCACAGGGCTGCACAGAGACACAATCTAATTAAATTTTCAAAAGACAAAGAGCAGCAAGAGAAAAGAAAGGAATTACATATAAGGGAATCCCTATGAGACAATCAACCATGTTCTCAACAGAAACTTTTCAGGCTGGGAGAAAATGGGATGACATAGTCTATATGGAGAAGGCAATGGCAAGCCACGCCAGTACTCTTGGCCTAGAAAATCCCATGGACAGAGGAGCCTGGTAGGCTGCAGTCCATGGGGTTGCTATGAGTTGGACACGACTGAGCGACTTCACTTTCACTTTCACTTTCATGCACTGGAGAAGGAAATGGCACCCCACTCCAGTGTTCTTGCCTGGAGAATCCCAGGGACGGGGGAGCCTGGTGGGCTGCTGTCTATGGGGTCACACAGAGTTGGACACGACTGAAGCGACTTAGTAGCAGCAGTGGCAGCAGCAGTCTACATGAGAATGAAAGTGAAAGCTGCTCAGTCATGTCCAACTCGTTGCAATCCCATGGAATTTTCTTTGCAATTCTCTTTGTCCAACTCTTTGTCCAACAATTCTCTTTGCCCATCTCTTTGCAATCCATGGAATTCTCCAGGCCAGAACACTGGAGTGGGTAGCTGTTCCCTTCTCCAGGGTATCTTCCCAATCCAAGGATTGAACCCAGGTCTCCCACATTGCAGGCAGATTCTTTACCAGCTGAGCCACCAGGGAAGCCCAATATGCAGACTATCTTTCAATAGTCTACATATTGAAAGATAAAAACATTTGACCAAGAATTCTACACGTGGTGAAGCCATCCTTTAGAAAAAAAATGAGTAATACAGACTCCCAAACAAACAAAAGCTGAGGGAGTTCATTATACCAGAACTGCCTTCCAAGATATGCTAAAGGGAGCTCTTTGAGTGTGTTAAAAAATGCTAATTAACATAATAAAAACAAGATTGGGAGAGAAAATGGCCGAGTAGCAGGACATGAGCTCACCTGCTCTCACATAAACACCAAAATCACAAATAACTGTTGAATAATCATTGATTAAAAAAACACTGGAACCTATCAAAAGAGATATCTTACATCCAAAGACAAAGGCAACTACAATGAGATGGTACAAGAGGCACAGTCATTGATAAAACCAAATCCCATACTCAACAAGTGGGCACCCTCAAACTGGGAAATAGTTATATCACAGAGGCTCTCTGACAGGAGTCAAAGTTCTGAACTCCACATCAGGCTCCCCAGCCTGGAAGTCTGGCAGTGAGAGGAGAAGCCCTCAGAGCATGTGGCCTTGAAGGTTAGCAGGGTTTGATCATAAGAATTCCACCAGACTGGGGGAAACAGAAACTCTACTCTTGGAGGGCACACACAAGATCTCATGCACACCAAGACTAGGGGAAAAAGCAGTGACCTCATAGGAGTATGGGTCATACCTACCTGCTAGTATTGGAAGGTCTTCTGTGGAGGCTGGTGACATCTGTGGCTCACTATGGGAACAAAGACATTGGTGGCTCTAGTTCTGGGGAGTACTCATTGGCATGAGCCCTCTCAAGGCCACCATTTTTTCACCAAGACATTGCCCCACCCAAAAGCCTGCAGGCTCCAGTGCTGGGATGCCTCAGGCTAACAGGGCAGAAATATAGCACCACTCACCAGCAGACAGGCTGGCTAAATTCTCCATGAATCCACAGCTGTCTGCTAAACACAGCCCTTGACATAGCCCTGCCCACCAAAGAAACAACACACAGCTCCATTCACGAATGGGCAGGAAAAAGCCCCACCCACCAAGAAGGCTGCACAAACCTCTTAGACCAGCCTCATCCATCAGGGGGCAGAGAACAGAAGAAAGAAGAATTACTACACTGCAGCTTGCATAATGAAAACCACAATATAGAAAGTTAGACAAAATGAGATGGCAAGGGATTATGTTCCAGACAAAGGAACAAGATATAACCCTAGAAGAACAATTAAGTGAAATGGAGATAGGCAATCTACCCAAAAAAGAATTCAGAATAATGATAGTAAAGATAATCCAAGATCTCAGGGGAAAAATGGAGGCACAGAACAAGAAGATATAAGAAATGTTTGACAAAGAAAAGATCTAAAGAACAGAGATAACAAAACAATAATTGAAATGAAAAGTAACACTAGAAGGAATCAATAGCAGAGTAAGTGAGGAATAAGAACAGAGAAGTGAGCTGGATGGTGAAGACAGAATGGTGGAAATCACCGCTTTGGAACAAAATAAAGGAAAAAGAATGAAAAGAAGTGAGGACAGTATAAGAGACTTCTGGGACAATATAAAATGCACCAACATTTGCAAAGAGAAAGGACCAAAGAAAATATTTGAAGTGATAACAGCTGAAAACATCCCTAACATGGTAAAGGAAACAGTCACACAGCTCCAGGAAGCACAGGTCCCAGGCAGGATAAACCTGAGGAGGAACGTGCCTAGACACATAGTAATCAAACTGATAAAAATTGAAGAGAAAACATTAAAAGCAACAAGGAAAAAGCAACCAATGACAAACACAGGAATTTCCATAAGGTTATCAGCTAATTTTTTAGCAGAAATTCTGCAGGCCAGAAGGTAGTGACACAATATATTTGAAGTGATGAAAAGGAAGAATCTACAACCAAAAACATTCTACCCAGCAAGGCTCTCATTCAGATTCAATGAAATCAAAAGCTTTACAGATAAGCAAAAGCTAAGCAAATTCAGCACTACCAGAAGAGCTTTGCAACAAATGTTACAGATCTTCTGTAGGAGAAGAAAGAGCCACTAGAAACAAGAAAATTATGAATAGAAAAGCTCACCTGTAAAGGCAAACATACAATGAAGGTAGGAAATCATCCACACACAAATATGACATCAAAACCAGCAACTGGGGGATTTCCTTGGCAGTCCAGTGTTAAAACCATGGTCCCAATGCATGGGGCACAGGTTCAGCCCCAAGTCAGGGACTAAGATCTTGTATGCCACACAGCATGGCCAATAAATAAATACATAAAAGTAAATTTAAAAATAAATATAAAATAGATAAAACATAATTTAAAATAAATAAAAGTCTTAAAAAAACAACAAGTGTGAAAAGAGGAGAGTAACCAATTCAGGATATTGGAAATGCATTTGAAATTAAAAGACCAGCAACTTAAAATAACCTTGTGTATCTATATCTATCTGACTCCTATATCAAAACCTCATGGTAACCACAAACCAAAAATCTATGGTACAAACACAGATACACACAAAAGAAATTAAAACACAGCAATACAGTTAGTCATCAAATCACAAGAGAAAAGAAGAAAAGAGAAAGGGAAGAAAAAGATCTACAAGAACAAACTCAAAACAATCAACAAAATGGCAATTAGAACACATGTATTGATAATTATCTTAAACATAAATACTCTAACAGAAAGATATAAGCTGGCTGAATGCATGCAAAAATAAGACCCATGTACATGCTTTCTATCAGAGACCTACTTCAGATCTAGGGACACATACAGACTAAAAGTAAGGAGACACAAAAAGGTATTCCACGCAAATGGAAGTCAAAAGCAAGTTCTAATAGCAATATTCATATCCGACAAAATAGACTATTATAAGATACAAAGAACACTACATCATGATTAAGGGATCAATCTAAAAAGAAGATATAACAAGTGTGTGTGTGTGTGTACATATATATATACACACACACACACACCCAATATAGGAGCACCTCAATATATAAGCAAATACTAACAGCCATAAAAGGATTAATCAACAGTTACACAATAATAGTGGGGGAACTTTAACACTCCACTTTAATCAATGCACAAATAATCCAAAGAAAAAATCAATAAGGAAACAGAGGCCTTAAATTATACATTACACCAGATAGGCTTAATTAATATTTATAGAGCATTCCGTCCAAAAGCTACAGAATACACCTCTTCTCAAATGCACATGGAATATTCTCCAGGCTTGATTACATGTTGGGCCACAAAGTGAGCCTTGGTAAATTTAAGAAAATTGAAATCATATCAAGCATGTTTTCTGACTACAATGCTATGAGATTAGAAATCAACAACTAGGAAAAATTGTAAAAAAACACAAACATTGGGAGCCTAAAATATATGTTATTAAACAACCAATGAATCACTGAGGAAATCAAAGACAAAAATCAAGAACTAACTAGAGATAAATGAAAATTAAGGCACGATGATCCAAAACCCTACAGGGTTGCAGCAACAGCAGTTCTAAGAAGGAAGTTTATAGCAGTATAAGCTTAGCTCAGGAAACAAGAAGTCTCAAGCAACCTAAACTTACTCCTAAAGCAACAAAAGAAAGAACAAGTGAAAACCAAAGTTAGTAGAAGGAAGTAAACCATAAAGATGAGAGCAGAAAAGAAATGAAATAGAGATGAAGAAAATAATAGGAAAGGTCAGTGAAGCTAAAAGTTAGTTCTTTGAAAAAATAAAATGGATAAACTTTCAGCCAGACTTGTCAAGAAAAAAAAAATAAAAAAAACAGAAGGCTGAGATCAATACAATTAGAAATGAAAAAGGAAAAGATACTACTGACTCTGCAAAAATACAAAGTAGTAACTCTATGACAATACAATAGACAACCTAGAAGAAATGGACAAATTTTTAGATGATTACATTCTCCCAAGAAGAAATAAAAAATACTAACAGAACTATCACAAGGACTGAAATTGAAACTGTGATTTAAAAGCTTCTAATAAAATCCCAGAACCAGATAATTTCATGGGTGAGTTCCACCAAATATTTAGAGAAGAGTTAACATCTATCCTTCTGAAACAACTGCAGAAAACCTGCAGAGGAAGGAACACTCACAAACTCATTCTATGAGGCCACCATCAACCTGATACCTAAACCAGACAAGGATATTACAAAAAACAAAATTACAGGCCAATAAATCTGATGAACACGGACACAAATATCCTCAACAAATACTAGCAAACAAAATCCAACAGTATGGATTCAATACCGGAGAAGGCAATGGCACCCCACTCCAGTACTCTTGCCTGGAAAATCCCATGGGCGGAGGAGCCTGCTAGGCTGCAGTCCATGGGGTCGCTAAGAGTCAGACATGACTGAGCGACTTCACTTTTACTTCTCACTTTCATGCATTGGAGAAGGAAATGGCAACCCACTCCAGTGTTCTTGCCTGGAGAATCTCAGGGACGGGGGAGCCTGGTGGGCTACCGTCTATGGGGTCGCACAGAGTCGGACACGACTGAAGCGACTTAGCAGCAGCAGCATGGATTCAATACAATCCTTATTTTATTGCCAATGGCATTTTTCACAGAACTATAACAAAAAAGAAGGAAATGGCAACACTCCAGTATTCTTGCCTGGAGAATTTCATAGACCAAGGAGCCTGTCAGGCTGCTGTCCATGGGACTGCAAAGAGTCAGACATTACTGAGCAACTAACACTTACTTACTTAGAACAACAAGAAAAAAAAATTGTTTTTGTATGAAGACACAAAAGATTTGAAATAGCCAAAGCAATCCTGAGAATGAAAAATAGAGCTGGAGGAATCAGATTCCCTGACTTCAGACTACAATACAAAGCTACAATCATCAAATCACTATAGTACTGGCACACACACAAAAAAACAGAAATATAGATCAATGGAACAGAATAGAAAGCCCAGGAATAAACCCATGTATCTATGGTCAAATTAATCTAAAACATAGGAGGCAACAATATACAGTGGAGAAGAGAGAGTCCATTCAATAAGCAGTGCTGTGAAAACTGGACAGCTACATGTAAATGAAACTAGAACATTCTCTAACACCATACATAAAAATAAGCTCAAAACAGATCAAAGACCTAAATGTAGGCAGAACACTCTCTGACATAAATCACAGCAATATTTTTTTGGATCCACTCTCTAGAATAATGGAAATAAAAACAAAAAATAAACAAATGGGTCCTAATTAAACTTAAAATCTTTGGCACAGAAAGGATACCATAAACAAAATGAAAAGATAACCCACAGAATGGGAGAAAATATTTGCAAACAATGTGACAGACAAGGGGTTAATCTCCAAAATTCACAAGCAGCTCATATAGCTCAAGATGAAAAAGACAAACAAATCATTCAAAACTGGGCAGACCTAAATAGACATTTCTCCAAGGAGAACATACTGATGGCCAGGAAGAACAGGAAAAGATACCCAACATCGCTAATTACTAGAGAAAAGCAAGTCAAAATGAGGAGATACAACCTCACACCAATCAGAATGCTGCTGCTGCTGCTAAGTTGCTTCAGTCGTGTCCGACTCTGTGTGACCCCATAGACAGCAGCCCACCAGGCTCCTCTGTCCCTGGGATTCTCCAAGCAAGAACACAGGAGTGGGTTGCCATTTCCTTCTCCAATGCACAAAAGTGAAAAGTGAAAGTGAAGTCGCTCAGTCATGTCCGACTCTTGGCAACCCCATGGACTGCAGCCTACCAGGCTCCTCCTTCCATGGGAATTTCCAGGCAAGAGTACTGAAGTGGGGTGCCACTGCAGAATGGCCACCATCAAAAAGGCTATAAACAATAAATTCTGGAAAGGATGTGAAGAAAATGAAAATCTCCTACACTGTTGGTGGGAATGTAAGTGGGTATAACCACTATGAAGAACAGTACAGAGCTGCCTTAAACAACTAAAAATAGAGCTACCATCTGATCTGTAATCCACTCCTGGGCGTGTATCTGGAGAAAAACATAATGGAAGACATATCCATCCAACGTTCACCTCAGCAGTGTTTACAATAGCCAAGACAGAAGCAACTCAAGTGTCCATTGATAAATGGAAGGATAATGAAGATGTGGTACATATGTACAATGGAATATTACTCAACCATAAAATAATGAAATAATGCTATTTATAGCAATATGAATGAACCTAGAGATTATCATACTAAGTGAAGTAAATCAAAGACAAATACATGATATCTCTTACAAATGGAATCTAAAGAGGAGATACAAATGAACTATATACAAAAGAGAAACAGACTCACAGACATAGAAAACTAACTTATGGTTACCAAAAGGGGAAGGGTTGAGGGATAAATTACAAGTGTGCGATTAACATATACACACTACTATATATAAAAGAGGGCTTCCCTGGGGGCTCAGACATTAGGGTTTACTCTCTAAGTAATGTCTAACCTTACAGTATTGTGAATCAACTATACTTCCATAAAAAAGAAACTAATTAAAAAATACATTGAAATATCACTTCATACTTAGTATAGCCATCCCCAAATAGAAAACTGAGAATAAATGCTAGCAAGGATGTGCACTGTTGGTGAGATTATATACTAGTGCCTTATCTGCTAGTGAGGATGTAGGCTCCTCAAAAAATTAAAATTACCATATGATCCAGGAATTCCACTTCTGGGAATATATCCAAACTAAACAACAGCATGAACTTGAAAAGGTATCTTCACTCCCATGTCATAGC
This sequence comes from Aepyceros melampus, assembly GCA_006408695.1. Classification (NCBI taxonomy): domain Eukaryota; kingdom Metazoa; phylum Chordata; class Mammalia; order Artiodactyla; family Bovidae; genus Aepyceros; species Aepyceros melampus. The sequence goes on along the minus strand of SJXQ01009549.1, from coordinate 36,119 downwards.
AGTTACTTACAATAACCAAGACATAGAAACCACTTGAGTGTTCACTGATAGATGAATGGATAAAGAAGTTGTGAAACATACACATATCTATATATGCACACGTATATACAGATATATCAGTCCAGTTCAGTCGCTCAGTCATGTACGACTCTTTGTGACCCCATCAACCGCAGCACGCCAGGCCTCCCTGTCCATCACCATCTCCCGGAGTTCACTCAGACTCACGTCCATCGAGTCAGTGATGCCATCCAGCCATCTCATCCTCTGTCGTCCCCTTCTCCTGCCCCCAATCCCTCCCAGCATCAGAGTCTTTTCTAGAGTCAACTCTTCACATGAGGTGGCCAAAATATTGGAGTTTCAGCTTTAGCATCATTCCTTCCAAAGAAATCCCAGGACTGATCTCCTTTAGAATGGACTGGTTGGATCTCCTTGTAGTCCAAGGGACCCTCAAGAGTTTTCCCCAACACCAAAGTTCAAAATATATACATAATGGAATATTATTTAACCATTTAAAAAATTACAAAGAAATCCTGGCATTTGTGATAACATAGTGGGCCTTGAGGGCATTAGGCTAAGTGAAGTAAGTCAGACTGAGAGAGACAAATCCTGTATGCTTTCACTTATTCATGGACTCTAACAATAAAAATAAAACTTACAGAAGAAGGTCAGATATGTGGCAAACAGAAGTGAAAGGTAGGGGGCGGCAGAATTGGAGGAAGGTGGTCAAAAGGTATAAACTTTCAGTTATAAGATGACTAAGACAATTAATGTACATGATAATTATTGTTAATGTTGCTATATGTTATGTATGAAAGTTGTTAAGAGAGTAAATTCTAAGAGTTCTCATTACAAGGAAAATAATTTTTGTTTTGCATTTTCCTTTTATTTTATCTATATGTGATGATGGATACTAACTACATTTATTATAGTAATCATTTCCCATTATATGTAAGTCAGGCCATTATCAGTTCAGTTCAGTTCAGTTGCTCAGTTGTATCCAACTCTTTGCGAACGGCCACTATCAAAAAGATAAGAAATAACAAAAGCTGGGCAGGATGTGGAGAAAAGGGTACATTGTTAGTGGGAATGTAAACTGGTGTAGCCACTATAGAAAGCAGTATGGAAGTTCCTCAAAAAATTAAAAATAGAACTACCATATGGTCCAGCAATCTTGCCTCTAGGAATACATCCAAAGGAAACAAAAACACTATGTCAAAGAGATACCTGCCCCTTAACCTTTATAGTACACATACACGTGCGCGCGCACACACACACGCACACGCGCACACACACACACACACACACACTAGAATATTACTCAGCCGGAAAAGGAAGAAAATCCTGCCATTTGTCATAACATGGATGACCTTGAGGGCATGATGCTAAGTGAAATAAGTCAGAGACAAATGCTGTATGGTCTTATGCATATGTGGAACCTAACTAAACAAAAAACAGAACAAGATGCAAAACTCATTGAAAGAGAGATCATATTTGTGGTTACAAGAAATAGGGGTGGGAATTAGATGAAGGAGGTCAAAAGGTACAAGCTTCTAGTTGTAAGATAAAAAAAGATAAGAATGTAGTGTGCAAACAAAGGAAACTATAAGCAAGGTAAAAAGACAGCCTTCCGAATGGGAGAAAACAATAGCAAATGAAGCAACTGACAAACAACTAATCTCAAAAATATACAAGAAACTTATGCAGCTCAATTCCAGAAAAATAAATGACCCAATCAAAAAATGGGCCAAAGAACTAAATAGACATTTCTCCAAAGAAGACATACGGATGGCTAACAAATACATGAAAAGATGCTCAACATCACTCATTATCAGAGAAATGCAAATCAAAACCACAGTGAGGTACCATTTCACACCAGTCAGAATGGCTGCGATCCAAAAGTCTACAAGCAATAAATGCTGGAGAGAGTGTGGAGAAAAGGGAACCCTCTTACACTGTTGGTGGGAATGCAAATTAGTACAGCCACTATGGAGAACAGTGTGGAGATTCCTTAGAAAACTGGAAATAGAACTGCCTTATGACCCAGCAATCCCACTTCTGGGCATACACACCGAGGAAACCAGAATTGAAAGAGACACGTGTACCCCAATGTTCATCACAGCACTGTTTATAATAGCCAGGACATGGAAGCAACCTAGATGTCCATCAGCAGACAAATGGATAAGAAAGCTGTGGTACATATACACAATGGAGTATTACTCAGCCATTAAAAAGAATACATTTGAATCCATTCTATTGAGGTGGATGAAACTGGAGCCGATTATACAGAGTGAAGTAAGCGAGAAAGAAAAACACCAATACAGTATACTAACACATATATATGGAATTTAGAAAGATGGTAATGATAACCCTGTATACGAGATAGCAAAAGAGACACAAATGTAAAGAACAGACTTTTGGACTCTGAGGGAGAGGGAGAGGGTGGGATGATTTGGGAGGATGGCACTGAAACATGTATACTATCATGTAAGAACAAAAAACTAGTCTAGGTTTGATACAGGATACAGGATGTTTGGGGCTGGTGCACTGGGATGACCCAGAGAGATGATATGGGGAGGGTGGTGGGAGAGGGGCTCAGGTTGGGAATTCATGTATGCCTGTGGCAGATTCATGTCAATGTAGGGCAAAACCAATACAGTATTGTAAAGTAAAAAAATAAAATTAAATTAAAAAAAAAATCCAGGGAAATTTTAAAAAAGCATGTACTGTGCAAAATGATGTAGCTAACACGGTGTGGTATATTTAAATGCTGTTAACACAGCAAATCCTAAGAGGTATCATCACAAAAACGATTTTCTTTTTTTTTTTTTTTTGCACTTATATGAGATGACAGATGTCAACTTAATATATATGTCTAATTATTATGCTGTATACATTAAACTTATGGAGAAGGCGATGGCACCCCACTCCAGTACTCTTGCCTGGAAAATCCCATGGACGGAGGAACCTGGTCGGCTGTAGTCCATGGGGTTGCCAAGAGTTGGACATGACTGAGCGACTTCACTTTCACTTTTCACTCTCATGCGTTGGAGAAGGAAATGGCAACCCAATCCAGTGTTCTTGCCTGGAGAATCCCAGGGACGGGGGAGCCTGGTGGGCTGCTGTCTATGGGGTCGCACAGAGTCAGACACGACTGAAGCGACTTAGCAGCAGCATACATGAAACTTATCTATGTCAATTATATCTCAATAAAACTATAAAAAATAACAGAATCCTGTTGTGACATCTTAAGTATATACAGATATATAATTGATTATTAACCACTCAAACTTCAGATAATCTTCTCAAAAGATAGCAGCTTTTTTTGTTTTGTTTGTTTGTTTGTTTTACCTCCAGCTTGGTACTGATGTCATAAATCAGCTCAGCAGAAAACTGTTGAAATACTTTTAGGAGCAAAAAAAAGAGCAGGAGGATAAACAAGTAACCATTAACACGCATATCTGCATTTACTTTCCAGAAGGAAATTCAGAAATTCCCTGCTCTGGGCAGCACTCAATCACAGCTGTCTGGAGCATGACCTCAGGTTTAACTTTCTCTTAAGTAAAAATGTCTAAAGCTGTACCTGGTTTGACATGTGTAAAGGTTTGGTTTGTAAGACAGACTAGGATAGTCAACCTCCAACTGCCACCACTCATCACATTAAGAGTAAAGTTATAGGATAGCTCCATGCATCACCAAGACTGTGCATGAGAATTATGGTTTTGGCTGGGAAATATACCATACCTTCTATGACTAACCTACTGGAATCAACTTATTTACAGAGCTCTCATTTCAGAGCTCAATGATTTATAGTCTGAACCCTCACAAACCAAAAAATATGAATAACTTCACAACAGTGGAGAAAATGTGCTGGTCATTTTATTTCATATTTACTTATCTTGAGAGGCCCTGTGACTCATGGTTTGGTACTTTAAACAGTTTTTGTTGACAGAGGTGATGATCTTTTTTACAGAGACTAATGAGTTTGAGAAGTCTGATAACGGCCTATTGATTCATTCAACAAATATTTATTAAGCACCTATTAGGTACACCATATTACCCGTCCCTCTGGATTCCCAGGCAGCACCAGTGGTAAAGAACCCGCCTGCTGATGCAGGAGATGGAAGAGACATGGGTTCGATCCTTGGGTCAGGATGATCCCCTGGAGGAGGGTATGACAACCCACTCCAGTATTCTTGCCTGGAGAATCTCATGGACAGAGGAGCCTTCACAGGGTTGCACAGGGTCAGGCATTACTGAAGTGACTTGGCATGCATGCACTGGCAGTCCAACAATAAAGAAAGCAGGCAGCTGCCTTCAAAGACCTGGGTCTGCTGGGGAAGACATACTCTTAAATAACCATTGTCTATCATGATAAGAGACACGGTAGAGCGGAATGACAGAGAAGGCAACGGCATCCCACTCCAGTACTCCTGCCTGGAAAATCCCATGGATGGAGGAGCCTGGACGGCTGCAGTCCATGGGGTCGCTGAGAGTCGGACATAACTGACTGACTTCCCTTTCACTTTTCACTTCCATGCATTGGAGAAGGAAATGGCAACCCACTCCAGTGTTCTTGCCTGGAGAATCCCAGGGACAGGGGAGCCTGGTGGGCTGCCGTCTATGGGGTCACATAGAGTCGACACGACTGAAATGACTTAGCAGTAGCAGTAGCAGAGAGGAATGAACAATAAGCCTGAAGAGGCCACGGGGAGCAGTTAAGCAAAGCCTCAGAGAGGAGACCCCTTAACATGATACCTAGTTTAGAAAAATCACCTCTCGTCCAGGCTGCTCCTTGTCTTAGCTTGGACTACCGTCACAAAAATACCCATAGCTTATAAACAAGAAAGAACAGAAATGCATTTCTCACCATTCTGGAGGCTGGGAAATTGAAGAGGGAGGAACTGGGGAGGTAGGCCTTACTCTAAGTCTTCCTCTTTTGGCCTATGGTCTGCAGTTCTCTGCCCACGTGCCCTCACGTGTGTGTGCTAGCACATGTGTGCATGGGGGCAGGGGAAGGCACTTAGGTGTCTATAAGAAATGGCATTAATCCTGTCATGAGGGCCCCACCCTCCTTTATTTCGTCTAACCTTAATTGGGGCTTCTCTGATGGCTCAGACAGTAAAGAATCTGCCAGCAATGCTGGAGACCTGGGTTTGATCCCTGGTTCTGGAAGATCCCCTGGAGAAGAAAATGGCAACACACTCCAATATTCTGACCTGGAAAATCCCATGGACAGAGGAACCTGGTGGGTTACAGTCCATGGGGTTGCAAAGAGTCAGATAGGACTGAGTGACTAACACTTTCACTTTCAACCTTAATTACCTCCCAAAGGCCTCATCTCCAAATACCATCACAACTGGTAACAAACCTCAGAATATGAACTTGGAGGAAAAGGAACAACACTTAGCTGATAATTCTCCTCCCCAGGCTTTATGAGAGCTAGTATTGTCAAGTCTAAGCCATTGCACTTCTTTAATATAATCACTTTTCAAATAGTGTTTATTTTTCCTTTTCTTTGTAAAAGTATGTCATAGGCATTACTTCCATTGCAAGTTCTCCAGAATTGAATGTCTGCATCTGCAGTTCCTATTCTGCAGGTGGTTCCAACAACTGACATCACACCCTCCGCTCCAGGCAGGCTGCTGTCCTCCCCATGCATGGCAAATGCTATGGCGTCATTTGGCTCTGCTTTGCATGCTCTGCATGCAACGTTGCATGCAGTCACACCTATTTCTTTTACTCTGGATTAGAAATGCTCAGCAGAGGCTGCACATTAGAATCACCTGGACAGCAATTTAATAAAAACCTGACCCAATGAGTTAATGTCTTAGGGGTGAGGGCTAAATAAGATAATATACAGAATGCACCTGGAACATGGCTGCACCTGATAACTAGAAGCCAGGAATTATGGTCACTGGAAAGACTTCCCTAGCCAATAAGATTAGGTTCTCAAGAAACCATAACTTGAGATTTTCTGAGTTCTTAGCATAGGACCGAACATTCGGTAGGCCATTCCAAATGCATTTACTTAACATCTAAAATATTTATTTATACTTTTACTAACTTCCAGAAAATATTCCATTGCTTTACTTTTATTGGATTGTTGGTACACAGCATTGGACTATTCATAATTCAACAAACTAAAGTCACTGATCCATACATGGTTGGCTGTTCTATTTAGGTATTTATTCTGATAAAAATATAGTATGGCATTTTATTAATTTACAAGTATGATGAGTGAAGAAAAAAAAAGGACCAGTGTAAAATAGATACAAAACAGGTAGTAAAGGAAGAGGGGAAGGGAGAAGTTATTGAAAATAAAATTATACCCATGGAAATTTTCTATAATTGAAGGGAAATGGAGCTTCCTATTAGTCAGGCAAAAATAAAAGACCACACAATGGTTTCATAGTCCTACACTCCAATAGAAGGAACTTGCTAGCTCATTGTGAGATAAACATTTTCCTTGCTCTGATTCTTGAGAGAAATCTGTCAGAGTGGACTTTGTAAATGATTAGTGCCTCTTGCACAATGTTCTTGAAGTTAAAAAATTGTTTCATAGCTATTCCCTGTATAGGACTTTCTTATTTGCCCTGTGGCAGAAGCTGGGTATTGTTCTAGAAAGGTTCTATGGCTTGGCTCTAAAATCATATTGCAATGTGTTTGTTTCCTAGCCGCATTTGTTTAGCATACCTGATCAAAGTAGATCTGCGAGTTCTTCAGAGGAAAGGCAACAAAATCACAGACCACAGCTTACATGCTAGACTGTTCCAGGGTGAAAGCTCAGTGGTAAATCTCTCTACAGTTAATGTTCATTTTGGCACATGGATACTAAAAGTTAGTGCAAAATAAAAGCTAATGCACCTTCTCAAGAAGTCCATATGACAGCTTTGGCAGCGCCAGATGGCAAAGGTGTAGGGAAGCAGATGCTACCATTTCTTACCTATCTGCACATCACCTGGATCTGGTCTAGAGTCCAACTTCACGTGACACTACATTCTATTCATCGTTCTCCCACAGGACTTCCTAATTCAGTTCATTTTCACTGTTCATTTTCTTTTTAACTTCATCTCTCATGGATCAATTTCAATGATACGTTTCAGCTACAGTAACACCCATGAATCTTTGGGAGTTCAAGTTTTTTGGCCTTTTCCTTAGGAAAGGACTTATAATCAATAGGAAGAACTTAACTTTTGATAAATTTCTACAAAAACTTGTAAGCACAAGCTGGGATGAAAGGAAGTTCTGATCAGTCTATGGTCAAAGGCTTTAGAAAGATAGGCATCTCTGGGAAGTAAATAGCTGTAAATCTTCAGCAGAACCCCACAGCACATCTCTCTCTCCCCTGATTTCAAAGAAAATTGATGCCAGAGGTGATGGTGAATCAACAGAGGTAGGGTAGAAAATGATCAACCACCAGCTCTCCCTCACATCACTGAACGGGGAATTGGGAAGTGATACACAGGAGCACACTGATACTACTTAGTATTGCCACCATATGGATACAAGAGATAAAAAATATCCTCAAGAGCACAGATAATAAAATGTTGTAAAGCAACTAGGAAATGATGAGTTTTGAATGTACATTTGATTGTAAGTTTACATGACTTAATTTTTAATGATACTTATAATTTACTTTTCAGTTTGTATCATGTACTTTTAAATAAGAGCTGTATATTACAACCAAATTGCAAAATACTGGAGACATAGCCAGCTGAGTTTTGTGTCAGCTCCAGCACACCCCTATAGCTGTAGGAAAGGACTAATCTTAAATTTAAGGGCACTTAGATGATGCGCTGGGTTATCTACATACACCAATGGCTAGTGGACCTCACATTCTGCTTCTGCTTAGAAGGATGGTTGCTAAGAAAAGCAGAAGGATCCCATTACCAGATTCCAACAATATCAGCTAGGAGGAGGATCAAACTGTCCTGGCTAACTCAGTTGTATTACAATAACACGGAAAACAAATAGGAGCAGTGACTGGATTTATTTAGGAGTTCTGCCTTGTTTCATCACAAAACAATGGTCCTCTAGTCTAGAAAAATGTTTATAAATTCTTAGCTGATTGAAAGTTTTATAATTTTTTAATTAAAAACTTTAAAGTATTAAAAGACATTTATGTAACTCTCTCCATCCCCAACAATCTCAGGCAGAATTCAGGTGTGTTCTCAGTGATAAACTGCCCTGCTGCAGAAATTTTACAGCCAATCTCTGGGCCTTTGAAAAATTGTAGTAATTAAAACAAAGGGGATGTTTCTGGAGAGTTAGAACAAACATCTTCCATATAAAACAAATTGAATATAGGAAAAAAAAAACAAAAAATTAAAATATTTTCTCAGTTAAAGTTGATAAAACCTTGTATTATGTGAAAAGAAAATAATTTGAGATCAGGTCTAGCGGCTATCAGGCTTCCCAGGTGGTACTAGTGGTGGTAAAGAATCCACCTGTCAATGCAGGAGATGTAAGAGACATGGGTTTGATCTTTGGGTTGGGCAGATCCCCTGGAGGCGGACATGGCAACCCACTCCATTATTCTTGCCTGGAGAATCCCATGTACAGGGGGGCCTGGTGGACTATAGTCCATAGCGTCTCAGAGTTAGACACAATTGAAGCAACTTAGCATGCATGCACGCACACACTAGCTGCTGTCAGATGAAAAACACTTAGCAAAGTGTAAAATGGAAAGTTGTCAGTAAAAAAAACACATCAGGTCCTACAGAAACTATACTAACGAATTAGAATAATACTTCAAGGTATTTCTCAGTACACAGAGAAAGAAGAAATGAACATGCTAAGTGGAAAGAGAGAAGACCTAGTGAATGGACAACATGGGTTTGAACTGCGTGGGTTCACTTATCAGTGGGTTTTCTTCCAATAGCAACTCAGAAACAGACCACAGTTGGTTGAATTCAAGGATGTGGAATCATGGGTACTAGAAAAATCACCTATACAGAGGGTTGACTACAAGTTATATGAGGTTTTTCCCATTGCATGAAGGGTTGGCACCTCTAATCCCCATCTTGTTCAAGGGTCAACAGTAATCCGAGTTTCAGGAAAGCAGGGCAGGCAGAGGAGTACTAATGAAAGACAACTGGAAAAAAACTTCCTTGGGTTGAATAAGGATTGAGCCCACATAAAGAACCCCCTGAGTCACAGAAAATAATTAAGAACCTCAAGTTGCTGGTAATTCTTTTTAAGACTCAAGAGAAAAAAAATGTACAAGTAGCCAAACAAAAACATAGACTATGCTAATAAAATATCTTTTAAAATGAGGTTGATGATGACTTTTCTTCAAGCCACTTAATGACAGAGAACAGTAGAAGAATATCCACAGTGTTTGAGGGAAAAGAATTGTGACATAACAACTATATGACCATCAAATGACTGATCATGTTTAAAGGCAAGAGAAATTTAAGACAATGCCCAAGAGTGCCCACTGTTTACCTTTTCTGTAAAAAAAAAAATTACTAAAAAAAAATCCTCTAGCCAAATGAAAATCAATATAAAAAACAGTATATGGAAAACTGTCTTTAAAATAGTGGAAACAGTGACGGTAGTAAAAAACATCTATTATCCATATTATTATTGCTAACACATAATGTATGAAAAATAATACTAAGGCATACCAAGGGAACATTTCAATCAAAGATGGGCACAATAAAGGACAGAAATGGTAAGGACATGACAGAAACAGTAAGGACATAACAGAAGCAGAAGAAATTAAGAAGAGGTGGCAAGAACACACAAACAAATGTAGAAAAAAGGTCTTAATGACCTAGATAAGCACAATGATGTGGTTACTCACCTAGAGCCAGACATCCTAGAGTCAGAAGTCAAGTGGATCTTAGGAAGCATCAGTACGAACAAAACTAGTGGAGGTGATGGAATTCGAGCTGAGCTATTTCAAATCCTGAAAGATGATGCTGTTAAAGTCCTGCACTCAATATGCCAGCAAGTTTGGAAAACTCAGCAGTGGTCACAGGACTGGAAGTCAGTTTCCATTCCAATCCCAAAGAAGAGCAATGCCAAAGAATGTTCAAACTACCGCACAATTGCACCCATTTCACATGCTAGCAAGGTCATGCTCAAAATCTTTCAAGCTAGGTTTCAACAGTATGTGAACCAAAAAATTCTAGATAGGCAAACTGGATTTAGAAAAGGCAAAGGAACCAGAGATCAAATTGCCAACATCTATGGATCTTAGAAAAAGCAAAAGAACTCCATATACTTCTTTTTCACTGACTATGTGGATCACAACAAACTGTGGACAATTCTTGAAGAGATGAGAATACCAGATCCTTTTACTTGTCTCCTGAGAAACCTGTATGTAGGTGAACAAGAACTAGTTAGAACTGGACATGGAACAACGGATTGGTTCAAATTTGGGAAAGGAGTACACCAAGGTTGTATATTGTCACCCTGATTACTTAACTTACATGCAGAGTTCAGTTCAGTCGCTTAGTCATGTCCAACTCTTTGTGACCCCATGGAATACAGCATGCCAGGCCTCCCTGTCCATCACCAACTCCCGGAGTTTACTCAAACTCACATCCACTGAGTTGGTGATGCCATCCAATCATCTCATCCTCTATCGTCCCCTTCTCCTCTCATCTTCAATCCTTCTGAGCATCACAGTCTTTTCAAATGAGTCAGCTCTTTGCATCAAGTGGCCAAGTATTGGAGTTTCAGCTTCAACATCAGTCCTTCCAATGAACATCCAGGACTGATCTCCTTTAGGATGGACTGGTTGGATCTCCTTGCAGTCCAAAGACTCACAAGAGTCTTCCAACACCACAGTTCAAGAGTATCAATTCTTCAGTGCTCAGCTTTCTTTATAGTCCAACTCTCACATCCATACATGACTACTGGAAAAACCATAGCCTTGACTAGATGGACCTTTGTTGGCAAAGTAATGTCTCTGCTTTTGAATATGCTGTCTAGGTTGGACATAACTTTCCTTCCAAGAAGTAAGCATCTTTTAATTTCATTGATGTAATCACCATCTGCTGTGATTTTGGAGCCCAGAAAAATAAAGTCAGCCACTGTTTCCCATCTATCTGCATGAAGTGATGGGACCAGATGCCATTATCTTAATTTTTTGAATGTTGAGCTTTAAGCCACCTTTTTCACTCTCCTCTTTCACTTTCATCAAGATGTTCTTTGGTTCTTCTTCACTTTCTGCCTTAAGGGTGGTGTCATCTGCATATCTGAGCTCATTGATATTTCTCCCGGCAATCTTGATTCTAGCTTGTGCTTCATCTAGCCCAGCATTTCTCATAATGTACTCTGCATACAAGTTAAATAAGCAGGATGACAATATTTACAGCCTTGACATACTCCTTTTCCTATTTGGAACCAGTCTGTTGTTCCATGTCCAGTGCTAACTGTTGGTTCCTGACCTGCATACAGATTTCTCAGGAGGCAGGTCAAGTGGTCTGGTATTCCCATCTCTTTCAGAATTCTCCACAGTTTATTGTGATCCACAGTCAAAGGCATTGGCATAGTCAATAAGGCAGAAATAGATGTTTTTCTGGAACTCTCTTGCTTTTTTGATGATCCAGCAGATGTTAGCAATTTGATCTCTGGTTCCTCAGAGTACATCATGTGAAATGCCAGGCTGGATGAATCACAAGCTGGAGTCAAGATTTCTGGGGTAAATATCAACAATCTCAGATATGCAGATGATACCACCCTAATGGAAGAAAGGGAAGAGTAACTAAAGAGCCACTTGATGAAGGTAAAAGAGGAGAGTGGAAAAGCTGGCTTAAAACTCAACATTTAAAAGTAAGACATGGCATCTGGTCCCATCTCTTCATGGCAAATAGATGGAGAAACAATGGAAACAGTGGCAGACTTTATTTTGGAGGGCTCCAAAATCACTTCAGATGGTGACTGCAGGCATGAAATTAAAAGACACTTATTCCCTGGAAGAAAAGCTATGACCAACCTAGACAGTGTATTAAAAAGCAGAGACATTACCTTGCTGACAAAGGTCCATATCGTCAAAGCTATGGTTTTTTCAGTAGTCATGTATATATGTGAGAGTTGGACCATAGAGAAGGTTGAGCACCAAAGAAGTGATGCTTTTGAACTGAAGTGTTGGAGAAGACTCTTGTGAATTCCTTGGACTGCAAAGAGATCAAACCAGTCAATCCTAAAGGAAATCAACACTGAATATTCATTTGAAGGACTGATGCTGAAACTCCAATACTCTGGCCACCTGATGTGAAGAGCCAACTCATTGGAAAAGACCTTGATGCTAGGAAAGACTGAAGGCAGGAGGAGAAGGGGATGAAACAGGACAAGATGGTTGGACGGCATCACTGACTGGAAGGACATGAGTTTGAGCTAAGTCCAGGAGATGGTGAAGGACAGGGAAGTCTGGCATGCTGCAGTCCATGGGGTTACAAAGAATCAGACATGTCTAAACAACTGATCAACAACAACACAACAAGGATGCTTGTTGATGCATCCTTTTAATAACAAATATTGTAATTCATGTAAATGGAAAATAACTTGTTGAATAAAATTACAGTATAGATCAGAAGGAAACCACAAGCAATTAAAAAGTTATATATGGTATCACTCATATGTGAAATCTGTCTAAACTCATAGAAATGGAAAGTAGATTGGAAGCTGCCAGGGATTAGGGGATGGGGGAAGTGGGTGAAGGTGGTCAAAGGTACTAGGCCCCAGTTTTAAGATGAGTAAGTTCTGGGCATGTAACATACAGCGTGGTGATTATAGTTTCCGATAGCAAATTTTATACTAAGAGAGTAGATCTTACACGTTCTTACCACAAAGAGGAAAAAATAGGTAAGTATATGAGGTAATGGGTGTTGCTAACCTTACTGTGGTAATGGTTTCACTGTACACACATCCAACTATCACACTCCACACCTTAAATTTACACAATGTTATGTGTCAATTACATCTCAATAAAGCTGGGAAAGAATCTTTAAAACTGAAGTTTATCCTTCTGAATTGCTTAATGTTCCACTTAAAACTAAAAGTAAAAAGTTATATATTATATCAGCAGTTTGTTTTAGCAGTTACTTAAGATATCTTTTGTGGATATTCCAGTTTCATTAAATTCAATTATTAGTCTTATCCAGTTTACTCCAGACTATGCCAGCTCTATTCAAGAGCAGAGACATTACTTTGCCAACAAAAGTCATCTAGCCAAAGCTACGTTTTTTCCAGTGGTCATGTATGGATGTGAGAGTTGGACTATAAAGAAAGCTGAGCACCAAAGAACTGATGCTTTTGAACTATTGTGTTGGAGAAGACTCTTGAGAGTCCCTTGGACTGCAAGGAGATCCAACCAGTCCATTCTAAAGGAAATCAGTCCTCAATATTCATTGGAAGGACTGATGCTGAAGCTGAAACTCCAATACTCTGGCCACCTGATGCGAAGAACTGATTCATTTGAAAAGACCCTGATGCTGGGAAAGTGAAGTCCAGGAGATGGTGGGAGGAGAAGGGGACAACAGAGGATGAGGTGGTTGGATGGTATCACCGACCTGATGGACATGAGTTTGAGTAAGCTCCGGGAGTTGATGATAGACAGGGAAGCCTGGATGCTGCAGTCCATGGGGTCAAAAAGAGTCAGACATGACTGAGGGACTGAACTGAACTGATAGCAACTCTGAAAACATCACTGAACCTAAACGTCATTATTTAAAGTTTTGATCTTTTTACCATACATAATTATTTATTGTATCTTCTGCTTGATCAAACAATCATGTGATAAATTTTAGCTTAAAAATCTATTTAAAGGGCTTAAAAATAATAAAATGAATGTAATTTATATACTCCAGGCAAATTTGCTTTAAGAAAAATGATTTCATAAGGACCTTTGCTAATGTCCAAAACATCTTTGAGAGATGATATTCCCATATGGTAGATGGAACAACTGCGTTCCAGGGGGTTAAACAAGCATCCCTATGGTGACTTATAAAAATATACAAAATAATATCTGATCATAATAATGATGGTGATTATTCTTGGTTTCATATACACAACTACCACTCATATTATCGATGGTAATAACAACTACCACTTAGTATGTACCAAGCACCATCTGTGTGCCTTGCATATGTTATCTGGTTAATTTTTACTGCTTTGAGAGTAGAGATGAGGAAGCCAAAGTTTAACAAGTTTATGCAAAGTGCTGAGTCACACAGCCAGTTTGCAGAGGAGCTGGGGCTCAAACCCAGGTCTGTCTAATGCCAGAACCCTTGCTCAGACACATATACTATACTTCCTCCAACGACACAAGATGTCCCTAGCCTTGTCACATCTTATGGTACAGGGACCAACATGATCTTGTCTTTAGAGCTACTGATGCAGTGACAACAATAAAGTGGAGATATCTGGCACATCCCCTCTTGAATGCCATCCTTCCTTTCATCTGCTTCAGTCCATGTATCCAAGCACACCTCAGTGACTTGGATTCCTCTGACCAGCCTTCTCTTAGCTCCCAGCTCTCACTGAAGTCATCTCTCATTGACCTTTCAGTGCCCTTACTTTCTAACACTTATTTGGCCTTCTTTCATTTCACTTAGGATGAAAATGAAACCAAGAGAAAAGCCACCTCAAAGTGGCTTTAATGACTATTACTAGCAGTCTGGAGGTAGGGGATTGATGGGAGTTTGGAAAGACAGGGGTTCCATCCCTGACGAAGTTTCCCTTCATGCATCGCTCTGCATGTGGGTTTTTTGGCCTCAGAACTGTGCTTCATGGTCACAAGATAACTGTCCTACGCTAGCCCAACATTCACATTCAAGGCAGGAGATGAAGGGGCAATGCTAGTGAGACCTCTCTTCACATACTTCCCCAAATATCTCTAGCAGACGTATGTCTCATGGGCCAGGACTGGGCGATGTGGGCAGCCCTAGCTTCCAGAAAAGCAAGTACCTCGCTTCTCTGTCTGTAGTGGAAGTAGGGCCAGAAAAAGGGCCTGGACTGCCTGCTGGGTCAGCCAGTCAAATGTGTCTGCCACTGTGGCACTGTAGTTTCTTTCAGCTTTTTTTTTTTTTATGCTTTGTTACTCCCAATAGACCATAAGATTCTTGAGGACAGAGTTTTCAAAATTAATTCTTGGGACTTCTCTCGTGGTCCAGTGGCTTAGACTCCATGTTCCCAATGCAAGGGGCCTGGGTTTGATACCCAGTCAGGGAACTCGATCCCACTGCTACAACTAAGAGGTAACATGCCACAAATAAAGATTTTGCATGCCGCAACTAAGAACAATTGATATACCAGTTAGTTAGTTAATTAATTTACTTTTTAAAGTAAAAAAAGGAAATTCTCTTTTCACTTGGTCTCCTTCACTCTCATCTTGCAAAGTTCTGCAGCAGACTGTTGGTATTATACAAATACCCATAAAACTGAATGCATTGAGTATACAATGCACACCTAGAAATACAAGGAGTGTTCTTTTTTATCTCATAAAATCTTGAGTGAGACACAAAAAAGAAAGAGAAAACATTTGAGCAATTCTGTCAAGATTTGACTGTATTTCATTATTGTAGGGGAAGAATGCAAAGCCCAGAGCAAGAAGGGCAGTTGCTGAGCTTAATACTTTCTCTTTCGGCCCCCTTTCTGACCATTACTGTGTAGGCTGACCGCGTTACAGAGGTTGAGCAGGAAATAGCACAGGAAGTCAAGCTTATATTTGCTTTTTGTTGGCAGGATGGATGAAAGGTCTGGTGGGGTGAGAATTCGAAACTATTGGTCAGAGTTGACTTAGTAACTCGCCTGACTTGTAACAGGCAAAACAAGGGCCAAGCAAGACAATGCTCAGTATTCCTGAAGCTTTTCTGAGCCTCTCAACTCATCCTTATTCATCGCTCTTTTTAAGTATTCATGACATTTCTTGCTGTCTCTTTCCTATCATCTGTATTTTGGAGTCTAAAGTTCAGAGAACAGAAAGAGCTGCTGGGCTAGAGGAGGCCTGAAATTTAGCTGAGGTCATCATTTATACTAGTAGTAGTTCCAACTTAGAGCAGTAATCTCAGAACAGTACATCCAGTGACATCTGCAGTAGCCAGCTTATCAAATGACTTCTAGGATGGCTCCAGTGATCCCTAGCCCCTGGTATTCATGTTTCTAGCAGTCCCACCCACACTGAATAGAGCTGCCCTATGTAACCAAGAGCACGCCTGTGCTGAGAACTGTTTGTCATGGCTTTTCTTCCAAGGAGCAAGTATCTTTTAATTTCATAGCTGCACTAACCATCTGCAGTGATTTTGGAGCCCAAGAAAGTAAGTCTGTCACTTTTCCATTGTTTCCCCATCTATATTTGCCATGAAGTGATGGGACTGGAGCCCCAGAAATGTCTGACACTGTTTGCACTGTTTCCCCATCTATTTCCCATGAAGTGATGGGACCAGATGCCATGATCTTAGTTTTCTGAATGTTGAGCTTTAAGCCAACTTTTTCACTCTCTTCTTTCACTTTCATCAAGAGGCTTTTTAGTTCCTCTCCACTCTCTGCCATAAGGGCAGTGTTATCTGCATATCTGATGTTATTGATATTTCTCCCGGCAATCTTCATTCCAGCTTGTGCTTCTTCTAGTCAAGTGTTTCTCAGGATGTACTCTGCATATAAGTTAAATAAGCAGGATGACTGAGCGACTTCACTTTCACTTTCATACACTAGAGAAGGAAATGGCAACCCACGCCAGTATTCTTGCCTGGAGAATCGCAGGGACAGGGGAGCCTGGTGGGCTGCCGTCTATGGGGTTGCACAGAGTCGGACACGACTGAAGCGACTTAGCAGCAGCAGCAGCAGCAAGCAGGGTGACAATATACAGCCTTGACGTACTCCTTTTCCTATTTGGAACCAGTCTGTTGTTCCATGTCCAGTTCTAACTGTTGCTTCTTGACCTGCATACGGTTTCTCAAGAGGCAGGTCAGATGGTCTGGTATTCCCATCTCTTTCAGAATTTTCCACAGTTTATTGTGATCCACACAGTCAAAGGCTTTGGCATAGTCAATAAAGCAGAAATAGATGTTTTTCTGGAACTCTCTTGCTTTTTCCATGATCCAGCAGATGTTGGCAATTTGATCTCTGGTTCCTCTGCCTTTTCTAAAACCAGCTTGAACATCAGGGAGTTCACGGTTCACATATTGCTGAAGTCTGGCTTGGAGAATTTTGAGCATTACTTTACTAGCATGTGAGATGAGTGCAATTGTGCGGTAGTTGGAGCATTCTTTGGCATTGCCTTTCTTTGGGATTGGGATGAAAACTGACCTTTTCCAGTCCTGTGGCCACTGCTGAGTTTTCCAAATTTGCTGGCATATTGTGTGCAGCACTTTCACAGCATCATCTTTCAGGATTTGAAATAGCTCCACTGGAATTCCATCACCTCCACTAGCTTTGTTCGTAGTGATGCTTTCTAAGGCCCACTTGACTTCACATTCCAGGATGTCTGGCTCTAGATGAGTGATCACACCATCATGCTTATCTGGATTGTGAAGATCTTTTCTGGGTCGTGCAGATGGTGACTGCAGCCATGAAATTAAAAGATGCTTACTCCTTGGAAGGAAAGTTATGACCAACCTAGATAGCATATTCAAAAGCAGAGATATTACTTTGCCTACAAAGGTCCATCTAGTCAAGGCTATGGTTTTTTCAGTGGTCATGTATGGATGTGAGAGTTGGACTGTGAAGAAAGCTGAGTGCCGAAGAATTGATGCTTTTGAACTGTGGTGTTGAAGAAGACTGTTGAGGGTACCCTGGACTGCAAGGAGATCCAACCTGTCCATCCTAAAGGAGATCAGTCCTGAGTATTCTTTGGAAGGACTGATGCTAAAGCTGAAACTCCAATACTTTGACCACCTCATGCGAAGAGTTGACTCATTGGAAAAGACCCTGATGCTAGGAGAGATTGGGGGCAGGAGGAGAAGGGGACGACAGAGGATGAGATGGCTGGGTGGCATCACTGACTCGGTGGACATGAGTCTGAGTGAACTCCGGGAGTTGGTGATGGACAGGGAAGCCTGGATGCTGCAGTCCATGGGGTCAAAAAGAGTCAGACATGACTGAGCAACTGAAATGAACTGAATTGAACTGATGGGACTGGATGCCATGATCTTACTTTTGAATGTTGAGTTTTAAATGAGCTTTTTCACTCTCGTTTTTCACCTTTATCAGGAGGCCTTTAGCTCTTCATCGCTTTCTGCCATAAGTGTGGTATCCTCTGTATTTCTGAGATTATTGATATTTCTCCCAGGCCATCTTGATTCCAGCTTGTGCTTCATCCAGCCCGGCATTGCTCATGATGTACTCAGCATATATGTTAAATAAGCAGGGTGACAATATACAGCCTTGATGTATTCCTTTCCCAATTTGGAACCAGTGTGTTGTTCCATGTCTGGTTCTGTTACTTCTTAAACTGTATACAGGTTTCTCAGGAGGCAGGTCAGGTGGCCTGGTATTCCCATTTCCTTAAGAATTTTCCACAGTTTGTGGTGAGCCACATAGTCAAAGGCTTTAGCATAGTCAAGGAAGCAGAAGTAGATGCTTTTCTGGAATTCTCTAGCTTTTTCTATGATCCAGCAGGTTTGTTGGCAATTTGATCTCTTGTTCCTCTGCCTTTTCTAAATCCAGCTTGAACATTTGGAATTTCTCACAATTTCACCTTTCCTACTGTCTTGGGGCTTCTCCTTGGACTCAGAGTAGCTTTTCTTGGTGGGATTCAACATTCTCCTGTCGATGGCTGTTCAGCAGCTAGTTGTGACTTTGGTGTTCTCTCAGGGGAAGATGAGCACACGTCCTTCTAGCCCGCCATCTTGGGCGCAAGTTCTGGGCATATGTGCGCCCATGGAAAGCATTTCAGCTAAAGCCTTCCTTCCTGCAGATGACGTCTTTCATCATGGCAGGTAAGGTCCAACCAGAGCCTCTGGCCTCTCCCAGGCTACATGTCCCACAGGTCCACTTGTCCAACAGAAAGGCTTGCCTCAGTGTTTACCAACACAGACAGGGAGCAGATGTCTAGGGGTCAAATGGGACTTCTGTTTTCTAAAACACATTGCTTTTGTACAATTAGGCTCTCATGGTTGGAAATGTCTTTGGAAGTCATATAGCTCAACTTTTGCATTTTATAGGCTAAGGATGAAAGGATAATGAGAAACACCTGGGGTTCATGATGTTCAGGACCACAGCCCTATGCCTTACTCTCTTCTTCCCACATTGCTAAACCTCCCCCACAGCCTACTAATCTTGCTAAGAGAGAACTCAGAATAGTTCCTCTTTTGTCATCTCTCTACAGTTTGGGAATTGACCATACCGTGGGCTTGGGAGTAACCTTCACTTGGAATCTCCTCCATGGGGATCATCTAAGGCTTTCACATAACACATTTACTACAATTTTCACTTATCCTCTGTGACTCAGTTTCTTCATCTACAAAATGGGTATAAGAATAATACTTGTATGTTGGAAGATTAAATGAGGGTAAAAACTATTTAAAGAACTTAACCCAGTGCCTGGCATGCAGAAAACTCCCAATAAATGTTAACCATCAGAAAAAAACAAATCATAGAAAGAAAACATCTCTATGGAGTATGGGGTAGTAAAGATGCACCATAGGGGAAGTGGGTTCCTTCAGTCAGAAGTGGAGTGTTTATCAAAGGTTGTTCTGGCCACCCACTATTACAAAAAGGCCAGATCAGGCCAAGTGGGGAACAGAGGCCACCTATATAAGGGGAAGATCTGGGGAAACAGACAGCTGAGAAGAGCCTTTATCCTCCTAACCATTCTGAGAACGTGGTCCTTGGTCAGCTCCCCGAGAAACTAGGAAGGGATGAATGAAACACATATGGGTGATGGCAAAGAAATCAAGGTTTCCCTCCTCTTACCAGGCTTTCTGTAAAGCAGGTCCAGACTGAGCTTCCCTGGCAGTCCAGTGGTAAAGAAGCTGCCTGCCAATGCAGGGGACACGAGTTTGATCCCTGCCTGGTCTTCTTCCCAGAAGACCCCACATGCCATGGAGCAACTAAGACCTAGCACCATAACTACTGAACCTCTGCTCTAGAGCCTGGGAGCTTCAACTATTGGGCAGCAACGATGGTAGCCTGCACGCCCCAGAGCCTGTGCTCACAAGAGAAGCCACCACAATGAGAAGCCCAGGCACAGCAATGGAGACCCACCATAGACAAATAAAATAAATGAATCTTTCCAAAAAAAAAAAAAAAAGGACCCAGGCTGGACACACCCTCAGGCACTCAGGCCCTGGAATTCCCCACTCTTCTCCAGGCCCTTCCATTCACCACAGCTCCTTCCACAAGGCTGCTGGCTGGTATCCAGGTGCAGCTGTGGCTTAGCCTGGAAGGATGCAGAAATTCATTCTTCCTCACCCCTCCTGTGAGTCATACTCCGGACTTGCCCACTTCCGCTCACCTCAGTAGCATCTTCTCCCAAGAGAACAGAAGAGCAAGCAAGCCTGAATGGACAGCTTATTTGTTGGGAAGTCTTAGGGTATTTGTGGGTAGTGATCAGGTCTTAACACCAACTTGCTAAGCAACTCTGGGTAGGTAACTTAGCCTCAGATGCCACATCCATAAAATGAAGTTAATTGGACTCTCCCTTGCTGTCCTCCCAGGCAGGGAGCAGGTTTGGATCAGTGAACTGATGAAAGAAATTGCCTCAGGATGTCAGATGTCCTGACTGATCTGATGAATTTCTCTGATGGACAAAAAAAAAGGAAAAGAGAGGAAATAGAAAGAGGTAGATATGAAGAGAAAGAGGAGAGAGAAACAGGAGGGAGGCACAGAGAGAGAAATTTTTTAAAGGCTATGGTAATTACTCATTGGAAAAGACCCTGATGCTGGGAGGGACTAGGGGCAGGAGGAGAAGGGGATGACAGAGGATGAGATGGCTGGATGGCATCACCGACTCGATGGGCGTGAGTTTGGGTGAACTCCGGGAGTTGGTGATGGACAGGGAGGCCTGGCGTGCTGCGACTCATGGAGTCAAAGAGTCGGACATGAATGAGCAACTGAACTGAACTGAACTGATGGTAATTTCACATATAAACAAGCTTCTTTCTCACTCTCCAGCCTCAGGAGAAAGGAGACACTGACTTTCTATTCCCCAAAAAGCCTTCCAAAGAGTGAGGGGATCCTGAGGGACTTTAGAAGAAAAGGGGATTTCATTCTCCTCAAGATGAATTCTGTACAGTCATGCTCTCAATATAACCCCCTGTCTGGCTTTGTAACTATTTTTATGTCACCCTGAAAAGTTTAGGGTGTGTGAGTCTATTTGTTTGCTTGGAGGTAAGTAGAATAGGTAAGTCTGTAGGATGGCGGTGTTTGCCTGAAAGAAGTGATGCTTCCTTAGAATTCCCCCATTCTGTCCAATGCTCTATACAAGTGGTCCTCAAGGTGTGATTTCCTGGGAACTTGTAAGAAAGTAAAATTCTTGGATCCTACTGAGACCTACCAAATCAGAAATTCAGCAATTGATGTTATAACAAGCCATCTGGGTTGATTCTAATGCTTGGCAAAATTTGAGAATCATTGATCTTGCCACTGCTCCTCAAATGTTAATGTACATGCAAAGCACTTAAGATTGTGTTAATCTTCAGGATTTAATTTAGCAAGTCTAGGTACTCCACACATCTACTGAGCTCCAGGTGTTGCTTATGCTCTGGTCTTTGGACCACACTTGGAGTAGCAAAACTCCACATCCGTGCTTCACGTAGAAGTTCACATGAGAATCATCTGAGAAAATTTTTTAGCCTATCA
Organism: Aepyceros melampus; assembly: GCA_006408695.1. Taxonomy (NCBI): domain Eukaryota; kingdom Metazoa; phylum Chordata; class Mammalia; order Artiodactyla; family Bovidae; genus Aepyceros; species Aepyceros melampus. Next base: position 14,363 of record SJXQ01009549.1, on the reverse strand, counting down.
GTGCTTGAGCTTCATCCCCAGAAATGCTGATTCAATTGGTCTAAGGGTGTACCCCAGCCCCAGCATTTTTTATAAATCTCCCCAGGGACCAACCTCTCACTAGGGTGAAAACTGCTTCCCACACTTTCAACCTCATTGCATTCAGGTAACAATGTTTTGATTCTTGTTTGTCTTATACTCACTCAAGAGCACAGGCAGACCTCTGAGATATTGTGGGTTCAGTTCCAGCCCACTTCAATAGAGCAAATAATGAAAAAAGTGAGTCACACATTTTTTTTTTTTTTTTGGTTTTCCAGGGCGTGTAAAGGTTATGTTTATATGATACTGCAGTCTATTAAGTGCAAGATAGCATCATGTCTGAAAAAAAAAAAAAGATGTACAAGGACTTCCCTGGTGGTCCAGAAGCTAAACTGTGAGCTTCCAATGCAGGGGACTAGAGTTCAATCCCTGGTCAGGGAACTAGATCCCACATGCTGCAACTAAGACCCAGTGTAGCCAAAAAAAAAAAAAAACTACATACATTAATTTAAAAACACGTTATTGCTCAAAGGAAATCATTGCCAAAAAGGCAACCTACTGAAGGGGAGAAAATAAATTATATGACTGATAAGAGGTTAAGGTCCAAAATATATAAACAGCTTATACCTATTAACATCAAAAAAACAAACAACCCAAATTAAAAATGGGCGGAAGAACTGAATAGACAGTTTTCTTAAGAAGACATACAGATGGCCAACAAGTCCGTGAAAAGATGCTCAACATCATTAATCATCAGAGAAACTCAAATTAAACCACAATTAGATATCACCTCACACCTGTCAGAATAGCTAACAAAAAGACCACAAGTAACAGATGTTGGTGAAGATGTGGGGAAAAGGGAACACTCTTACACTATGGCTGTTAAACTGATGCGGCCTCTGGGGAGAACAATATGGCAGTTTCTAAAAAAGCTAAAAATAGGACTTCTATAGGATCTAGAACTCCATTGCTGAGTATTTACCCGAAAAGACCCCAAAACACTAATCTGAAAACACACCTGCACCCCAATGTCCACAGTAGCATTATCTACAATTGCCAAGAATTGAAAATAATTTAAGTGTCCATCACCAGAGGAATGTATAAAGAAGATGTGTTGTGTGTATATATATGTATATATACATATATACACACACACACAATGGAATACTACCCAGTCATAAAAAAGAATGAAAATTTGCGGTGTGCGCCAACACAGATGGACTTGCAGGGTATTATGCTAAATGAAATAAGTCAGACAGGAAAAAGCAAATACTGCATGATAATATGTATACATGGAATCTAAAATAATAAGACAAACTAGTGACTATAACAAAAGAGAAACAGACTTACAGATATGGGGAACAAACTAGTGGTTACCGGGGGAAAAGGGTAGGGGGGAAGAGCAAGATAGGGGTAGGGGATTAAGAGGTACAAACCACTATGTATTAAATAAATAAGCTACAAGGGCAATGCAGGGAATATAACCAATATTTTATAAAAACTATGATGGGATATAACCTTTAAAAATTGTAAGTCACTACATTATAAACCTAAAACTTACATAACACTGTAAATCAACTCTACCTCAACAGCAAAGGTCCTTTCTAGCTAAAACATGCTAACCATCATCTGAGCCTGCCATCAGCTGTAATCTTTTGCAGTAATATCAAGGATCACAAATATAAAAACATTGAAAAAGCATAAATCACTGTGAGAATTACCAAAATGGTACACAGAGACATACGGCGAGCAAATGTTGTTGGAAAAATGGTGCTAACAGACTCGCTCAGGACATGGTTGCCACAAACCTTCAATGTGGATATTTGCAAAGTGCAATAAAGCTTGAATGCAATAAAAAAAAGGTATGCCTGTATATGCATCTTAAGCAACTGATCATATCAGAGCAGTGCATATCAGGGAAGTACCAGATCTAGGGATACAAGGGTGAAGAGAACTTGAGGCATTGAGAAGGGGGGAAGGCCTCTAGAAGGACTACAGAGTCAGGAAGCTGGAAGTGCTGATGCCTGACTGTGTTTGTTACAGTTGTCTGGAGTTGCACAGTATTTCTTTGAGGATCAAAGGGAATTCTGCAGTTGTAGGAGCTGTCAGGAAATATTGTGAAAGATAGAAATGGGCAAAAAAGATTATTGGGTATCTGGGATAACACACTGGGTTACCTTGGTCTTTCAAATGAAACCGCAACTCTGCAAGTTGTAGAATATTGATAGTAATAGAAACCATTTTTTTTTCATAGAAATGCAAATTATGTGGAGATATACTTGATTTTTGTCCTGTAGATATGGACCAATTTTATATCCATCTATAAATGCATTTCAGCATTCCTAATGGCCTATGTATGTGAGTTTTTATCCCTTGAAACAGTTGTACCATTTTGCCATTCCTTGATTTATTGGTGAGTTAAATACAATCTTTGATGTGTTGATTTTATTTTGTATTTGTAGAGGGTTATGGTTTTATCACTGGGGGGAGGAAAGTAGCCTTTAGCAAAGGGGATGAACTTCACTGCAAGTCGTTAATAGGTTGGATAATGGCCCCAAGAGATGATGACTCCCTAATTCCCAAGACTGCTGAATATGTTTCCTCCCCTGCTAAGAGGGATTTTAGTGATGTGATTGAGTTCGGAATCTTGAGATGGGAAAATTATACTAGATTATTTTCAGGGGGTGGAGGGTAGTGTAGTCACAGTAGTGCTTTTAAGTGGGAGACAGAAAGATCACATCAGAGAGGGGATATGATGACAAAAACAGTTTCAAGTGATGCGCATAGGGACCACAAGCCAAAGATTCAGGATGTCTCTAGAGACTGGAAAAGGTAAGGAAATGGATTTTCCCCAGAGCTTCTTGAAGGAATGCAGCTCCACCTTGACTGTAGCCCTTACAATCTGGACTTTTGAGCTCTAGAATTGTAAATTAATACATCTTTATTGTTATAATTTGTTACATCAGCAATGGGAAACTAATATAGTAGTGGTCAGAAGGCTGCTTCTGGTTCCCTTTAAAGGCAATGAATCACATGAGTTTTCTTTGACAAGCAGTGACACTTGCTTATGTCACTGTGCTCCCACCTCGAGTGCTCCATGGCTAAAAGCAGAAGCATTGATTTACATTTCCTCCAGCCTTCTCTCCGATTTGATGTTTCAGCTTTCCTGGCTGAATGCTACCTCACTTCTAATAACCTTTAAGTCAATCACCTATTCTTTACCCTCTCACTCAGGCTTAGCAAAAATGATACTACTGAGGTTTAAACCCTCAGTGCTTGGAGGCCCTCAGAAGCATTCCTCAGCTTCCTCTCACCCCTCTGTAACTTACTCTTATTCTTGTCATTTTTCTAATGGCAGAAAGTGAAGAGGAACTAAAGAGCCTCTTGATGAGGGTGAAAGAGGAGAGTGAAAAAGCTCGCTTAAAACTCAACATTCAAAAAACTAAGATCATGGCATCTGGTCCCATCACTTCATGGCAAATAGATGAGGAAAAAGTGGAAATAGTGACAGATTTTATTTTCCTGGGCTCCAAAATCACTGCGGACAGTGCTGCAGCCACAAAATTAAAGATGCTTGCTCCTTGGAAAAAAACTATGACAAATCTAGATAGCATATTAAAAAGCAGAGACATCACTTTGCTGACAAAGGTCTGTAGAGTCAGAGCTATGTTTTTTCCAGTAGTCAGGTATGCATGTGAGAACTGAATCATAAAGAAAACTAAGCATTAAATAATTTATGCCTATGAACTGTGGTGCAGGAGAAGATTCTTCAGAGTCCTTTGGACAGCAAGGAGATCAAACCAGTCAATCCTAATGGAAATCAACCCTGAATATTATTGGAAGAACTGATGCTGAAGCTTCAATACTTTGGCCATCTGGTGTGAAGAGCCAACTCACTGGAAAAGACCCCGATGCTGGGAAAGACTGAAGGCAGGAGGAGAAGGGGATGACAGAGGATGAGATGGTTAGATGGCATCACTGACTTAATGGACATGAGTTTGAGCAAACTCTGGGAGATGGTAAAGGACAGGGAAGTCTGGCATGCTGCAGTTCATGGGGTCTCGGAGAGTCACACATGACTGAGCAACTGAACAACAGCAGTAACCAAGGACCATGGCTTGGGTGGCTCACAGAGGGCCATTAAATGAGTGGCTGGGCCTCCCTCTTCCTCCCAAGGGGTTCAACTGCTCTGGTCTGACTCCTTCTCTAACGAGATACTCCCAGCATGCCCTTCACACTGCAAAGGAATGAGTTCCAAAAATGTCTCCTGATCCCTGAACTTGATCTTCTTGTTCTCTTATCCTGAATCTTGGTTTTTCTCCCACTCATCTAAGCACTCTTTGAGCTTCTGAACTCTTTCTCACTTACAAAAGCAGTTACGGAAACCTCTACCTGCTGTATCAATCGCTGAACCAAGAGAACAGCAAAGAGACACAGCCCTTGACCCTTGGGTGTTCAGAATTTAAGACAGGGACAAGATAGCCCACTTACACAGGAGATGGTGAACAGACAAGAAAGAAGTTAACTGTTAGGTCAAGGCTAAATGCAGAGTGGGAGGAGTGGCTGTGGTGGGAGGGGGGTTGGGGAGGGCCCATGAGGTCCAGGTCCAGGCTGGAAGAAGTGAGAAGCTTCTACACTCCAGTGATCAGCGCTGGGCCAGGCTTTCATGAGCTCCATGGACGGCATGAACCTCTTTGTAGTGGGTAACGAGCTGCTTTCCAGATGCCTGCAGTTCAATGGGACCCCAGATGGGACACCCTCGAGGGCACTGGCCCGAAAGCTTCAGAGCTGTAAGAGTCAGAAGAGACTATTCACGCCTAATAAGAACCCTGTGGACAGACCTCTCCAGGAGAAACAAAAGCAAGTTACAGCCCCATTGCACCATTATGGTTGATTTTTCAGCCAACTGCACCTAAAGCAAGCTGGAAAAAGGTACCAATGAGCTGTTTTGATATAGCAGCAGTCAGGAAAACAACCCCAAGCTCCAATCTTGTCATTTTTCCTTGCTAGACAAGCAGAGAGGCAGAGCTTCATGAAAAACATCATCCCAGGAGGCATTCCCACCACAAGGAAATAGCAAGGTGGGGCCAGGGCCTGGGCTGTTTCATTAGGAGAAATCCCTGGACTATTCTCCTCCGCTGCCTTCTAAGAAACAGGCCTAGGAAGGGGATTATTTCTACACCCTCGAAGACTTAAAAGAGGAAGGATAATGACAAAATATCAGTGGGAAAAAGCTATTTTTAAATAGATGCCTTAACCAGGAAGCATCATCTTCTCTCTCTTCCTCTGCCTCATTTTAGGAGAATGAGGAACAAGGATGTGGTTCCAGGTTAGTGTGGCTAGAAAGTGCCCCCACCCCCTGAAGCTCCCTTGATAGGGATTTCTGCTTGTCCTACCTGCTTTTTAAAGAAGTATTATTATTTTCTTATCAGAGTAATGCATGAGTATGTTAGAAAATAAAATGATACTGGATGAGATTTATTGAATGTTTCCTATAGGCCAGACTTCTCAGTGCATCCATGACTGATGTCATCCACATTGTACTGATGATAAACAAAGGTTGGTTGATCATCAGTAACTTTCCCAAGGTCACGTGCTACTAAGTAGTGGCATTAAAATGTGAACTCTCACAGTGTTTCCTCTAGAATCAACACATTTAACAAGCAGGAATTCATTCAAGCAAGTTTGCAATAAAAGTTTGAAGTTTAGTGTCTTCAAAAATAAAAGCACCAGATTCCTAAAACACACACACGTACACACCTTTCTGTCCCACTTATGAGAGGCATCTATTTTTAACTCTTGAGGTGTGTCTTTGGGTTTCTACCACTGTAATTCTAAATAATATTCATATACTTATAACTCTTGATTTATAATTTATCTATAAGCTATTTAGTTATTATGGTAGATGAGCATTATAGCGCCTTTATGTTTCAATATAACTATAATTACAGTTTTTGGTTAAATACTTATTCAGTGTTTTATATTTGACTACTGTTCACTTCTAAGTCAAGTAATATATACTATTTACATTCCCTATATTGTATAACTTTTTGTTTCTCCTAGAGTTAATTACCTAATTTTTTTATTTGCTTAGGGTTTTTAATCAATGGCAACATCTTTCTGTGTCTTCTATGGCTTTTAATAAAATTTTTTTCATCTTCTAGTCCACATCAGATGACTGAGTTTTTACATCTCTCTGGAGGCATTCCTCCCAGCATCTTTTCTTTTGCTCCCCTTTGGGCTGGTGTTCTATATTCTTGTTGCACAGCTGTGGTTTGGGGACTTCCCTTTGCCATCACTCAGGAAATTCCCTTACCTCTTTCCTGCATGAATCTCTTGCTTCCTAAAATCCCTGTCTTCCTCTGTATCACTTTATACCCTGTTTAGGTCAGCATATCCTTCAACAGCTTCCTTAAAAAATAGTACGGTAGCTATTTGGGTCCAAGGGAGTCCAATAACTTGCATGTAGCTTTGGTTTTATAATCTCCCTCACCCAATCTCCTCCCACATTTTGCAATACTTGTCGTCTTTGATCTTGATGCCTTTCCAGAGTCCTGAAGGCGAATTGGCTAAATTTATTTCTTCCCTTATAGACCCTGAGTTTTGACCTTGAACTTTTTGCTAAGTCATTTACCAAACTTCCATCTACTTTCTGTCTCCATATCTCCTGTTTCAGGGCTTCATTTGGCTCCTAGTATCATGAAAGGCAGTGTTGCTGTTCCCTGTGAGTCTTGTTATTAAGGGGATGGATTTTGAGGGGGGAATGGGCTACTGTTACTCTGCTATCATTAAGCCCCATGTCTCTTTACCATTGGCTCTCTTACAGAGTTGGTGTTGGGCAAGGCTGGACCATAAGAGGATCAGTGCTCTTTACTCAGTAAATGTCCCACAAGGCCAATTCGCTATTACCTCTGCAGTCAACTGATTGAAGGCCTAGGAGCTGGGATCATTTTGCCAAACCTAAAGGCTCGGGCTGCTTTGTCCACCTTCATATCCACTTTAATCCTGGTGGGATGCTGTTTTTCAGTCCTTGGACAGGTGGTAACTAAGTGCCTAATAATCAACAGAGAAGGAAAGAGAAAAGAAAAAGAAATTCCCAGGGCTTCTGAATCCATAGTATTCAGGCATTCACCTTTTCAGAAGTCCTCAGGGAAGAGGCCCTCAGACTTCACTCTGAGCAACACTTAAGATGATTCTGTCACATCTCTCCTTGCCAAGCTGCCTGGCCTCTCTTTTGTTCTGCTTCCTATCTGATAAAGAAACTTGAGTTACCGCTCAATGTGCTTTACTTGTAAAACAGTTACTTGTCAGTCTCGTTCTGTAATCACGTTACAACTTGTTCTTATATATTTACAGTTCCTATGTCTTGATTTGATTTTAGTGCCTGAACCCAGCCAATATCCCCATTGGACACTTGAGACACTCTGGAAACAATAATAAACAAAGCTTGATTGAGCACCTGTGTGCCAAGCATTGGCCTAAGTGCTTTACAGTTTCTCATTCAATCACACAACTCTGAGAGGTAGATACCATTGTTACCAGATTGTTATAGTAGCAAAACTCATGGCAAGAGAGTTGAACAACTTACCCAGGTCATACAACCAGCAAGTCAAAGAGCCAGGAATGACTGAAATATAAGAACTGCCAGTCCTTTCAATAATTATCAAGGGACTGAGGAAGGAACAAGACCCAAGCAGCCCCCAAATGACTCATCAACTTCTATCTTTCAGCTTCCTGACCACCACACAGGTATTCCCTGGTGGAGCAGGTGGCTATAACCGGAAGCAATGCTGGGAAGTAATAGCAGCAGGGGCTGTTAGAGGCGCTCCAGCAACACATGTAGACTTGAATCTGGGATAGTTATTATGGGCTGATGCTGCTAATACTGAATCCACAAATCTACTTCAGCCAGAGCTTAAGGGTCCCCACAATGGAAGCTACCTAACCCTAAAATTATCAGTTTTAGAAGAGTGGTAGAAATTGTGAGGGAAACAAAAAAAATGATAAGTCAGAGTCTAATCCTGGAGGTAATGATGCTTATAGAAAAGCAAGTCTTCTGGGGAATGACATAGACCCTTTCCAAGCCTCCCTTTCCCCATTTATAAAGTACTGATAATATACGTATATATAATATATATACACACACACATATACATATATATGTAATAAAGTTAGCAAGGGTTTAATGAGTGGACATATAAATGGTATAGCATAGCACCTGACACAAAGTGTTCAGTAAATATTAGCTCTTCTTACTAAATCTTTTTGTTCATTTAAGTTTCTGACCCAGATGGAATTTTTCATAAAAGCAAAAAGATGGATAACACTGTAACATTTTAATTTTTTAAATTTGGTCTCTGCTTAACTCTGTGAAAATAGAAATACTTTGATTTATAAACAAATAATCAAATCAGCCTTCTATAACTACTGCAGCCTGTGGGAACCTCTTGACATTCAGTAGCATCTTTTTCATGTGACCCACTTGGACCTTTAATCAAATAGCCAGAGGTCATAGAGACCATGTATTTGGCCTTCTGAACAAATGCCTCTCTCCAAAAACCTCCTCTCACACAACCTATTTGTGAGATCCTTAACATTTTAGAGAACTGGTTTTGTATCAGTATTTCTTCTGAAAGTCTTCAGCACAAGTATGTATTAAATTTTGTTTCATAATGAATAAGAATCACCATTCTGATGATATTCTTGCCCAATACAAAAAAGAAAGTTTGAGCACCAGTCATTTTATGAAGACTGCTTCTTTCTAGCAACCCAGACAAGACATTGGCTTTTGTCCTTCCCTGAGCACCAGAAGACCCTGGGGGGCCAGTTAGCATAAGTTTAGCAGAAGCCTCTCATGTCTGGCTGAACCCACAGAAGAGTTATTTTTTCGGCCGCCTTACCCCAACTTCAGGCTTCACTGGTGGTTCAGTCGTAATGAATCTGCCTGCTAATGCAGGAGACTTGGGTTCAATCCCTGGGTCAGGAAGATCTCCTGGAGAAGGAAATGGCAACCCACTTCAATATTCTTGCCTGGAGAATTCCATGGCCAGAGGAGCCTGGCAGGCTATAGTCCATGAGGTCACAAAGGAGTCAGACATGACTTCACAACTAAACAACAACAAACTCACTTCAGACTCTCACCCTTGACCCCTGCTGTAGTGAAAAAGCCTCAGGGCAGTGGGTCTTCACCCTTAAGGCTGGCAAGCCAGCCTCTGTCCTGTGATGCTTCCAAAAGCACCACGTACACCAAGGCAATCAAAGCCTTTTCGGCCAAAATCTAAGCTTCTACTAAACCAGTTTTAAACCTCCTCCCCCTTTTCCTCCCATGTCTCCCCTGCATGAACCTCCTGTTCCAGCCAGAATGGCCTGTTTATTGCATCTTCTCCTCTCCTGAATATGGGACATTTGTACCCTGGTCGGACATGACTGGGCGATTTCACTTTCACTTTTCACTTTCATGCATTGGAGAAGGAGATGGCAACCCACTCCAGTGTTCTTGCCTGGAGAATCCCAGGGACGGGGGAGCCTGGTGGGCTGCCGTCTCTGGGGTCACACAGAGTCGGACACGACTGAAGTGACTTAGCAGCAGCAGCAGCAGCTCACCAAGATACATTCAACGAGCTCCTCTCCCACCTATGTGTCAAAACTCCAGTAAAACCCGACATCCTCAAGGAGGAAGTCCCCGCACTAATTCACAGAGATCCTCTCTCTCAGGTTGCTGTAGTTACCCTTCCATATCTATCCTATGCCCTCTTTTGGCAATGGTATTTTTATGTGCAGATATGTTATTTCCTCTAACTATAGCATGTGAATGGTCGCTCTGTGCCACTTACTTTATAAATGCCTGGTTAACTTAAAGTTTATAAATGATTAAAATTAATTGTTAATTTTCACAACAAATATATGAGGCAAGTCCTGTTATTAGCCTCACATTAAATTAGAGAACTGGGACAGGAAGAGGTACCGTAAGTTGCCTCGTAAGTGGTAGAGCCGGTAGAACTAATGCTCTATGTACATAACCACTGTGCTTTGCTTTTGCCCTGCACACAATAGTCACTCAATAAATATTTGCTCATCAATTAATTGTTGATTTTCCCACCTATCCTCTGACCCAGTCCTGCCTACACTAACTTCTTGAAGAGAGCCTGGCTTCAGAAAATGACCAAACGTCTTCATTATGTTGACCTCCATGGAATAAAAGTATTCCCCAAATAGCTGAAACTGCTATTTTGATTCTGTAGTTCATCACTGTGGTTTGCCATTCCACTCTGAAATTCTTTGTTGCCAGAAGGCCCCCCCCCCCCCAGATATAAGGCCTGGTGCAAAGTTGTTACTTTTGATATCAGAAAGTTGGGGATGTTTCTGTTTGAAACATTGTCTATTTACATTCCTTAGCCCAAAAGAGTCTCAAGTGTCAGTATTATGTCTTCATGTTTCCAAGAGAACATGATGATGTTACATCAATACTCATGAGTTTCCGAGAGGCGTTTTTGCCCTTTCCAGGTTTTGGGAAAGTGCATTGTGATAATGAGTAAGGTCATATTTATGAAGTGATGCCAGTGTATCTCTTTCCCCAATATGGGAAGGAAGATAGAGTTTGTATAGAGTTAAGTTGTTGGCAACACACAGGAATAAGTGGCCCACATCACGGCAAAAGTTCTCACAACTCCCACATTTCAGAGTTATGGATCAGCTCACTCCTGGTTTATCCTGTCCCCCAAAAGCAAATCACACTTCCAAGGCCATTCCTGTGGGACTGCAGGACCCAGGACCCATTATACTATGTGAGCACCTTTATTTTCTCCTGTTATTACTGAGATAAATTCTAGTTACAGTAAACAATCAAGGACTACCTTCAGGAGGAAAATTCAGACAAACTCATCCTGATGGTCTACGAAAGAGGAGGAGGGAGGTTTGCTGCCAGTCACTGTCACGTCACAACTCTATCTGCCTGCTGTCTGCGTGCTCACGGTTCCACCAAAGAGCCAAGAAAAATATAGTGGGTGGTTTATTTGTTATTGTCTGGCTTTAAAGCAAACGTATCAGAACTCAGTCATTTATATCAGTATGTTCTTAAAGGTATTTCTTAAAAACATTAGGAAGTTGGACCCTCAATCCTCACCCTACCACTGCTGACACACTTACTTCTTTCTTTTTGGAATTGTCTTTAGAACAGGATATCATTATTTATCACTCAAAGTGGGGCACTTGGAGAGTGACAGTAGGTACTATTAAAAATTAAGCTAAGACAACTAGGGAAAACTCAATCTTGGGCAACTGGAATGGTGACTACTTTGTTCTAGAGCTATATCAGAAAATCAATTTTCATCATTTTTTGACCAAAATGTTCTTACTTAGCTGATATAAGTATAATATTATTTAGAGTTTGTACAATATAATAATTTCATAAGATAAATACCATAAAAACATGTTTCATACTATTTAGAAATATGCATGTATAAACAGATTGGATTGACATCAGGTCATGACAATGGTTGATTCTAGGAAATACAGAGGAAAATGGGACCAGGGAGAACAAAGACTTCAACTTTATCAGGGACATTTTTTAAAACCCATGATAGTAAAATTCAGTTCAGTTCAGTCGCTCAGCCATGTCTGACTCTTTGCGACCCCATGGACTGCAGCACGCCAGGCCTCCCTGTCCATCACCAACTCCCAGAGTTTACTCAAACTCATGTCTGTTGAGTTGGTGATGCCATCCAACCTCTCATCCTCTGTCATCCCCTTCTCCTCATGCCTTCAGTCTTTCCCAGCATCAAGGTCTTTTCCAGTGAGTCAATTCTTCACATCAGGTGGCCAAACATCAGTCCTTCCAGTGAACATCCAGGACTGACCTCCTTTAGGATGGACTGGTTGGATCTCCTTGCAGTCCAAGGGACTATCAACAGTCTTCTCCAACACCACAGTTCAAAAGCATCAATTCTTTGGTGCTCAGCTTTCTTTATAGTTCAGCTCTCACATCCATACATGACTACTGGAAAAATCATAGCCTTGACTAGACAGACCTTTGTTGGCAAGGTAATGCCTCTGCTTTTTAAGATGCTGTCTAGGCTGGTCATAACTTTTCTTCCAAGGAGTAAGTATCTTTTTATTTCATGGCTGCAGTCACCATCTGCAGTGATTTTGGAGCCCCCCAAAATAAAGTCTGCCACTGTTTCCATTGTTTCCCCATCTATTTGCCATAAAGTAATGGAATCGGATGCCATGATCTTTGTTTTCTGAATGTTGAGCTTCAAGCCAACTTTTTCACTCTCCTTTTTCACTTTCATCAAGAGGCTCTTTAGTTCCTCTTCATTTTCTGCCATAAGGGTGGTATCATCTGCATATCTGAGGTTATTGATATTTCTCCCAGCAATCTTGATTCCAGCTTGTGCTTCTTCCAGCCCAACGTTTCTCATGATGTACTCTGCATATAAGTTAAATAAGCAAAGTGACAATATACAGCCTTGACGTACTCCTTTTCCTATTTGGAACCTGTCTGTTGTTCCATGTCCATTTCTAACTGTTGCTTCCTGACCTGCATACAGATTTCTCAAGAGGCAGGTCAGGTGGTCTGGTATTCCCATCTCTTTCAGAATTTTCCACCGTTTATTGTGATCCACACAATAGTAAAATTATGGTAAAATTGTACACTTACAAANGTTGTTCCATGTCCATTTCTAACTGTTGCTTCCTGACCTGCATACAGATTTCTCAAGAGGCAGGTCAGGTGGTCTGGTATTCCCATCTCTTTCAGAATTTTCCACCGTTTATTGTGATCCACACAATAGTAAAATTATGGTAAAATTGTACACTTACAAATTGCACATAAATATTGGCAGCATTATCCTTTGCAGCTGCTTTTTTTTTTTCAGAGTTAAGGCGAACGTAGCAGTTTTACTAAATGTCACTTCATGTAGCTGCAAAGAACAGATGCAACACACATCAGAGGCACAGCTTTCCAGAGCTGCTCTGTCCACACCTCCACCTGAAGTCCCCTGCTCTCTCTGACCCACTGCCCTTGAATGTATTAATTCTCTCCCCCTCCCTCCTTCCCACATGAAAAAGTCACCTGATCTACTCTCAACTTCTGCCTCTGTCTTTCTGAGGCAAAACATGCAAAGACATGGGCATTCATCCCAAGCAGAATAAATTGGGAGCTGGTAACTAGCTTCTGTAGATAGAGCTTCTCAAACTTTAATGCACTTGGAGGCACTTGGGGATCTTGTTGAAATGCAAATTCTGATTTAGCAGCACTGGGTGAGCCTGAGATCTCCTTGGTCTATGGAACTCCTTGATGTCTTGGTGCTGCTGGTCCCTGAACCACATTTGGAGGAAAGAGGCCTTGGAAACTGAGTGATATATTCATGAAGGAGGGGGAGAGGAAAGGGATGGTGGGAGCCTGCAATTACAATTCAGTGTTTTTCCCTGTGTTCCTTGTCACACACACAAAACCTGCCACCCTGACCCCAGAAATATCCATTGTGGCCTCTCAGTCTCTGATTTTTATCACTTCCCTTGAAACTTATTTTCTATACTTGCAGAGTAAGCCTAAACATAATGTTGGGCTCTGTATCAAAGAGGGGACGAATGTTATCAGCAGAACATTTACAGTATTAAATTCAGATTGTCAGAGGCTAGATATTGTTTTCTGACATTTATGACCCTGCTTCTAAAAAGAGAAGAATAAAAAGGTGAAAATAATTGTATTAAGTACCATTTCCATTAGTAGTTTTGTGACAACTAACTGTCATTCATTTATAGACTAATTAAAATAATCAACAGTACTTGTTTCACCATTGTAGGTTTTTTTGTTTTTAATGGCCTTACCGCTTAGGAGAAAGTCAGACCCAGAAAAATGACTTATCTAGTGATTGAGGAATCCTCAGGAAACTTAACTCCTTCGCCATCCTCCTCATTTCTAATCCATTAAACTTGTGACCTGAAGCTTCTGGCCATTTTTGTCTACTGCTTGAAACTGCTGGGGTGACAGATTCTATTTCACCCTAGAAAAGCTCTTAAACAATGACTGTTGTTTTATGTATGTATAAACCCATGTACGGAAGCACTTAACATGGGCTGAACACCCCATTAATTCCTTTTAAAATGTTTACTTCTGTTAATAATCCTAATTATTAGGGAAGGAAACGACTGCCGGCAAGCCTGCCTGTGGGTCAGGCTGGTGAGAGTTAAGCCGGGAGCAGCAGGTTCCCCCACCCGCAGCTACAAGGAGCTCCAAAATGGCGGCGCTGGGGATGGATTACGTGAGCTGCGGGCAGGAGTGGTGGCTGGGCAGGCACAGGAGGGCCTCGAGGAGCTATCCTACGTTGAAGGTCAGGAACGGA
>SJXQ01009548.1:0-18713 GCA_006408695.1 Aepyceros melampus | reverse complement strand
CACGTGTGCCCCCTCCATCCTCATCCCCACCCCCTGCCCGTGGCATTAACTTTATGTCCGAGGTGAGCACCTCTGTCCCTGAGGTACCCAGGAACCCTGACTCACCTGTGTGGATACAGGAGCACATGGAACTGCTGGCTACCCCAGAGGCAATTTCAAGCTTGAGGATGATTGCAGCGTCTGGTGGCCTGGCTCTCCCAGTCGCTGGTCAGACACTGCTGCACTGTTCATCAGGCAAACGGCTTGCCTGGACCCACCCTCTTTGCACTGGGATGTATTTCACTGCTGAGCCACCGGCTGCCAGAGGGCCCAGAATTCTAAGGAGCGTGTTGCAGGAGCTAACGCATTTAGACTCCATTTCATTGGTTCCTTGATGAGGTCTAGAGGTCAGGGTGGAGAGTTTAGCCCCTCCCTCTGCCATACTAGGCGTTCGTTGTGGCGAAGGTCTCCCTTTCCCTGCTCACTGGCTGTGGGAAAATAACCTGTTCTTAGTACCACGTAAACTGAGGGCATGGGGTGGGCTGTGCTGACTGTCTTCTGTGCTCTTGTGTCCAGCTTGTTTGCAGCTGGGTATGGACAGAGAGGCCTGGCATGCTGCAATTCACGGGATGACATAGTGTAGGACACGTCTGAGCGAGCTAAACTGAACTGAACACTCACCTAACTCTGATCCCTGGTGGCAGATGGTCAAGAATCCAAGTGTAATGCAGGATACCTGAAGGTTCAGTCCCTAAGTTGGCAAGATCCCCTGGACAAGGAAATGGCAACCCACTCCAGTGGGAAATCCTGCTATACAGAGGACTTATTGCCTGAAAAATCCAATGAACAGAGGAGCCTGGTGTGCCTCACACAGGTTCACAAAGAGTCAGACATCACTGAACAACTCACACTTTCATTTTACTTTCAGACATACTTAAATAAAAACACATAGAAAAAGACACAGTTTGGGGTATAAATACGAATATAAATCATGTTCACATAGTAACTCAAGAGTAGAAATCTACTTCAAAGGACTGCAAAGAATCTTAATGACCTCCACACATATGTCAAAGGATCTAGTAACATTCAGGGACTGTAGACCTGATCAGGACTTAGAGAGTCAGCTCAGGCCTCTGATAAAACACTGTTATGCCCAGAGTCCGAGTCCCCAAAACTGAGAGAATATTTCCACAGCAATGCAAAAGCATAAAAGTTTAATTGCTAGCTCGAGCTAGGGCTCAGGTCTCAACCAGCACAGTGAAATCCAACAAGATCCCTAAGCTCTGGGTCACAGCTGCTTATATACAGGCAGTTCTTTGTCTCAGCAACAGGGTAGCTGGCATTACATGATTGGCTGAGTGGTATGTGTGTGTGAATTTTGAACCTCACATCTCATCCAGATTGGATCAAGTTTGGCACGGATGGGGACTCTCCTGATTAGTTCAGGGTTATAATTCCCAGAAGCATGACTCAGGTTTTATTTTTACACCTAGTGTAGCTCTCTGAGCCTGTCATGTCTGGAGTTTGGACCTAACATTCCTCCCTGTCTCTAGATCACAAAGAGGAATCTTCCTCTTTGTTTTGGAGCACAACCTGATATTGCTGCCTAAGCACATATAGCTGGTCTGTATTAATACGTTCTTTTATAAAAGTCACACGTCTTTTTAATATGCATGGGCCAAAAGTAAGTATTAGTAAAAGTACCATAAGAGATCCCACCAGGGTGGAAATTGGTATTGTTAACCATGGAGATTGTTGGAACCAGGATTCAAACCATCCCTGTTGAGCTTCTTGCTCTTTTTTTCCGTTGGGCTCGTCCCTCCCTCACCTTGGCCATGGATTCTATAACTATCCTGGTATGGTCTGCGTAAAAGCAACATTCTTCTCCCAGAGCTGTGCAGAGCCCCCGTTGCTGCAGGAAAATCAAATCTAGCCCTCTTTGGTTTTGCAAGACTACTTCAAACAGGGAGTCAGTGACTTTTCTAGGTGACCAATTGACTCTTCTAGGCTAGAGATGTCTTCATCTATAGCTGCCCATAGTGAAGTAAATCATTGGCCTTGGAGAACACGGCTGCTATTCCAGTCCTTGCCCCGGCAAGGTTGCTGAACAAGGTTTCTAGAGTGATGGCTGTTATGGGCTCTCTTTTAACTGTTTCCTGCCAACTTTCCCAGCCCAATAGTCATACATATTTTCTTCAGAGTGGTATCAGATTTTGGGCATGACAGCCACCAGTATGCAAAATTCCCCATTTTGATTAAAAACTGAGGCATATAGACATGGAGTCAGACCAGTATGAGACCAGACCCACCACCCTCCTGTCTCAGGCATGACCCACTTTGTTTTATCTGACTTTGTGAGCTCAGATGTTTGGGCGTACAGGGGGGAATTTTTCAGGTGGAACCCTGCCTATAGGAAGTCCCTTTCCCCAAACTTCTCTCATTGTGAGGCCTACCTTTCAGTCTCCCCAGAGGCATTGAGGTGGATCCATGTTGGTGGTCAGGTTGTAAGAAGCGTTGAAGCCTATTGCTTCATAATAGGGAGGATATAGGATATAGCAGAGCCAACAGGATGTAGTCGCTTCTGGGTTGGTTTGGTTTAGGGTTGTATATGCTGCCTTAACCAACTTCCATAATGGGTCTGATTCCCCGAGGTTGGGGATGGGGCCCTGTGGACCGGGGGCAGTGGAGGATGTAGAATCTAGTGTAGCAAGACTCGGTGTCAAACCAGTCTTTTCAATCAGGTTGGGACCTATACTGTGTCCCTGTATTGGCTCTATGATCTGGCTGATGATTATGATTCCTCCATAGTAAGGAGGAGTCCCAGCTGCTTTGGTTTGTGTTCCCCAGGACAGGCTGGAAATCCAAGATCTCCCTTTGTCTGCAGCCCTCCGATTGAACCTTATCCTAATTTGTGCATAGTTACAATTTTTTTCATATTCATATCCTGGGTCTCCAAGCTCTCTGGGTGTGGGCTTCGTGAATTTAACATTGAGGAGGTCTCGATTACCTACCTCCCAACGCCGAGGCCCATCATTAGAGGTCACGCAACCCCAGGATTTATAAAAATAGTCTTGTATACCCCGACAATTTTCCAGTTACTCCTCTGGTGGCCCAGGCATGCCCAGAGCCGTTGTATCCGGAGTTAACCCCTTGCCCAAGGTACACCCACCACTGGTTTCAGGTCAAAATACAGATTTGGCCACCAGGTGTTTGGAGGATGTACTTCTGCGGTTGAGTTGAGCACCTCTGGTGTCAGTTTCTTTTGAAGTTTTCAGGTGATTTTGGCTGGCTGGTGCGGATTCCCCCGGTGGCTCCCGGGTCAAGGAGGATGATCACCAACAAGAAGGTCAGGGTGGCTTGTCTGGATCTTGTCGAAGAATGAACTTCATTTTTAGAGGATTGGAAGGATGTGGTGCCACTTTCCATTCTATTTTTGCCTTTTCTTGTCCCTCCATAGTGGCACGACACACAAGGTTGCAGTGTACCCAAGGTCCAATGCCATCGACCTTTAGAGCAGTAGGGGTAGTGAGAAGAACAACATAAGAGCCCTTCCATCTAGGTTCTAATGACTTGGATTGATGTCCTTTAACCCAAACCCAATCCCCAGGCCCAATGTCATGTGACATGATTGTCCTCTTGTTCTGGCCCTCATGGATTTCTGGGATCAGAGTCCAGATATGCGTGTGCAACTTGCTTAAAGCCATTAAAGCATCTTGGAACTGCTGCAAGGTAGGAGGTGGCTGGATTTTTCCCTCAAGGATAAGACATACTGGAGGGGGACCCCCATAAACAATTGCAAAGGAGATCAGTTTTAACTCATAGTGGGTATTATGTGCACAGAAGAGAGCAAAGGGAAGGAGAGTCACCCAGTCCCTGCCAGTCTCTATTGTCAGCTTTGCTAATGTTTCTTTTAGGGTCCGATTCATTCTTTCTACCTGCTCTGAGCTCTGGAGATTGTATTCATAATGAAGCTTCCATTTGGTCTCCAGAACTAAGGCCAGTCCCTGAACAATTTGGCTCACAAAGGCAGGTCCATTATTAGAGCTAATAGGTACTGGCAGCCCAAATTTAGGCACTATCTCTTCTAGGAGTTTTTAGCTACTGTTGTTCTGTTTCCCTCTTAGTGTGGTATGCTTCTGCCCACCCAGAGAAAGTATCAACCAGGACTAACAGGTAACGGTACCCATACTTGCCTGGTCTTACCTCTGCAAAATCTATCTCCCAATGTTGCCCTGGCCTCTCTCCTCGGTACCTTGTCCTCGTATGCTGTCCTTTTCCCGGCTTCATCATCTGGCACGCCTTGCAGGCCTGGACTATGTTTGTATAGTCGCCTTTTGTCAGGGAAACCGCAAACAGGCTGTCTGTAGGAGTGCTATAGTCTTTTTTTTCCCTCCCAAATGGATGGTCAGAGGTAGGTGCATGCAAAGGTGTCGACCCAAGTTAGCCGGGAGTAACAACTAACCATTTTGGTCCCAATATCATCCGTCTGTGTCCTCCGGACAGTTGGCATTTTCTTTACTCCAAATTAGATCAGAAGAGGAATACTTGGGGGTCGGTGGCAAAGTTTCCATTCCTGGGGGTGTTAACCCCACAGTCAGTATAGGGGGTTTGCATTCTCCAATAGCTGCCTTGTGAGCCACCATATCAGCAGCACGTTTGCCTTTGGCTTTGCTATCTTCTCCTCTTTGCTGT
Organism: Aepyceros melampus; assembly: GCA_006408695.1. NCBI lineage: Eukaryota > Metazoa > Chordata > Mammalia > Artiodactyla > Bovidae > Aepyceros > Aepyceros melampus. Next base: position 14,042 of record SJXQ01009548.1, on the reverse strand, counting down.
CTTGGGACATGTACTATGGATACAGCCCAGGGCCACTGGACTGCTGCCAAGAGTCTGTGGATCCCAGGTAGGTTTTTAACTTCCTTTCCCTCCACTGTCAAAAAACCCCGCTCTTTATACATTGGGCCCTGGATGTGTATGGTGCCAAATGCATACCAGCTGTCTGTATAAATGGTGATCCTCTTCCCTTCTGCCCTTTCTAGAGCTTGTATTAAGGCTATTAACTCTGCTTTTTGGGCGGATGTTCCAGGGGGTAGAGGCTCAGCCCAGATGATCCTCCCAAAGTCATCAACGATTGCTGCTCCTGCCCTCCTCTGTCCATCTTTCACAAAACTGTTTCCATCTGTGAACCACACCAGTTCACTGTCTCATAAGGGCACGTCTTTTAGGTCTTTCCGTATGTCTGTTCCATCAGCCAATATCTCACCACGATCGTGGAGGGCCATCCTTCTTCAGGTCGGGCAGGAGAGTGGCCGGTTTCAGGAAGCAGGGAGTTTGAAAGTGTATCCGAGGGGCATCCAGCAGCAAAGCCTGGTAATGGGTCAAGCAGGCGTTAGAGATCCACTTACCTGGTGGCTGCTTGAGAATCCCTTCGATGGCATGGGGAGTGTAGACCAGGAGCCACTCTCCATGAGTTAGCTTGTCGGCATCATGGACCAGGAGGGCAGTAGCGGTGATGATTCAGAGGCAGGGTGGCTATCTTGTGGCCACCGGGTCCAGCCTTTTGGAGAGGCAGGCTACAGGTCACCTCCAGGACCCCCATTGCTGCATTAAGACTCCCTTTCCTATTCCCCTCTTTTCATCAAAAAACAGTTGGAAGGGCTTAGACAGATTAGGGAGAGCAGAGGCTGGGGCTTCCAGCAGAGACTGCTAGAGTTCTTGAGAGGCCTGTCTCTTTGGCTCAGTCCACATCCAGTTTTTACTTTCCCTACTTCCTTCATATAATGGCCGGGCCTTTTCTGCAAACCCCAGGATCCATAGCCTGCAGTACACAACAGTCCCAAGAAATTCTCTCACTTGACTAGGAGTTGCTGGCTCAGGGATCTGCAAAATAGTCTCTTTCATGGCCTGTATCAGCCATCTCCCCCCTTGCTTTATCTTATATCCAAAGTAAGTGACCTCCTTTTTGGCAATTTGGGCTTTCTTTGCATTAGCCCAATATCCCGATATCCCCAAATTTTGGAGGAGGTGGCCTGTCACTTCTAGGCATGCCTCCCTGCTAGTTGCGGCTAGTATAAGATCATCCACATATTGCAACAAGACAATGTTGGGGTGGTTAGCCCAGTACTCACAGAGATCTTCACCTAGGGCCACGTTAAATAGCGTTGGTGAGTTTTTGAAGCCCTGTGGGAGTCGAGTCCAAGTTAGCTGTCCTGATGTCTGGCTGTCCTCCTCAGCCCACTCGAAAGCGAAGACCTCTTGGCTTGGAGGGGCCAGTGGCAAACTCAAGAATGCATCCTTAAGTCCAGGACAGTATACCAGACATAGTCTGGTGGTAGGCCCCTCAGGAGGATAGGATGGGTTAGGGATGGTTGGGTGAATATCACACACTTGTTTGTTGACTTCACAAAGGTCCTGAACCGGTCTGAAGTCCATACCCCCGGGCTTTTCCACGGTAACAGGGGAGTGTTCCATGGAGATCAACGCCTTCTGAGAATTCCTTCCTCTATGAGCCGTTGTATATGTGGTGCAATTCCTCGCCAGGCTTCCAGACTCAACGGATACTGTTTCACCCATATAGGGGTGGCATCTGCTTTCAGTTCAACAATGATGGGGGGTCTCAGGCTAGCCCTACCCCCGCTGTTTCTGCCCAAGTGAGAGGGTATTTTTGGACCCAAGGTTGCACATTAGGGTCAATAGCCATGGGAGGCCTTGGTTGGTACAGTCTATATTCATCCCTTAGCACCAGGGACAAAACTTGCATGGGATGTCCGGTCCAATCTATAACTGATATTCTTCCATGGTCAAAGTGAATTTGAGCATTGATCTTAGATAATAAATCCCTTCCCAGCAAGGGAGCCGGGCATTCTGGTATTATGAGAAATGAGTGGGACACTCATTGAGCCCCCAAGTTCACTTGACGTTTAGTAGTCCATCCCTATCGTTTAGTGCCGGTGGCCCCTTGCACCCAGTTTGTCTTTTTGGACATCTGTCTGTCCTTCCAGTTAAGGACTGAGTACTGAGCTCCCATATCTACCATAAAGCCAACCGATCACCCCCCAAAATGTATAGTTACCCAGGACCCAGGGAAGGGTGCCAGGGCCTGACCCCTCTAATCACTATCTTCTCCTGTATATAAAACGTGAGCCTCCGAGATGGAGTGCTTATTTCCTGGTGGGTAATTCCCCTAGGTTTATTTTGGGGCATTTGCTCTTCCAGTGTCCAATTTCCTTGAAATATGCACATTGGTCTTTCTTAAGTGGTTGCCTGGCTGGCTTTCCTTCATCTTTCAACCTCACTTCCCTTGTTCTCTGAGAACTAACCCCTGTTCCACCCCTGCGAAGAATATCCGAGCTAATTTTTTTCTGATTCCTGTGGTTTTCCTCGGCCTTGAACTCTCTTTCTTCCCGTCTAACACTTTCTTCCCTTTCCTCTGTAGTGTCCCTCTTGTTAAAAACCCTCTCTGCTGCCTTCACCAGGTCTTGCAGGGAATTTCCCCTCAGTTCAGTTCAGCTCAGTCGCGCAGTCATATCCAATTCTCTGCGACCCCATGAATTGCAGCAAACCAGGCAGCCCTGTCCATCACCAACTCCTGGAGTACACTCAGACTCATGTTCACTGAGTTCTTGATGCCATCCAGCCATCTCATCCTCGGTCGTCCCCTTCTCCTCCTGCCCCCAACCCCTCTCAGCATCGGGGTCTTTTCCAGTGAGTCAACACTTCCCATGAGGTGGCCAAAGTACTGGAGCTTCAGTTTCAGCATCATTCCTTCCAAAGAAATCCCAGGGTTGATCTCCTTCAGAATGGACTGGTTGGATCTCCTTGCAGGCCAAGAGACTCTCAAGAGTCTTCTCCAACACCACAATTCAAAAACATCAATTCTTCTGCACTCAGTCTTCTTCACAGTCCAACTCTCAAATCCATACATGACCACAGGAAAAACCATAACCTTCACTAGACAGACCTTAGTCGGCAAAGTAATGTCTCTGCTTTTGAATATACTATCTAGGTTGGTCATAACTTTTCTTCCAAGGAGTAAGTATCTTTTAATTTTATGGCTCAGTCACCATCTGCAGTGATTTTGGAGCCCAAGAAAATAAACTCTGACACTGTTTCTACTGTTTCCCCATCTATTTCCCATTAAGTGATGGGACCAGATGCCGTGATCTTCATTTACTGAATGTTGAGTTTTAGGCCAACTTTTTCACTCTCCTCTTTCACTTTCATCAAGAGGCTTTTAAGCTCCTCTTCACTTTCTGCCCTAAGAGTGGTGTCATCTGCATATCTGAGGTTATTGATTGTTCCTCTAACCTCTCTATTTTCTGCAGGTTCCTCCTGATGTCTGGGCTGCCTGATTCACAAATGCTAGCATAACTGCCATGCGGGACTCATTGGCCTGTGGGTCCATGGGGGTATACTGTCTAAAGGCTTCCATTAATCTCTCAAGGAAGGCTGCCAGGCTCTCATTTGGCTCTTGTCTAACCAGATTTACCTTAGCCAAATTTGTTGGTCTCATGGCTGCTGCTCAGAGACCAGCCATCAAAGTCTGGTGGTGCACTCGGAGATGCTCCCTACCTTCAGTGTGCTTGAAGTCCCATCAGGGACTTCGCGGGTCAGTGGTAATCCTTCATCAATCAAGTTAGGCTGTGTGGTAGGTCTCTGATCTACTCCTGGAACATTTTTCTGTGCTTCCGACAAGATCCGTTTGCATTCCTCCGTGGTAAAAAGCACCTGTGACAGCTGCTGACAGTCATCCCAAGTTGGATCATGGGTGAAAAGAATAGATTCTAAAAGATCAATGAGGCCCTGAGGTTTCCCCGAGAACGAGGGGCTCTGAGTTTTCCAGTTATAGAGATCACTAGTGGAAAAGGGCCAGTATTGGTACGTTCATTCCCCGTCGGGGCGGGCTGGCCCTGCCCGAACAGGAAAAGCTTGGACTGTGAAGGTAGGGGCTTCTGGGCTGTCCTTGTCTGTCATACTGAGGATTCCCCTAGTTCTTCCTTGAATTCCTTGGGCGGGGCCGTATCCCTGATTGGAGCCAAAGGTTCGACATCCCCTCATGCTCCTCGGGAAGAAATCTGAGGTACTTGAAGGGGCAAAGTTGGGTGCACATAGTGGGGTGAAGAAAGATGGCCCTCCGGGTCGATTAGGTTAAGATATGGTGAGGATTCCTGGAACACCGGTTTTACCCGGCTGTTGAACTCTTTGTCTTCTTTCTCTTTAGAGGCCTCCATGACTAGTGTCTGCGAGATTGATGGGGTGGGGATAACAGCGGGGGTAGGGGAAGTAAAGGGCTGAGGAACAAAATGTTTCAGCCAAGCCAGCGGGTTTTCCACTAAATCCTGCCAGACCAAAATATAGGCAGTTGTTCTGGGTGCCCAGACGGACTGGGAGTGAGCATTTTCTCTCTAAACGCTCGAATAATTGGTAGGCTGAAGGTTCCCTCTTGTGGCCAGCCGACATCAAAGGCAGGCCACTCGGTGGAACAAAAGGTCACCCACTTGCTTTTCTTCACCAATAGTGATAGATTTTGTGTCAGTCTCCCCAGAGGCATTGAGGTGGATCCATGTTGGTGGTCAGGTTGTAAGAAGCGTTGAAGCCTATTGCTTCATAATGTGGAGGATATAGGTTATAGCAGAGCCAACAGGATGTAGACGCTTCTGGGTTGGTTTGGTTTAGAATTGTATATGCTGCCTTAACCAACTTCCATCATGGGTCTGATTCCCTGAGGTTGGGGATGGGGCCCTGTGGACCGGGGGCAGTGGAGGATGTAGAATCTAGTGTAGCAAGACTTGGTGTCAAGCCAATCTTTTCAACCAGGTTGGGACCTATACTGTGTACCTGTATTTGCTCTATGATCTGGCTGATGATTATGATTCCTCCATAGTAATGAGGAGTCCCAGCTGCTTTTGTTTGTGTTCCCCAGGACAGATCTTACAACCTGACCACCCAAGATCTCTCTTTTTCGGCAGCCCTCCGATTGAGCCTTATCCTAATTTGTGCATAGTTACAATTTTTTTCACATTCATATCATGGGTCTCCAAGCTCTCTGGGTGTGGCTTCGCGAATGAAAAGTTGAGGAGGTCTCGATTACCTACCTCCCATTCTCGGATCAGAGTCCAGATATGCGTGTGCACCTTGCTTAAAGCCATTAAAGCATCTTGGAACTGCTGCAAGGTAGGAGATGGCTGGATTTTTCCCTCAAGGATAGGCCACACTGGACGGGGACCCCCATAAACAATTTCAAAGGGGGTCAGTTTTAACTGATGGGGGTATTACGTGCACGGAAGAGACCAAAGAGAAGGAGAGTGACTCAGTCCTTGCCAGTCTCTATTGTCAGATTTGCTAATGTTTCTTTTAGGGTCCAATTCATTCTTCTACCTGCCCTGAGCTCTGGAGATTGTATTCACAGTTTAGTTTCCATTTGGTCCCCAGAACTAAGGCCAGTCCCTGAACAATTTGGCTCACAAAGGCAGGTCCATTATCAGAGCTAATAGGTACTGGCAGCCCAAGTCTAGGCACTATCTCTTCTAGGAGCTTTTTAGCTATGCTAATGTTTCTTTTAGGGTCCAATTCATTCTTTCTACCTGCCCTGAGCTCTGGAGATTGTACTCATAGTGTAGCTTCCATTTGGTCCCCAGAACTAAGGCCAGTCCCTGAACAATTTGGCTCACAAAGGCAGGTCCATTATCAGAGCTAATAGGTACTGGCAGCCCAAGTCTAGGCACTATCTCTTCTAGGAGCTTTTTAGCTACCATTGTTGCTGTTTCCCTCTTAGTGGGGTATGCTTCTACCCACCCAGAGAAAGTATCAACCAGGACTAACAGGTAACGGTACCCATACTTGCCTGGTCTTACCTCTGTAAAATCTATCTCCCAATGTTGCCCTGGCCTCTCTCCTCGGTACCTTATCCCCGTATGCTGTCCTTTTCCCGGCTTCATCATCTGGCACGCCTTGCAGGCCTGGACTATGTCTTGTATAGTCGCCTTTTGTCGGGGAAACCACAGCCATGCTGTCTGTAGGAGTGCTATAGTCTTTTTTTTCCTCCCAAATGGGTGGTCAGAGGTAGGTGCGTGCAAAGGTGTCGACCCAAGTTAGCCGGGAGTAACAAGTAACCATTTTGGTCCCAATACCTTTCGTCTGTGTCCTTCAGACAGTTGGCATTTTCTTGAATTCAAATTAGATCGGAAGAGGAATACGTTGGGGTCAGGGGCAAGGTTCCCATTCCTGGGGGTGGTAACCCCACAGTCAGTATAGGGGCTTTGCATTCTCCCATAGCTGCCTTGCGAGCCGCCATATCAGCAACACTAGTATCAACCAGGACTAACAGGTAACGGTACCCATACTTGCCTGGTCTTACCTCTGTAAAATCTATCTCCCAATGTTGCTCTGGCCTCTCTCCTCGGTACCTTATCCCCGTATGCTGTCCTTTTCCCGGCTTCATCATCTGGTATGCCTTGCAGGCCTGGACTATGTCTTGTATAGTCACCTTTTGTCGGGGAAACCACAAACATGCTGTCTGTAGGAGTGCTATAGTCTTTTTTTCCTCCCAAATAGGTGGTCAGAGGTAGGTGTGTGCAAAGGTGTCGACCCAAGTTAGCCGGGAGTAACAAGTAACCATTCTGGTCCCAATACCATCCGTTTGTGTCCTCCGGACAGTTGGCATTTTCTTGAATCCAAATTAGATCGGAAGAGGAATACTTGGGGGTCGGGGGCAAGGTTCCCATTCCTGGGGGTGGTAACCCCACAGTCAGTATAGGGGCTTTGCATTCTCCAATAGCTACCCTGTGAGCCACCATATCAGCAGCACGGTTGCCTTTGGCTTTGGTATCTTCTCCCCCTTGGTGTCCTGGGACATGTACTATGGATACAGCCCTGGGCCGCTGGATTGCTCCCAAGAGTCTGTGGATCTCAGGTAGGTTCTTAACTTCCTTTCCCTCCGCTGTCAAAAAACCCCGCTCTTTATAGATTGGACCCTGGATGTGTATGGTGCCAAATGCATACCAGCCGTCTGTATAAATGGTGATCCTCTTCCCTTCTGCCCTTTCTAGAGCCTGTATTAAGGCTATTAATTCCGGTTTTTTGGCAGATGTTCCAGGGGGTAGAGGTTCAGCCCAGATGATCCTCCCATAGTCGTCAACGATTGCTGCTCCTGCCCTCTTCTGTCCATCTTTCACAAAACTGCTTCCATCTGTGAACCACACCAGTTCACTGTCATTTAAGGGCACGTCTTTTAGGTCTTTCTGTATGGCTGCTACATCAGCCAATATCTCACCACAATCATGGAGGGGACGTCCTTCTTCAGGTCGGGCAGGAGAGTATCCGGGTTCAGAAGCAGGGAGTCTGAAAGTGTATCCGAGGGGTGTCCAGCAGCAAAGCCTGGTAATGGGTCAAGTGGGCATTAGAGATCCACTTACCCGGTGGCTGCTTGAGAATCCCTTTGATGTAATGGGGAGCTTAGACCAGGAGCCACTCTCTGTAAGTTAGCTTATCGCATCATGGACCAGGAGGGCAGTAGCGGCGATGATTCGGAGGCAGGGTGGCCATCCTGCAGCCACCGGGTCCAGCCTTTTGGAGAGGCAGGGTACAGGTCACCTGCAGGACCCCCATTGCTGCGCTAAGACTCCCTTTCCTATTCCCCGCTTTTCATCTACAAACAGTTGGAAGGGCTTAGACAGGTTAGGGAGAGCAAGGCTGGGGCTTCCAGCAGAGCCTGCTGGGCTTCTTGAAAGACCTGTCTCATTGGCTCAGTCCACATCCAGTTTTTACTTTCCCTACTTCCTTCATATAATGGCCAGGCCTTTTCTGCAAACCCCAGGATCCATAGCCTGCAGTACACAACAGTCCCAAGAAATTCTCTCACTTGACTAGGAGTTGCTGGCTCAGGGATTTGCAAAATAGTCTCTTTCATAGCCTGTATCAGTCATCTCCGCCCTTGCTTTATCTTATATCCCAAGTAAGTGACCTTCTGTTTGGCAATTTGGGCTTTCTTTGCACTAGCCCAATATCCCGATGTCCCCAAAGTTTGGAGGAGGTTGCCTGTCGCTTCTAGGCATGCCTCCCTGCTAGTTGCGGCTAACATAAGATCATCCACATATTGCAACAAGACAATGTTGGGGTGGTTAGCCCGGTACTCACAGAGATCTTCACCTAGGGCCTCGTTAAATAGTGTTGGTGAGTTTTTGAACCACTGTGGGAGTCGAGTCAAAGTTAGCTGTCCTGAAGTCTGGTTGCCCTCCTCAGCCCACTCGAAAGCGAGGACCTCTTGGCTTGGAGGGGCTAGTGGCAAACTCAAAAATGCATCCTTCAAGTCCAGGACAGTATACCAGACATAGTCTGGTGGCAGGCCACTCGGAGGGTGTGACGGGTTAGGGATGGTTGGATGAATATCACTCACCCTTTTGTTGACTTCACAAAGGTCCTGAACCAGTCTCAAGTCCATAACCCCGGGCTTTTCCATGGGTAACAGGGGAGTGTTCCATGGAGATCAATGCCTTCTGAGAATTCCTGCCTCCATGAACTGCTGTATATGTGGTGCAATTCCTTGCTGGGCTTCCAGACTCAAGGGATACTGTTTCACCCATATAGGGGTGGCATCTGCTTTCAGTTCAACAATGATGGGGGTCTCTGGCTAGCCATATCCCTGCTGTTTCTGCCCAAGCAAGAGGATATTTTTTGACCCAAGGTTGCACATTAGGGTCAATAGCCACGGGAGGCCTTGGTTGGTACAGTCTATATTCTTCCCTTAGCACCAGGGACAAAACTTGCATGGGATGTCCAGTCCAATCCATAACTGATATCCCTCCATGGTCAAAGTGAATTTGTGCATTGACTTTAGACAATAAATCCCTTCCTAGCAAGGGAGCCGGGCATTCTGGTATTATGAGAAATGAGTGGGACACTCCTTGAGCCCCCAAGTCCACTTGACGTTTAGTAGTCCATCCATATCATTTAGTGCCGGTGGCCCCTTGCACCCAGCTGGCCTTTTTGGACATTGGTCTTTCCTTCTGGTTAAACACTGAGTACTGAGCTCCCATATCTACCATAAAGCCAACTGGTTTACCCCCCACTTGTATAGTTACCCAGGACTCAGGGAAGGGTGCCAGGCCCTGACCCCACTAATCACTATCTTCTCCTGCATATAAAACGTGAGCCCCCGAGATGGGGTGCTTCTTTCCTGGTGGGTAATTCCTCTAGGTTTATTTTGGGACATTTGCTCTTCCAGTGTCCAATTTCCTTGCAATATGCACATTGGTCTTTCTTAAGTCCCTGCCTGGCTGGCTTTCCTTCATCTTTCAACCTGACTTCCCTTGTTCTCTGAGAACTAACTCCCTGTTCCACCCTTGTGAAGAATATCCGAGCTAATTTTTTTCTGTTCCTGTGGTTTTCTTCGGCCCTGAACTCTATTTCTTCCCGTCTAACACTTTCTTCCCTTTCCTCTGGAATGTCCCTCTTGTTAAAAACCCTCTCTCCTGCCCTCACCAGGTCTTGCAGGGAATTTTCCCCTCAGTTCAGTTCAGCTCAGTCACGCAGTCGTGTCCTACACTCTGCGCCTCTTCCCTTGTTCTCTGAGAACTAACTCCCTGTTCCACCCCTGTGAAGAATATATGAGCTAATTTTTTTCTGATTCCTGTGGTTTTCCTTGGCCCTGAATTCTCTTTCTTCCCGTCTAATACTTTCTTCCCTTTCCTCTGGAGTGTCCCTCTTGTTAAAAACCCTCTCTCCTGCCCTCACCAGGTCTTGCGGGGAAATTTCCCCTCAGTTCAGTTCAGATCAGTTGTACAGTCGTGTCCTACTCTCTGCGACCCCATGAATTGCAGCACACCAGGCCGCCCTGTCCATCACCAACTCCTGGAGTTCATTCAGACTCACGTCCACTGAGTCCGTGATACCATCCAGCCATCTCATCCTCGGTCGCTCCCTTCTCCTCCTGCCCCCAATCCCTCTCAGGATCAGGGCCTTTTCCAACGAGTCAACTCTTCGCATGAGGTGGCCAAAGTACTGGACCTTTAGCTAAGCATCATTCCTTCCAAAGAAATCACAGCGTTGATCTCCTTCAGAATGCACTGGTTGGATCTCCTTGCAGTCCAAGGGACTCTCAAGAGTCTTCTCCCACACCACACTTCAAAAGCATCAATTCTTCGGCACTCAGCCTTCTTCACAGTCCAACTCTCACATCCATACATGACCACAGGAAAAACCATAGCCTTGACTAGACGAACCTTAGTCGGCAAAGTAATGTCTCTGCTTTTGAATATACTATCTAGGTTGGTCATAACTTTTCTTTTCCCAGGGTTGATCTCCTTCAGAATGGACTGGTTGGATCTCCTTGCAGGCCAAGAGACTCTCAAGAGTCTTCTCCAACACCACAATTCAAAAACATCAATTCTTCTGCACTCAGTCTTCTTCACAGTCCAACTCTCAAATCCATACATGACCACAGGAAAAACCATAACCTTCACTAGACAGACCTTAGTCGGCAAAGTAATGTCTCTGCTTTTGAATATACTATCTAGGTTGGTCATAACTTTTCTTCCAAGGAGTAAGTATCTTTTAATTTTATGGCTCAGTCACCATCTGCAGTGATTTTGGAGCCCAAGAAAATAAACTCTGACACTGTTTCTACTGTTTCCCCATCTATTTCCCATTAAGTGATGGGACCAGATGCCGTGATCTTCATTTACTGAATGTTGAGTTTTAGGCCAACTTTTTCACTCTCCTCTTTCACTTTCATCAAGAGGCTTTTAAGCTCCTCTTCACTTTCTGCCCTAAGAGTGGTGTCATCTGCATATCTGAGGTTATTGATTGTTCCTCTAACCTCTCTATTTTCTGCAGGTTCCTCCTGATGTCTGGGGCTGCCTGATTCACAAATGCTAGCATAACTGCCATGCGGGACTCATTGGCCTGTGGGTCCATGGGGGTATACTGTCTAAAGGCTTCCATTAATCTCTCAAGGAAGGCTGCCAGGCTCTCATTTGGCTCTTGTCTAACCAGATTTACCTTAGCCAAATTTGTTGGTCTCATGGCTGCTGCTCAGAGACCAGCCATCAAAGTCTGGTGGTGCACTCGGAGATGCTCCCTACCTTCAGTGTGCTTGAAGTCCCATCAGGGACTTCGCGGGTCAGTGGTAATCCTTCATCAATCAAGTTAGGCTGTGTGGTAGGTCTCTGATCTACTCCTGGAACATTTTTCTGTGCTTCCGACAAGATCCGTTTGCATTCCTCCGTGGTAAAAAGCACCTGTGACAGCTGCTGACAGTCATCCCAAGTTGGATCATGGGTGAAAAGAATAGATTCTAAAAGATCAATGAGGCCCTGAGGTTTCCCCGAGAACGAGGGGCTCTGAGTTTTCCAGTTATAGAGATCACTAGTGGAAAAGGGCCAGTATTGGTACGTTCATTCCCCGTCGGGGCGGGCTGGCCCTGCCCGAACAGGAAAAGCTTGGACTGTGAAGGTAGGGGCTTCTGGGCTGTCCTTGTCTGTCATACTGAGGATTCCCCTATTCTTCCTTGAATTCCTTGGGCGGGGCCGTATCCCTGATTGGAGCCAAAGGTTCGACATCCCCTCATGCTCCTCGGGAAGAAATCTGAGGTACTTGAAGGGGCAAAGTTGGGTGCACATAGTGGGGTGAAGAAAGATGGCCCTCCGGGTCGATTAGGTTAAGATATGGTGAGGATTCCTGGAACACCGGTTTTACCCGGCTGTTGAACTCTTTGTCTTCTTTCTCTTTAGAGGCCTCCATGACTAGTGTCTGCGAGATTGATGGGGTGGGGATAACAGCGGGGGTAGGGGAAGTAAAGGGCTGAGGAACAAAATGTTTCAGCCAAGCCAGCGGGTTTTCCACTAAATCCTGCCAGACCAAAATATAGGCAGTTTGTTCTGGGTGCCCAGACGGACTGGGAGTGAGCATTTTCTCTCTAAACGCTCGAATAATTGGTAGGCTGAAGGTTCCCTCTTGTGGCCAGCCGACATCAAAGGCAGGCCACTCGGTGGAACAAAAGGTCACCCACTTGCTTTTCTTCACCAATAGTGATAGATTTTGTGCTCTAGACTTAAAATCAGAGAAGTGGTCAGTCATAAGAGACAATGGAGTAGAAGTTGTTTGCCCCATGGTTACAGAGGAGAACACAGGAGACAAAATGAACACACAGAGACAGTGCCGGCACTCACACAGACATGACAAACAGATAACAAATATACATCGGCCGCGAACACAATACTAGGTTTTCTGGGCCCCCCTCAAAAGTTTTCTCCCCTGGAAGGTATCTTAACAACAGGATGTCCACAGAGCCAGCTGCCTTCCCAGCATGATACTGGGCCTCAGCCTTACTCTGGACTTAACCAGAAGACAGAGCCAGCCGCCTTCTCAGAACGATGCCAGGCCTCAGCCTTACTCTGGACTTAACCAGAAAACAGAGCCTGCTGCCTTCCCAGCATGATGCCGGGCCTCATCCTTAAACTGGACTTAAGCAGAACTAACACCGGTATTCAGATATCCTTCCTCCTAATGAGGAAACAAACCCCTCTGCTATGAGAGTGTTATTCTTCCCAGTTAAAGGGATCCCAGATGAGCCCCCAAATGTTATGCCCAGAGTCCAAGTCCCCAAAACTGAGAGAATAAGATGTTCACAGCAATGCAAAAGCATAAAAGGAGTTTAATTGATAGCTCGAGCTGGGGCTCAGGTCTCATCCAGCGTAGTGGAATCTGACAAGAGCCCTGAGCTCTGGGTCACAGCTGCTTATATATAGGCAGTTCTTTGTCTCAGCAACAGAGTAGCTGGCATTACATGACTGGCTGAGCAGTATGCATGCGTGAATTTTGAACCTCGAATCTCATCTGGATTGGCTCAAGTTTGGCGCGGATGGGGACTCTCCTGATTGGTTCAGGCGTTATAATTCCCAGAAGCCTGACTATTTTATTTTTAGGCCAGGGTAGCTCGTTGAGCCTGTCATGGCTGGAGTCTGAACCTAACAACACTTGGGTGGGCTACTGGCCAACATCAAGCAATTAAGAAATGTTGACTCTGATTACTTAATTATTAACAGATAAAACATTTTGAATGCAAAATATCACTCAGGGACCTATATCACTCTCAGTGTATCAGATTCAGTACAAGAACAGATATTCACTATATGAACAAAGAGAGATTCAATGCATGAACAGAGGTTCAGTGCATGAACAGAGATCGGTCAGAGAAACCAGACTCATCAAAGAAGACACACCCTCCATTAAAAATTAAGGCTCACATTAGCGGACTAAGATTTAACACATTCATCCCAAGAAAACAACGTATGAGACCTCTTATTATCCTAAGAGCAAAGACCTCCTTATGTTTTGGAATCTGTAGTCAGCCTCAGTGAGTATTCTTGCCAGCTCATTCCCATATTCTTGCCTGGAGAATCCCATGAACAGAGGAGACTTGCAGGCTACAGTCCATGGGATTGCAAAGAGTTGGACACAACTGAGTGACTAAGGATACAGCACAGTCCACTTCTGTTGACTTTTAATCAGCTTCTGGGTAAAAGACTGAGAGTACTCCTACAGAATCAGACAAACTTCTGGAGATTCTTTACTGATATGAATCACAGAACTGCTTAGGAATCCCCAGAAAATATCTAGGCTGACCTCTAAACACTCTTTGGGCTCCTAATACTCAGGCAAAATATCCACACTCAGTTCAAAGAATCAAATTCAACAGAGACTAGACCTTCCTCAGAGACTTAATCATTATCGGTAAACCCGAGACTGGCAACATAGGAATTAGACCAAATTCACTCAGTTCTAGAAACAGTCAAAGGATTCTGATAAGTTACTTCATAAACTGTTATTTTCAGCAGGGATCAAACATTCCCAGGCACACATTAGACCTTACCAGGTAATCT
>SJXQ01009547.1:145448-160188 GCA_006408695.1 Aepyceros melampus | reverse complement strand
AGGGAGGCCTGGCGTGCTGCGATTCATGGGGTCGCAAAGAGTCGGACACAACTGCGCGACTGAACTGAACTGAACTCCCACATTGGAGGCAGATGCTTTAACCTCTGAGCCACCAGGGAAAGTGATCATATTTCAGATATATTTGAAATGTCAAAATTTTTTGATAAGTTCTTATATGTAATATTTAATTTAATCCTCAAAGTAACTCTGTAAGGAAAACAGATTTTAGCGTCACCTCCATTTCTAGAGGAGGAATCTGTGGATGAAACGTGTCAAGTAACTTTCTCAGTGTGCTTGCACTGGTAAATGGAAGGATTAAAAATGATTAAACCTGCCTTTTGCTGTCTCCATTACTTGAGTTTTTGACCAAATATTACATTGCCTTTAAAAAAAAAAAAAACAAAACAAAACACAAACCTTATCTATTAAGTAGACCATGACAGCAGGACAGCAGTAGAAAAATAACCTCCAAATGTCAGGCATAGTTGCAATGAAATTGAATTTGTTCGTTGGTTACTTTGTTGCTGTCAAAAATGGATTTCTCTCCCTCCCCACCACCACCTTTGAAGCATACCTTTAATCCCAGAAAAGGAAAAGGAAAGATTCTAGGAATTGCAGCCAGTAAACTTGTAGATAGAGGAGTGAATAGAATGTCACATCCTTCCTGTCCACAATAATCCACCCTGAGAACAAGGACAGATTATGTTTTATTCTTTTTAGGATGAATAGTTTACTTTCTCAATGAATTATTCCAATTAATGATCAGTTTGTAAGGTAAATACATCAGATTTAACAATGGTTTCTGCCAACAAACTTAAAAAATTTATAATGTTAACAAATTTACAGTTGTACAAACTCTACCATAATGCAGACTTAGAACATTCTGTAATTTCTCAGAGTTAATTCCCACACTCAACTCTAGGAAACCACAGATTTTCTTTCATTCCTTATAAATATACCTTTCCTAAAATATTCATATAAATAAAATCATATGTTGTAGGTTTTTTTTCCACCCCAACATTGGCTCCTATCTCTAAGCCTACTGGTTTTGAGGTTATCCAGCTTGTAGTGTGAATGGATAGTTCATTCGTTTTTGTGGCTTAATAATAGTCCATTGTACAGGTGTACCACATTTTGTTCATTCATTCATTCATCAGTTGATGGGCAGTTGGGTTGTTTCCAATTGGGGGCAATTAGGAATACCGATGTGTGAACACTCACACATGTGTTTTTATGCAGCCTGTCTTTTCATTTTTCTTGGACAGATTCCTGCAAGTGAAATTGCTCAGTTGTATGCTAAATAACTTTAATTTTTTAAGAAACATTTTCCAAAGTGTCTGTACCACTTTTATTTTCCCACTGACGATACATGTCAGGGCTTCCCTGATAGCTCAGTTGGTAAAGAATCCATCTGCAAAGCAGGAGACCCCAGTTCGATTCCTGGTTTGGGAAGATCCCCTGGAGAAGGGAAATAATACCCGTTCCAGTATTCTGGCCTGGAGAAATCCATGGACTGTATAGTCATGGAGTCACAAAGAGTTGGACACAACTGAGAGGCTTTCACTTTCAGCAGTGCATGAGAGTTCTAGTTTTCTGTATCCTCTCCAACAGAACTGTTTGATTTTTATGATTAGAGCCATTCTAATGGATGTGTAGTTGTATCTGTTTCTGAATTTAGCATTTTCCTAATGATTAATAATATAAGTATATTTCAAGTGGTTTTAGCCATTCATGTATCTTCTTTTGTTAATGTCTGTTCAAATCATTTGCTGCCTTTTAAGTTGTCTTCTTATTGAATTGTAAGGGTTGTTTATGTATTCTGCATACAAGTCTTTTTTAGATGTATGATTTTCACAATGATATTTTTGAAGCATAAAAGATAATTTTGATAAAGTTCAGTTTATCATTTAATTTTTTCTTGGATCATGTTTGAATTCCATGACTATTTTTTCAAACTCAAGATTACCATGATTTTTCTATTTTCTAGAATATTTTTAGTTTAATTCTTATATTTAGGTCTCTGAGATTACTTAATCAATTAACAGGTTATTTTCCCATTTATTTAGAACTCCTTAAATTTCTTTCAGCAATACTTTGTGGTTTTAAGTATGTTATGCCCTTCTTTGAATATTAAATGTATTCCTATATATTTTTCTTTATTATTGTAAATGAAATCATTTTCTTAATTTTGTTTTTTATTTTTCACTGATGGTTTGTCTTGTATCTTATCTTGTATCCTTAATTAAATCTAGCAGTATTTTAGTGACTTCCATAGGATTTTCTATATAGAAAATCATGTCGTCTGCAAGTAAGATGACTTTTATCTTTTTTTCCTGGTACATAGCCTTGACAAGGCTATCCAGTACAATGGTGAACAGATATGACAAGAATGCACATTCTTGAGTCATTTTTCATCTTTGGAGGAAAACATTCATTTTCACACTAAGGGCTATGTTATGTGTAGATATTTCATATGGTGGTAGCCTTGGTGATGAGATTAGTGCCTATATAAGAAGAGACATGACAAAGCTTATTTCTCTCTTTAACTTGTCAGGATGCAATGAGAAGAATGCCATCTGCAAACAAGGAAAAGGGCTCTCACCAGGAACCAAATCAACCAGCACCTTGATTTTGGACTTTGCAGCCTACAGAACTGTGAGTAATAAATTTCTGTTGTTTAAGCTACCTAGTCTATGATATCTTGTTAGAGCAACCTGAACCAAGACAAGTGCGGCATATAATTTTTGTAGTATATAAATATATCTAATTTTTGTAGTGTGTGTGTATATATATGTATATATATATATAATTTTTTCATTCTTGTTTTTGGTAATTTACCTTTCTTGAATTTTTCAAGCAAAAAATTATGTTTCATCGATTTTTATCAATAGTTTATATGCTTTTTATTTCATTGATGCCCCTGCTAATGCCTTTTATTTACTTGCTTATGGTTGTTTTCGGTTTAGTCTGCTTATGGATATCTAGTTTGTTGAGGTAGTAGAAACTCAGGTTATTATTTTCAGGTATCTTTTTCTGATGTAGCTCATATGGCTATAAGTTTTCCTCAAGCACTGTTTTAGGTGGATCACATAAATCATATGTTGTATTTTCATTTTCAGTCATTTCAGAATATTTTCTATTTTGCCTGTTATTTCTTTGATTAATGAGTTGTTTAGAATGATGTATTTAAAATTAATATTAGGTGATTTTTCACATTTATTTTTGTTGTTGATTTGTAATGTAATTCCAATGTGGTCAGATCACATACTGTGCCCGAGTTCATTACTTTTCAATGTGTTATGACTTGTTTTATTGCCTCGCATGTGATCTATTTTGGAGAATGATGCATGAAAGGAATGTGGGTTTTGCTGTTGTTGAGTAGAAATTACTACACTTCTGTTGATATTCTTGTTCATCTCTATGGTTTATGATTTTTTTATTAGTTCTACCATTTATTGAGAGTAAAATATCAAAGCCTGTTACTATCATTGAATTACTCATTTTGGTGTTCAGTTTTGTTCATTTCTTGTTTCATATATTTTGTGCCTCTTTTGTTTAGTTACATATATGTTTACAATTACTATATCTTCCTCATGCGTTGACTCTTTTATGATTATGAAATTCATTGTTTTTCTCTAATAATATTTTTTGCCTTAAAATCTATTGTTTTACATTAATATAGCATTCCAGCTGTCCTGTTTACTCTTCACATGATAAATCTCTTCACATCATTTTACTTTCAATTTATTTTTATCTCTTAGTCTAAGGTGGCTATATAGAACAGCTTGTCGTTGGTTTTGCTTTTTCATTCATATACACTCTGATAGTCTTTGCCTGTTGATTGTGGGTGTTTAGACCATTTGCATTCAAAGTAGTAATTGGTATGGTTGGATTTATCACTGTCATTTGTAATTTGTTTTCTAGATGTCCAGTCACTTATTGCATCTCACTTACTATTTGTCTCCATAACTGCATTTGTTTTTGTGATGGATTAGTATTTCTTAAAGTACCATTTCCACTCCTCTGTTGATTTTTAAATCCATTTTTTTGTTGTTTTCCGAATGGTTGTTTCAAGAGTTATAATACGCTATTAATTTGTCAGACTTGGGTTCCAACAGTGAAAGTGCTGAATCCTAACCATTGGGCCACCAGGGAATTCCCATGACCTTCCTTGTGTCTGATGAGAATAAAATAGTTAATGTTCCACTGTATGTAATGAATGATTTTCTCTTGCTGATTTCAAGATTTTGGTTTTGTTTTTCAGTAGTCTGAATGCTGTGTATCTAAATAAGAATCTCTTTGTATTTATTATACTTAGATTTGTTGAGTTTCTTGGCTGTATAGATTTTCATTTTCATCAATTTGGAAGTTTTTAGTCATTTTATCAAATATTTTGTCTGCTCCTTTTTTTAAATTCCTGTTACAGTGATCAGTCTAAATTAGAAATATGCTTATCTTATAACCACATAATATCAAGCTAATAGATATTTGTTGATCTTCTCCGTTTACCTCTGTCTGAGAAGTCATATCCACTGCTGTGTTGCTGGGCATCGGTGACACCTGTGACTCCAAAGAAAGTAAACCCATTTTGCCTGCTGCAGGGAATCTTATAGTCTCTGTGGCTTGACCCATCCTGGAAATCTGCTATGCTGAACCGGGATGAGACTGGGGTCATGGGGGGTGGCCAGGCCGGAATACATAGATCTATACTTTTCTTATTCAATGTCCAGCAGTTTTGAAACCAGAAATACTTTTCACGTTGTATCGTTCCTTCTGATGATTTTCAGAGCACTGAAACTTTTCTTGGTTTTTGTTTTGTTGTGTTTTTGGTCTATTTGTTTGATTTTGCAGTTGCTTTATGAGGAGAGGATTTGCCATTCTTTTCTATTAGCCATAGCTGTAATCCCTGTACTCTTAACACAACAATAACTTTGTTTTGACTGATAAATGAATTGGGTTAGGGTTTGGGCCTGTAGATCAAAGCAGTTTCCCTCCAGACTGCATGACACACTGATTCCTGATGTGGAGGGGCTATTAGCTAAGACACTTTGAGATGAAAAGTTGATTTCTCCTTCAATTCTTTGTTCAAATACAATGCACATTTGTTTAAATACCAAAAAGCGAAAGCTTGCACTATAGACTGTGGAGGCATAGACTCTGAGAAAATTTGCCACTAAGGAGATTTTAAAATTTATCTTTAAAGTACATTAGTTCAAAAAGTTATTGACCTTTTTGTTTTGTTTTATTTTCCTTTCCATCTCTTGCAAGAAAGGAGGCTCAGTGCAAGGCCAAATTGTACCTTCAGCTGTTCAGACCTTCACCGTGCTTTCCTGTCTCCCCATCAGGGGATATCATTAGCCAAAGCAACTCAATTATTATAGTCTTTACTCAAACCCTGTGAGAACTCAGAAGTGAGATAAATTGGGAAATTTGATGAAGGAACAATATCTTAGAGATAATTGTCTTGCTTCCACAAAATGCCTCTTTATTTTAACAGGGCAGGATAAAAACCAACATACATCTTAAATGCCCTCACCTGTGTCCTTAATTGTATCGGAAGTTGTTTAAATGAAACAGTTGCTACAATTGTGGTTGACTCATGTGTTTCACCAAACTTGGCAAAGCTTCCTCTTTCATCTAGAATATTATGATTATGAAGCAGTAACAAACAACAAGTCATTGCTTTCTCTCTGAAAATTTATAAGAGAACTAAAGAAAAAATATTTACCAGTCATTGTATACTTTAAGTATTTGAATTTATATGTTTCATTTTTATTTAAATAGAAAAATTAACGTTTTGCAGCTTTCTATGACAGAAACTTATGCTTTTACCCTAATATCAAATTTTTAACAATCTCCTCTTAATAACAATATTACTTTCGTTTTATCTGAGCTTATACCTGCTCATTTATTAGCTGAATTTTCATATTTACATTACATATAGGAGTGGTCATGAAACTCAGTCTCAGGTTAATTGACATGCCAACTGTCACAAAGTAATTTCTTGTGGAACTGGAACATGAAACCATATATTCAACCCTAACAAAAACTTTTTGGGCTAAAATAATCTAAATTTTGAGTATAGATTAACTCAAAATTAGCTACAACTTTCTTATACAATGGATTTCATTCTCCTAATAGTCAACAATTATATTATTCATGTTAATATTTTCCTTTTAGATGTTTAGGAATAAAATGAAAACTATTCTCAGGGGAGTTTATTCATATTCATCATCATAAACCTAATCATGTTTAGGTGATATAATAATAATGAAATACAAATAGCCCAAGAGACTAACTATTCAAATGGTCATAGAATTTCCATCAATCACAAAATAAAATACCAGACAATGAAGATGCAGTTGCAGTATAATAGGCCTTCAAAATGCAGTGGAATCAACAGACCATCAGTTCAGTTTTATCCACAAAAGAAGAAAATGGCAACCCACTCCAGTGTTCTTGCCTGGGATATTCCATGGACAGGGGAGCCTGGCGGGCTACAGTCCCTGGAGTCACAAGAGTCAGACAAGACTGAGCAACTAAACCACCACACAATCTCCCGCTCAACCTCTGAAGCAGAAAATATGTTGAATTTAGTTTACATATGGCCCATTTATGGAGAAGGCAACGGCACCCCACTCCAGTACTCTTGCTTGGAAAATCCCATGGATGGAGGAGCCTGGAAGGCTGCAGTCCATGGGGTCACTGAGGGTCAGACACGACTGAGCAACTTCACTTTCACTTTTCACTTTCATGCACTGGAGAAGGAAATGGCAACCCACTCCAGTGTCTTGCCTGGAGAATCTCAGGGATGGGGGAGCCTGGTGGGCTTCCGTCTATGGGGTCGCATAGAGTCAGACACGACTGAAGCGACTTAGCAGCAGCAGCAGCATGGCCCATTTAAAATGATCCAATATCAAGGATCAATATGGAAGCCGACATTTTTATTTGAAAGTAATTTATCCATTTTATTGTTTTTGTTATTGTGAGCTTGGGTTTGTAGCTTTTTCCTCTACATCCACATACTTTAGAATGAAGGAGCTATTTTGGTGAATGGAAAATTGGGATAGAAGTTAGAAGATAAGGAATTAGAGGTTTCTTTGTCCATTGCTGACTAACTTAGTCATGTTCAGTGAAGTAGCTGAGTCAAGTCTTTTTCTAAAACTGGTAGAATTTCTTACCTGAAAAATGATAATAATTTAATCAATTGTACTTTTCTATTTCCAATTTTATCCTGTTTTAAATTGGAACACATATGACAATAAATAGCATCTTATAAGTGACAGAATGTTTTACCTTTTAATTGTACTTAAGATGACAGTGCATCTTCAGGTTGATGGTGTCATTGACACCTTGGATGTTGTAGAGAAAATCTAGGAAAATAGTTAAAAGTGAGATGCCGTTTTAAGACATCCCAAAAGTTAGATATTGAAATAACTTCAGCTTAAAAAAAAAAAAAAAACTATGGAAGTGCTTAAAAGCAAAAGTGATCATAAGATTTGTTTAATGATGCCAGAATTATATTCTTGAAATAAAAGTTGAGTCTATATTTTAAAATGATATTTTGGTGAGTAGTATGGAAATAAAACTGAAAATCAAAATCAAGATACATTTTAGGGATGCTGATCTTCCAGGACAAACAAGAAAGTAAATGTCTAGGCAGAAAAAAGCAAGCTACCAATGAAGAGGAAAATTTAAACAAAGTTTTCTTTCACAACAATATGTATCAGAAAACTGTGTTGCAACATAAATTATCTTTTGAATGAAACAAAGTATCACAAATAACAAACCCAGCCAGATTGTCTTTATTAATTAAAGGACATTAATTAAAGGAGTTCAAGCACCTATCCATTTTTTCTTGGAGAATAAAAAATAATTCATAATGAAATGTAGACCACTGAGAGATGATCTCATGATAAAGAATTTAGCCTATTATACAGAGTGAAGTAAGTCAGAAAGAGAAAGATAAATATCGTATTCTAACACATATAAATGGAATCTAGAAAAATAGTACTGAAGAATTTATTTACAGGGCAGCAATGGAGAAATAGCCATAGAGAGTAGACTTATGAACATGGGGAGAGGGGAGGAGAGGATGAGATGTATGGAAAGAGAAACATGGAAACTTACATTACCCTATGTAAAATAGATAGCCAACAGGAATTTGCTGCATGGCCAGGAAACTCAAACAGGGGCTCTGTATCAACCTAGAGGGGTGGGATGGGGAGGGAGATGGGAGGGAGGTTCAAAGGGGAGGGGACAGATGTACACCTATGGCTGATTCAGGTTGAGGTTTGACAGAGAACAACAAATTCTGTAAAGCAATTATCCTTCAATTAAAAAATTAATTTAAAAAATTAGGGATGAATATATGTAAAAGGGATTGGTAGTGAGTATACAGTAAAGTTTAAATTAATTTAAAATAATGATTATAGAAGATAATATGTATGTTAAGAATACTAACAGTTTAAACCCCAATGTAAATAAGAAGATTAGAAGGGGAATGAAGTTTTATCATCTTTCATAGCAAGTCAATTGACACAACTTAAGCTTGACTAAACTTGTAAAATACAGTTTAAAATGAGTTATTTCAACCTCAATATTTCTCGTGGTTTTTAATTAAATTTTGTATTGGTATATTTTAGCAATACCTTCACTGTTAAGAAATAACTTTTTTAAATTTAATAACTTTTAATCTATCTAAAAGCTAACATTTTTGCTAAATGTGTTTATTTTAATTGAATAATCTCAGTATTTTTATTTAAAAATATGAATCCATGTTTAGTAATGCCTTTATAAATAATTATCTGATTCAACCTATCTATATTGATAGAAAGATCGATGAGATCACAACTTAAATATCTCAGTATCCTGAATGAAATGCGCTAATGTTGACAATTCCTACTCCTCTGTGGTGGGACTGGGATGATTTTATATCTTTTTGTTTATTCATTTATTATTAAAAACAAACCAAGAACATATATATTTATAAATCTAAGAATGACAATAAAATTAAAGTTTGTATATACACATATCTAACTAAAGCCTGTTTATCACGCAGTCACCCCACCACACTTTTTGCAATCTGCTTCTATCTTGTGTGGCAATACTCTTTCAAACTCTGCTGGTTGTAGCTACATTTGCAGTTATTCCTTCGTCAGTCTTGTGTAGTTCACACCAAGATGTTGACAACTATTTACATTGCGTTCTTTAGTTAACTACCCCTAAAGAATTGTAGAACAGTTGAAAATGCCTTTTAAAAAATTCCAAAATTAGCTTAGCTGGAAGATCAGTTTTGCATAGTGGTTAAGATCATGTCCATTGAGGTCATATAACCACTAGTCAGGGCATTGCCAGTTACAAAGTATGTGACCTTGAGCAAGCTACCCAACATCTCTCAGACACTTATTTCATTTCTAAAATATTGATTTAAAGTATAGAGCTCATCATAAAGATTACATTATAAAACATTTGCAAAGCACTTAGCATAAAGACACACATGTAGAGCTTAGTCAGCAAAAGCCGTTCAAATAATCAATTGCCATTGTCCTAAGTTCTGGACAGGAGATGCCTTGGATGCTGTGGGAGCTTGGATGCTGGGATACTGTGGGAGAAGGTCCAAACCTAACCTGGGGGTTTGGTGATATTTCCAGTACTCTATGAGGCACCCATCTACACCAGCATTTCTGCAGATTCTGATGATGGTGAGGAAAAATAATTTCAATGATTAGAAATCAGTCTTTTGTTCTTGTAAAAAAATTTCAGGAGATGTCATATAAATCTGTAGGAATCACTTGCCTGAGAGGAGCTCATTGGGTAATGAAAGGTCAAGGAATCCTACCCATATTATAACTTATGATAGCTTTAAGCTTTAAAGTGTTTTTCTCTTTTCTTTGAAACAAATTTAACAGGAAGTGAAGGAATTAGAAAGAAAACTAAGATATAGCCTGAAAATTACAGTTCAGTACACAAAGGAAAAGGATTACCAAAAAATAAAAACAACCCAAAACCCCAAACTTAAACAAAAAGCAAACACCACACACACAGCTGAAGATATTGGCTTTTCAAGTATAAACCTTCATGGCTTCTTGGGCATCAGTGAGTTTAATCATTCTGACCCAGACACTGCTCTTGATACACTTCCGGCATGTTACCTTATGTGTTACAGACACCCTTCCACCAAATTACATACCAGGAAACACTGACAGTTGTATTGATAAACTAAATGGATCCTGCTCAGCCCAGTACTAAAATGCTTGCTTGTCCCTCTCATTGGAAAAAAAAAAAGAATATTTCCACTTAGCATATTCCACAGAAGGTGAGAATAGTATTGAAAAGGTTAGCCTTTCTAGAAGACTGTCTGGGAATGTCTAAAATGGACATGGCAAACACAGCATTCAAGCTTTAGGATGACTGTCTCAAGTACCATGCTTTAGAAAGTCTGAACTGACTGTTTCAGTCAAAAACATTGAGGAAGTGAAGCAGTTGGGGAAAGGCAGTGAAATGAACAAAAGATATGCTTGAATAATTTGAAAAATCTAGAAGTTTTTCTTTATTTCCCACCAAAGCACCCATAAATGTACAGGGCAAACAGAATTACTCCAGAACCTTCTCAAACATGCCCCAAAGCCACATTTTGCCTATTTTTGTCTTAGATCTTTGTTTAATTGTAGCTTGCACATAACTTCCTGAGTAGACATATGTTAGGGGAAATGAGCGGCCAGACTGGTTATTGCTCAGTGTCCTTACATGAGGGAGGAAGAAAGTAACTGCACCTGAAATGATACCCATTTTTTTCAGTCCACACCCTACCCCCGCCCTCCCAGTGTTGGTAGGTAAAACAGTTGAGTATATGTATTTGAAGGTTTTCAAAACTAGGTTGAAGAATCTAGTAAATATGTGCAAAGAGCAAAAACATCATCAAGAGTCAGTTTATATCCATCCTCTACCCGCCCCCATGAGACAATTGCTATAATTGCTTTTCTTGCAAAACGTTTTCTAAGTGCCAAGTTATACAGGGAATGAAGCGTTACCTAGCAATATGGCCAACTTTCAATTATCCATGGCAATGGGAGACAGGGATAGTAGAGATAATTAAAATTCACAGACTGTCTTCAAGCTTCAGTTTAATCACTTGCACCCTGCTCCTCTTGCACTAAGCATGCTGGAAGTGCTACCTGAAGATGATATGTTTTGATTCAAGTTTCATCTCTTTCCATGTTCCTTGTCCTCCAAACAGGGGAACAATAGGAAGCCTTATTTCATTGTTCTATCTTCAGGGCCTAATAAAAAATTTGGATCATAGCAGATGTTCAAAAAATATTGAATTGTTAGAAAAGGATGAAATGGAGGGAAAGGGCTTTTGTTATTCTTGAACTGGGAACTGGGTATGAGCTTTACCTGTTTTTGAAGATACTATCAGTCAAACTTTAATAGTATTCTATGAAAACCTCCCTTTTAAAGTTGTTATAGTTACACCCATTCATTCATTCATTCACACATGTTTACAATGTGCCAGTCTTTGTATTTGAGTACTGGATATTCAGCAGAGAACAAGACAGACAAGATTGCTTCCTTTATGGATCTTAGATTCCAGTTGGAGGAATCAGATTTAAAAAAAAAAGGCAAATTAAAAATTGTAAGTGGAGTGTATTAGTGCTGTGAGGAAAATCCATGGAGACACAATATAGTGTAATTTGGGTGAAGAGAGGCATTAATATAGCATAATTAAAAGTTCCTCTTGGTTGGAAGATGAGGTAGGCTGTGCCATGCAAGAGGTCAGACAAAGAGTGTTCCAGGTAAAAAGGACTTAAGCAGAGAAAAGGATTTTGAATCTGGGGAACAACAGGTAATGTAAACCCTCAACTGTTACATCATTTTTTCAAACTGGGATCAGTTGTAAGTGAAAAAAGTTACATTCTTTTTCTAAGTTTCAAATAGGGAGCTTTAAAATAATAATTTCTAGGTCAAAAGAACTGATTCTTCACCATATTTAGTGCACAAATCCATTTTAGACTCTAATTAAATGTACAATTTTTTTGTGCTTGTAATATAAACAGCACGTGCATCCTCCTCTTTTAAATAATCATGGAATTCAATGAAACAGATCATTTTGTCATTGGAAGCTCAGAATGCTTTATTCAGCCATTTATTGAATGCTACTTTGTGTTACTGCTTTACATACTGAGGTTAAATACAGAAAAGTCTACTTCTCATGGAGCTTTGTCTAGCACAGAATTTTTAGGTGGTTTTAAAAATGCCTGTACCTTGTTTTCTGTCATCACTGCATTTTTTTCTTACAGACATTCTAGTAATTGCCTACTGCCAAGAACCTGCTAATATGTCCATATTATCTCAGTTCTCTAGACTTGCGTGTCTCCTCCCAGCTGATGGTTTATTCACCAATAGGTTCAGTGTATATTTCCTCCTTAATCATTTTAAAGAAATACTTGACATATATTAAACTACACATATTCCGTTCAGTCGCTCAGTCGTGTCCAACTATTTGCGACCCCATGAATCGCAGGACGCCAGGCCTCCCTGTCCATCACCAACTCCCAGAGTTCACTCAGACTCACGTCCATCGAGTCAATCATGCCATCCAGCCATCTCATCCTCGGTCGTCCCCTTCTCCTCCTGCCCCCAATCCCTCCCAGCATCAGAGTCTTTTCCAATGAGTCACCTCTTCGCATGAGGTGGCCAAAGTACTGGAGCTTCAGCTTTAGCATCATTCCTTCCAAAGAAATCCCAGGGTTGATCTCCTTCAGAATGGACTGGTTGGATCTCCTTGCAGTCCAAGGGCCTCTCAAGAGTCTTCTCCATCACCACAGTTCAAAAGCATCAATTCTTTGGCGTTCAGCCTTCTTCACAGTCCAACTCTCACATCCATACATGACCACAGGAAAAACCATAGCCTTGACTAGACAGACCTTAGTCGGCAAAGTCATGTCTCTGCTTTTCAATATGCTGTCTAGGTTGGTCATCACTTTTCTTCCAAGGAGTAAGCGCCTTTTAATTTCATGGCTGCAGTCACCATCTGCAGTGATTTTGGGGCCCCCAAAAATAAAGTCTGACACTGTTTCTACTGTTTCCCCATCTATTTCCCATGAAGTGGGAAACTACACATATAGTGTACAATTTTCTATTATATGTATACAACCATCACCACAGTCAAGATGATAAATATGTATCATCTCCCCAAGTTTACTGATGCCCTTTTTCATCTCTTCTTCCTTTCAAACCTCTGATCAGTCACCTGCTTATCTATCTGCCTCTTGTCAGTAACAATTAGTTTGCATTTCCTTGAATTTATAAATAGAGTCTGATAGTATTGCTCTTTTTTGGTGCAACTTCTTTCTCTCAGCATAATGATTTTGAGATACCTCAGTGTTGTTAAATGTATCAATAGACTGCTCACTTTTTATTCTTGAAGTAGTAAAACTATCACACATATCATAGAACTACCCCTTTTAAGCATATAATTCAGTGATTTTTAGTATATTCAAAAGAACAACACAACTGCCTAATTCCAGAACAATTTCTTCTACCCCAAATAAATTCCATTCCCATTAGCAGTCACTCCATTTCCTTTTCCCCCAAGCCCCTAACAACCACTGATATACTTTCTGTTTCTGTAGATTTGCCTGTTCTGGACATTTCATGTAAATGGATCACGCAGGATGAGGTATTTTGTGGCTTCCTTCATTTGGCATAATGTTTTCAAGTTTCCTCCTTGTAGCATGAATCAGTGTTTCCTTCCTTTTCATGGCTGAATTCCATTATATGGATGTGTTATTTTGTTATTGTTGTCATCATTTAGTTCCTCCATCATGTCCAACTTTTTGTGACTCCATGGATGGTAGCCTGCTCGGCTTCTCTGTCCATGGGATTTCCCAGGCAAGGACAGTAGAGTGGGTTGCCATTTCCTTCTCCAGGGAGTCTTCCTGGTCCAGGGATCAATATATTATTTGAAGATATTTTCTCCCATTTTTTTGTCCTTTCGCTTTTTTATAGTGTCTTTTGAAGCCAACATTTTTCAAATTTGAGGAAATCCAATTTGTCTAATGTTTTCCTTGGTTGTTTGTGCTTTAGGTGCCATATCTAAGAAACTGGTGCCTAATTCTTGGTCATGAACATTTATATCTGTTTTCTTTTAAGAGTTTTAAAGTTTTATTCTCTCACATTTAGCTTTTTGACAAGTTTTGAATTCATTGTGGCTATGTTGAGAGGAAGATGTCCAACTTAGTTCATTTATAAGTGGATATCCAGTAGTCCTAGCACCATTTGTTGAAAAGACTATTATTTCTCTCTAATTTGTCATGGTGGCCATGTCAAAAATCATTTAACTGTAAATGTATGGGGTTATTTCTGGTATCTCAATTCTGTCCCATTGATCTATATGCCTGTTCTCTTGACAGTACCCATGGAATTTTGTCCAGTAGAGCAGATAAAACAAATGAAGCCTTAGGAATGGATTAAGCAAGTGAATGCGAATTCAGAGCCTACAGAAAACATTCTTCCTAAAGAAATATAGTACAAAAGGCTGTTCTATACATCTGTGTCTCTTTTGCTGTCTCACATACAGGTTTATCGTTACCATCTTTCTAAATTCCATATATATGTGAAGGTATACTGTATTGGTGTTTGATATCATAAGTGAAATGAATCTCCAGTCTAGGTAGGATGCTTGGGACTGAGGCACAGGGATAATCCAGAGAGATGGTGTGGGGTGGGAGGGGGG
>SJXQ01009547.1:95138-145218 GCA_006408695.1 Aepyceros melampus | reverse complement strand
GGGAGGGGGGAGGTGGGGGTCGGGATTGGGAGTTCATGTACACTCGTGGCTGATTCATGTCAATGTATAGCAAAACAAATACAGTATTGTAAAGCAAACAAACTAAAAAATAAAAATTAATTTAAAAAATCGAAAAAAAAAGAAATACAGTACATTGTTGGCTGAGAGAAAAGGAAAAGTTACGAGAGTATTCGAAGTCTAGCTCTGTTTTCCATTTTATTTTCATATAAAATTTCATCTTTTGATGTCTAGAATTGTAACATGCATCAACAAAAACATGTTAAATGTCAAAGCCACTCCTGGACCTTCCACTAACTCATGGATTATAGGTTGAATACCTTAGCTACAATCTGATGGGCAAGCACAGAGATGCTTTCACCACTGGAATTAATCAACTGTTCAGACATAATGAGTTGTATTCCATTCCCACATCCCACAAATCAAGATAAAATGATGAGGAGGAAATGCTAATTTGTTTACAGTAATGCTCTGTTGAGGAGGACGTGGCAGGGATGGCAAGAAGCAGCAGCATCTGAAACTGTATGTATGTTCTCTTAACTATTTTTCTTTTTTAATTTTGAAATTGAGCATGATAATTAAGTTCATGGGAGCTGGCTAAGATTGGGTAGCCAATTCACAGGTGTGGGAAACATCTGAGTCAACCCCACCAGTGGTGACGGTGCCAAGGCGAACACCTGGCTGTGCATAGGAGTTGCTTTGTCTGCCAAAATCACTGCTGTGAAATGATCAGCAGAATGAACAGCAATCCAAAGACTAAGCACAACTGAGCACTGAATGAAAAGAAGGCCCCAAGGATAAGAAATCCAAGGTTGGGAGCTAACAGTTGGAGCAAACGCTCTCTAAATGCAACAAGCAGAGCAACTTTTTCAATTATTGTCGTTAAGTATTTTTAGCACTAAGACTGAAAATCACTGGTACTTTGTTAGAACAATATTCCAAACTAGTGTGATAACACAGGGCTTTGCGTTTGATATTAGAGTAGGAAGAAATGTTAAGATCATCACATTAAATGTATTGTGTGATATTTGAATATCCCTGCAGCCAAGAACTAAGCTAAACTTTGATGTACAGAGGTGAATATGCTGTGTTCACCTTCCAAGAACCTATAGTGCTGATAAACTGTTGGATCATAGAACATTTCTCATAAATCACAATAACTGTGTTATATACACATTCTGTTTTAAAGGGCCAGTAGAAGAAGCAATGTTAAATTAGGAAAGAATATAGAACTGGGTTTGCACAAAAGGGTATCAGTTGTGAAGGACAGGGAATTTCAGGTAGAAAGCAGGGGATTGTCTGGTAGCTTGACATGTTCAGGCAACTACATGGAGATATTCCTTTTATTGACATATCACCTTTGCATAATTTTTTTAAAGTCTTGCCTCCCTTCTGGCAGATCTTCCTATATAACCTGAATAGGGCCAAGTTTCTAGAATTTCTGTTGTGTAGCTGTATTTAGATCATTCCCTGGAATAATCATGCTCAATGTGCAAAATTAAACTTGGTGAATAGTAGATTGTACTTTTTATTAAAAATTCTTTCTTTCCTCTCTGCCCTTGAGCTGGTTCACTGTGAATGGAGTGTACTTCTCTATCTCGTATGTTGGGCTTGGCCTGATTAGTGGAATTTAGAAGGAAATGATAGGGGGCCATTTCTGAGCCATGTCCGTAAGCAAGCTGCCATTCATGTCTCTCAAGCTTTTCTCATCCATCATGGAATCAAAAATCTGCTATACCATGAGTGTAAAATAAAATGTTTGTTGTTAGAAGCCACTGAGATTTGGGGGTTGTTTTCTATACAGCTGTATTGCAGCAAAAGCTAATAAAGCAACCATGTTCATTGCTAGAAACTAAAAAAAACAAACAAACAAACAAAAAAAAAACTTCTTACTGTTGCTTCAAATGAAAAATATGAATTTGAGTTTTTGAAGCACCCTGATACTAATATTTATGTACCTGTAGGATTAAAAACTGAATAAAATGAAAATATTTAAAAAGTGGAGTAAATACTGCAAAATCAGGTCTGTTATAGTCTTGTAAAATATATTCTTTCAATGGAAGATGATGATAAATATGGAACATTAAAATTTAAAAGGTGATAAATAATATAACAGGATGATGAGCCCACATTATACTGGGTTTTTCAGTGTTTTTGCTGATATATGAGAGAAACCAAATTCTCAATACTTTCCAGAGCTACAAAATATATTTTAATTCTCTTTGCTCTCAACACCAACCATATTCCTATTCTGCTTTATTTTCTTTTCCTTAGCATATATCACTACCTAGCACACTTTAAATAAATAAATAATTACTTATATATCTGTCCACTATCTCTCTTTCTGTTAGAGTGTGAGTTTCATGAAGTCAGGGCTTGGTCTCTTTTGCTTATAGTTGTATTTTTGTTGTTTAATGGCTAAGTCATGTGTAACTCTTTTACAACCCCATGGACTATAGCCAGCCAGGCTCCTCTGTCCATGAAATTTCCCAGCAAAAATTATTGCCATTATCTAAAAACTAACCTTGTGAATCATAAGCATTGAATAAATATTATGGGGAAAATAATACATAGCTTGAGAAGAAAGGAAATTACATGTTTTGCTAAAAAGGATGCAGTTCACCAAATTGAAGAAATAATTACAAAGAAATTCCTTTGTAATTTTTGAAAGGACGATTCCCAATTCCTGTGGGAAACTGGGAATGTTATTAACGCCTGTAGAATACCGGCTTGTCCATTTTTCAGCACTGCTGTATCTCTGATTCTTTGATGTGTGTGTGTGTGTGTGTGTGTGTGTGTGTGTTCATGCATGTGTTGGCCTTTCTTTCCTCTACTGCAGATGGTCTTCCTCCATGCCGTTAGTAAGGATGGCCACTGACATACCCTGAAATGTATCATCCCATAGCAACTTCACAGAGAAGGAGACTGCTGCTTCCTCCTGGATGTCTTACATCTGTCCTCAGAAAGGAATATGCTTTGGAGTCATGGACTCATACTTTGTGAGAATTACTTAGGTGGATGAACAGGTAACATGATTAGAAGAGCCAGAACACATCTCCATCAGTGAAGCTGGCAGAGCGAGCTGAATAGGTGTGTTCAGTAGTATAAAGACTGAAGCTGCAGCCTGAAGAATGGGGGAGAGGTAGTTCCCTTAAGTGAAAGGAAGCTGAGCAGAGAGCATGCTGCCTGTGCACTGTGGGTTCAACTTGGACACAAAGGAAGATTCTTCATCCTGTGTCATGGCTGACTAGTATTAATCAATAAATATGGTATTTCTCCCTGAATCTAGATGTGGCCCTGGAATCTATCCTATTAAGCTTTGATCTGGCCTTAGAAACCATATTTTTTTGTATAGACTTCCACACATCTCTGCAAATTGATTTTGGACCTTCATATGAAATCTATTTTATATTAGGTCTTAAATAATTGCAGATCACCAGAAAGACCTACATTAACAAGTGTGGAAATGTGTATCAAGGCTAACAGATCTGACATAGAGGAGGCACTTCTAACCTAGATCAAGAAATGGGGATAGGGTAATACAGCCGGTGGGATATCATTATTTATAGTGGTCGCAAGGAGTCAGACTCCTCTTGAGGTTAATATAATAAGTGAGCAGGAGGCACACAGCAAGAGTCTTTCCACAGCCATAGCTTGAACAAGAACGCCTATTCGGATCAAGATCTAGGTATGTAAGATGCGATGATAAAATTCAAGATGGAATCAGAGAAGCCAGAAATCCACAGAAGAGAAGCAATTGGAAGGTCAGTAGGATATTGAATAGATTCTCATGAAATTGCCCTGGGTAATTATGATTTCATCTTTTAGAAGCGGCAAATCAGGACCTGCGGCTGAGTCAGACATCAACTTCCCCTCCAGCCCCTGGTCTGAGGCAGTGTTTAGGTAGCCATCTCTATCACATAACCTTAGTTCAAATGATTTTTTTTTAACTCTTCAACTCCTTGAGTTCCCAATACACATGTCATTTGCTTAATGGATTTGCTTCAGTTGATTGTTTTTGGATGTCAGTAAG
Source organism: Aepyceros melampus (assembly GCA_006408695.1). Taxonomy (NCBI): domain Eukaryota; kingdom Metazoa; phylum Chordata; class Mammalia; order Artiodactyla; family Bovidae; genus Aepyceros; species Aepyceros melampus. Next base: position 141,167 of record SJXQ01009547.1, on the reverse strand, counting down.
ACCACATCCAGTGTCCCACCCACAGTCACCAGCATTACCACTTGATACCTATTCATTCCTTGATCATTTTTCTTGGGAACTGTTTCTACAATCTGTTTCCCAGCCTGCAAAAGAAGAGTCCATTGAAGAAACTGGTTCTTTTCATTCTGGTTCACCATGTCACTGTAACCAATATCAGGAACCTCCAATTTATGCATATGAATCATTATAATAGCTAGTCAGTTTTAATTCAGCAATACTTAAATATCCTTCCTTTGTAAAATTCAGCCCTTGTTAATTTTTCCAAGTGGGGAACAAAAATGAACATAATCCGGGCAAAAATAATTGTAAAGAGCTTTCAGGGTATTCTGTGAGCTACATTGATAGAAATGTTTCACCTATTGAAATCCACTGAACTGTTTCAAAACACCAGTTTGTGGGACTCTCGTTAGCCATACTCCTTTATGTTTCATGTTAGATACCACATAATAGGTGCCATCAGTTAGTTAATAAACTTTTATGGAATTAAATATTAATTTTTCCAAAATAGATGATTTTTATAGTTATATTCCACTTAGGCAGAACTTTCACCTGATTTTCAGGATTTTAAAAGATCTTTCATTTGTTAATTAAAAAACAAAACAAAAACCCAAAACAACCACAACTGTTCCTCTTTTTACCCTTCTAAATCAGGGAAAAGTCTGAGTTAACTGTTTTTCTCTGACACTGAGTATAGATAGTATAAAATTTGAGTAACCTTTGGCTCAAATCCTTGCCCAGAGGATTTTAACTATGTAACTTAGATTCTGTGAGCATTTAAGAGAAGGCTCTGCTTGGCCAGTTTAACAGAAGGGTTGTGGGCTGCAGATTATTTTGTTAACGGTTTTAAACACCAATTAATTGTGTAAAGTTGATAGGCCTGTTGTCTCACCAGTGTGCTCAGTGTATGCCTATGTCCCGACCTTATATTCAACATGCAACTAGATTTTGGTAAGTGGTTGCTCCAAATCTAAGTTTTCCTGAGACCTTGGCAAAGATATTTGTAGTTATTCTTACATGCTTTGTACCTGGAATCTAATACCAAGGTTATCAACATTATGGTTAGCAGGTCCTGTTTCTGCTTTTGTCTTATTTTTTCTCTTTTTCTTTAGATTTTCTAAAAATCTTCAGTCCATGCTTTCTCTTTTATTGGGGTATAGTTTGATTACAATATTTTATTTATTCCTACTGTACAATGAAGTTAATCAGCTATATGATGCTAAAGCTGAAGCTCCAGCACTTTGGCTACCTCATGCAAAGAGTTGACTCATTGGAAAAGACCCTGATGCTGGGAGGGATTGGGGGCAGGAGGAGAAGGGGATGACCGAGGATGAGATGGCTGGATGGCATCACGGACTCGATGGACGTGAGTCTGAGTGAACTCCAGCAGTTGGTGATGGACAGGGAGGCCTGGCGTACTGCGATTCATGGGGTCGCAAAGAGTCAGACACGACTGAGCAACTGAACTGAACTGAATCGCATCCCTCTTTAATCTAGTAATCTTAAATCCATGCTTTTTGTTGGAAGTTTGGCTTTGGGTTCCATTCATCCTTCTTCTGTTTCATAGTGCTAGCTAATAAGTTGTTGTTTAGTTACTAAGTCCCCTAAGTCTGACTCTTAATGACCCCATGGACTGTAACACTCCAGGCTTCCTGAGGTTCCCCAGGTAAGAATACTGGAGTGGGTTGCCATTTCCTTCTCCAGTGGTTCTTCCTGTACCGGGGATCAAACTCACTTCTGCACTGGCAGGCAGATTCTTTACCACTGAGTCACCAGGGAAATCCATGTTACGAAGTAGTGAGTCTAATGGGACAAAATATGAACTTGATTACTGCTTTCCTGGATTAGATACCATGTGAGGGATTTGTAACTCTTCTCAAATCCATACCTTGGGATATATAACTTTGTTGCCTTAGTTGAAGGAAGGAGTTCTGGAAGAAATAGAATATAGACTGATTTCGGCTTATGGGGACAGACCCTGGGATCTGCCTGGAAACTGGCTGTGAATACCCAGCAAGTGCCCAGGTACACACCTGTCTGAGAGGCCAGAGAAAACAGGCTGGATTGAACATCAAGACTGACTCTGATAGGAATCCACCTGATGGTCATAGGGACCTATTGGATTAGTTGTTCCTCCTCTAATAAGGACAAGTCAGGAAGGCCAAGATTTTTCAACCTAAGTCTATCAAACTATAGGAGATAAGAGGAAATGCTTGATTTTTTAGGGTGATTTCTTTGCTGTGTTGAATCTATTTTCATATAGATAAGACGTTATAGAACTTAATTTAGATAAAAGTAAGAATGAGTTTGAGATTACCTGATTTAAAATGAAGGAATGCTGTTCCCATATAAAAGTAAAGTCCATACTGTTGGGTACTGATATTTGTCATATCTATATTGATTTTTGAGCCATAAAAAGTAATACTCTTACACTGTTGACATTCTTAATACCATAAAATAAATGTATATGCAGTAACTCTTTTGAAACTCTTGCCTAAATTAGTATTCCTTGATTTTTTTCAGAGTAAACCCACAAATATATCTGCACATTTGAGGACATATTTTTTTGTCTTTACTGAAATCAGAAATAGAAAATTAAAGGGTTTCACCCCTAAGCCATATTTCATTATACCTCCAATAATTCTCCTTTTTTTATACAACTGTGAGTTTAGTTTTGAGATATGACTCAAGATAAACATACTCAAATGCAGTTGCTGTTTACTTCTATATTTACTGGGAACCACATAGTCCAGAATCTTTGTAAGCTATGGATCTTCTCCCTAAAAAATTACACATTAGGTACATATAGAAAATTCAGCATACATTGTACACAGGTTTATGAGTAATCCAGGAGCTCATTCATATTTCTTAATTTTAGGGCTCCTAACTGAAGGGAAATTATCTTTATATAAGCTACATGAATGGCTATTGTATTGAAAAGAAATAATCTTTTTTTTTTTTTTTAGTTTCTTAACCATCTAAAAGACAGCATTTGCTTCTCTCTGCTTTTTTCTATACATTTTGAAAATAGAAAGTTATGACCTAGAATAAATATATTGCTATAATTATACAGATTTAAGCTGGGGGTAGTGGTGTCTGAAGGTTCAAACATAGTGATTTGTATTATTTGGTATGCTGTACTATATTGTGGGTACTTCATGCAATCATGAAGAACCATCTGGTTGAAGTGGCTATCGTATTGAAAAGAAATAATCTTTTTTTTTTTTTTTAGTTTCTTAACCATCTAAAAGACAGCATTTGCTTCTCTCTGCTTTTTTCTATACATTTTGAAAATAGAAAGTTATGACCTAGAATAAATATATTGCTATAATTATACAGATTTAAGCTGGGGGTAGTGGTGTCTGAAGGTTCAAACATAGTGATTTGTATTATTTGGTATGCTGTCCTATATTGTGGGTACTTCATGCAATCATGAAGAACCATCTGGTTGAAGACTAAGTTGCTTCTCATGTGATTTTCACAAATAATCATGCAAGATAAAGTTCCCAAAATACCAAAGGTTATTTGGAAAATTACCTTTATATATTATAGAATGTGTATGATGTAACATATATTACATATATGTCTCTGAGTTTCTTAACCATCTCTGAGATATATATATATATATATATATATATATATATAATCTGTGACATGTATATGTGTCACATATATATGAGCCATCTATTTATCTAGATATGTCTACCTACAGAGAGAGAGAGAGACCTTGTATTTAAAATCTTACTAGACGACTTTCCAAAAAGGAAAGCAAGCACGCTTAATGTAAGTTGCTTCTCATGTGATTTTCACAAATAATCATGCAAGATAAAGTTCCCAAAATACCAAAGATTATTTAGAAAATTACCTTTATATATTATATAATGTGTATGATGCAACATATATTACATATATGTCTCTGAGTTTCTTAACCATCTTTGAGATATATATATATCTTTGAGATATATATATATCTTTGAGATATATATATATATATATATATATAATCTGTGACATGTATATGTGTCACATAGATATGAGCCATCTATTTATCTAGATATGTCTACCTACAGAGAAGAGAGACCTTGTATTTAAAATCTTACTAGACAACTTTCCAAAAAGGAAAGCAAGCATGTAAGGCATTCCAAATGCCTCTATGAGGCGTGACAAATACACTTTCTCATTTAATCTTTAACATATCCTGACAGATGTGCCAACAGTAGTTTACAGATAAGAAAACTGAAATTCAGTAAGGCAAAATAGTTTTTCCAAGGTTACACAACTAATAAGTGGCAGAACCAGAATTTGGACTTGGCTTTCCAGGTCTTTGACTTCCCAAAGGCAGCACTCAGAGAGCTTAGAATCAGGGCGACGTGACTGCAGGTCTAGCTCTGACTTTGAGGCATAGTTCTGTAGTTTGAGTTCCTGTCTCCTGTGTCTCTGTGTCATAGTGAGATGTGATAATGCTTGTCCTTGTTTTAAAATTTTCCTTTCTCATGCAGTTACTGAAAGGTGAGCTATCTCTCTACCTTCCTGATGGAGTAGCCCTCTCAGTGGCATTCAGCCCTAAGCCCTCTATTGCCCGGAGATTAGTACCACATTCTCTCTTGCTCAACATCCTCAATTTCAGTGATTAACCTGGTTTGCTACTTATTTTCAGCCATAGCATTCTGTGACATTACAGAATTTCCAGTTGTCTGACTTTGCCAGTGTTCATAACATTATAGAGATTTCTTATTCCTATAACCAATGAAATAAACTAAGGGGATGAGCAGAATTCAGGGAAAAAACTTCATACACCCTTCACTGTTTGCATATTAAGTATGTAGATTGCTGCTTATACATTTTTCCTTCCATTTTTATCTTTCCCAGATATTTAAAGATTACCTCTTAATTGCAGAAAGGGTTTATATGTTCTATATAAATCTAATATAAATTTGTTTTTATACAGTATCTTAAATTGTCACATTGTCCTTTCCTCTGATAAATTAATAATAATTATTATTTATTATCCTTTTCAGAAAGATCATACTTTCTTGGGTGAGTTGGAGTTCCTAAAGGGACTGGCATTACTATGTTGGTGCTCATGAAACATTTATTCAATAATGTGTACTCAAGGTAACAACTAGATTTCATCTGAATCAACCCATATATCAGTTAGTACTGGCTGCCCGTTTCACCAGGCTTCAAAGGAACTAAAGTCTCTGCAAGCTCTGTGGGGGATTTCTCAGGTGGCTCAGTGGTAAAGAATCTACCTGCCAATGCAGGAGCAGCAGGAGCAGCAGGTTCAAGCCCTGAGTTGGGAAGATCTCCTGGAGAAAGGAATGGCAACCCACTCCAGTATTCTTGCTGGAATAATCCCATGGACACAGAAGCCTGGTGGGCTATAGTCCATAGGGTCACAAAGACTCAGGCATGACTGAAGCAACTGAGCATGCACACAAGCTCTGAGAGGGAAAATAATGTCATGATTGGTACGTGACTTCTACTGTAGAAACAGAAAGGGAACGGGGTGGTAGTATGGTGACGCTGGATTTGCTCAGTCAACACTACCTTTTATTTGTCTTAGCAGACTTGTTCCCATTGCTTAATATGTACTTTCTTCTCTTCTTTAGTGCATTGACTTGGTCACAGGTTGTAGCCTTTTTGATCTTTCCTATCTGACTGTGTTTAATCTATATATCCATGGATACATTTGTTACAGCACAAACTTGACAATTCAAAGATAAGTGTTTTGTCTACACTGAGAAAAGCCCTATTTTCATCTGTATCACATCCACCCACCAGACAAACCATTTAGTACTTGGTTATAAGAACCAATAGAAAAGGCAGAGAACCAACAATGATCACAGCAGAGATACCTTGCTCTGGATTTTGACTGTGCAAAACACTTTGTATTTCTTGTATAAGACCTTACCTTTCCAGATGCAATGTAGAGTTGCTGCTTTCTCTCTCCAATCATTCCTCATGCATATCCTCATTAAATTTGCTGCATTCAAAATGTGCCTTGTTTATTTGTTTTCAATCAAATCCTTTCCATGGTCTAGTCTCATGCTGGAGAAGGAAATGGCAACTCACTCCAGTATTCTTGCCTGGAGAGTCCCATGGACGTAGGAGCCTGGTGGGCTGCTGTCCATAGGGTTGCAGCGTCGGACACAGCTGAAGCGACTTTGCATGCATGCATGCATGCATTGGAGACAGAAATGGCAACCCACTCCAGTATTCTTGCCCGGAGAATCCCAGTGACAGCAGACTCTAGTGGGCTGCCATCTATGGGGTCACACAGAGTTGGACACGACTGAAGTGACTTAGCAGCAGCAGCAGCAGCAGCAGTCTCGTGTTGGTTCCAAATCATATCCTTTCTGGGGGACTGATCCTATGTTTGGGCCATCTCATTATCAGGCAGATGGTGTCTGTGTTGTAATTTCTGGTGGTTCTCTGCTGTGTTTGGAGGTTAGGCTTGGATTGGGAGTACTAATTGTCGCTTGCTAATCTATGAATGTGTGCTAATTTTTAACTTAGAACCTCTATTAAATTATTTTTAATGGCAATAATTATCACATCATTTTGTCATAAGTGATAGCTGAGCTAATACATGTAATATGGTTAGCATGCTAAGTGTTTGTTAATGATTTATTTGTGCGATTTTTACTACTGAGTCAGTTGAGTCTAAGGGTGGAACTGAATCTTCTGAAAATTGAAATTTTTGGTATGGTTTAGAAAACAAAAAGGTGGACTTCCCTGGTGGCTCAGATGGTAAAGCGTCTGTCTACAATGCGGGAGACCCGGGTTCAATTCCTGGGTTGGGAAGATCCCCTGGAGAAGGGAATGGCAATCCACTTCAGTACTATTGCCTGGAGAATCCCATGGACAGAGGAGCCTGGTAGGCTACAGTCCATGGGGTCGCAGAGAGTCGAAGATTGAAATTTTTGGTATGGTTTACAAAAAACAAAAAGGTAGATAACTGCAAATATATACAGTGAAGCATACTTTATACAATTGATTTATTATAATATTCAACTTTGAGGGTATTTTAATGAATGAAGGTGGTAAAGCTAACTTCTGACTCTTCATGAGACTAATTCTCTCAAAGGCATTGTTTTCCCTGCAGTATGTAATATTTAGTTAATAAGGCTCTGTACTATTTTCTAGGTCTGTACTCAGCATCTGAACATTATCATTTCTTCAGCTTCTCTTTTCTGATAGGCACTCAATATATGCCAACACTATTCCTCATAATTACTTTATGAGAGGTTTTATTAACCTCCATATTACAGAGGATGGAACTAAGTTTCAGATTTGTGAAAGTAAAGCATAACTAGAAAAGGACTTTGGATTTATTTGGTTTTGGCTTAAAATCTTGTGTTCACCACACCAAATTTTAAACTAGAGGTCTTCCAAATGAGACAGTTATGCCCAGGTAGTCACTCATTAATATAGCAGGTACACATATGATCATTATGAGAAATTCATTTTCAAGCACAGCAAATTTATTTAAAGTTCAACATTTGACTCTCCTATCACATTGTCATTAGAAATAATTAGTGTCATTGTGATTGATACGATTCTTCAAGGCACATTGCAGAAATTTAACTCATGTGTTTGAGGCCAGATTGTGGCTGTACAAAAAGTAAGTGACTGGACTGAGCCCAAGCGAATTGTTGTTTACTTTACTAACTGCTCAGTTAATATAAAATCAACAGAAAACAGATAACTACCACCTAAAACAAATATATAACAACATAAACATGAACAGAAGGACAAGATACCCTCGGCATTAAATGTAAGCAATAAATTAAATCACTATAATCTTTTGGAAAAAAAATCTAAATATAGTGGTTGGGTTAATATTATCCCCATTTCATGCAAATAACCGGATGTAGTAGACTCTACACATGGACATTACCAGATGGTTGATACAAAATTAAGATTGATCATATTCTTTGCAGCCAAAGATGGAGAAGCTCTATACAGTCAGCAAAAACAAACCTGGAGCTGACTGTGGCTCAGATCATGAGCTTCTTACTGCAAAATTCAGGCTTACCTTGAAGAAAGTAGGGAAAAACATTAGACCATTCAGGTATGACCTAAAGCTAATCCTTTATGATTATACAGTAGAGATGACAAATAGATTCAAGGGACTAGATATGGTAGACAGAGTGTCTGAAGAACTATGGACGGAGGTTCATAACGTTGTGTAGGAGGCAGTGACCAAAACCTTCTCCAAGAAAAAGAAATAGAAGATAAATGCCTGTCTGAGAAGGCCTTATAGATAGCTGAGAATAAAGTAGAAGCAAAAGGCAAAGGAGAAAGGGAAAGATATACCCAACTGAATGCGAAGTTTCAGAGGACAGCAGGGAGAGATGAGAAATGCTTCTTAAGAGAACAGTGCAAAGTAGAGGGAAACAAGAGAATGGGAAAGACTAGAGATCTCTTCAAGAAAATTAGAGATGTCAAGGAACATTTCATGAAAAGGTGGTCACAATGATGGACAAAATGGCAAGGACCTAACAGAAGCAAAAGAGATTAAAAGAGGTGGGAAGAATACACAGAACTATACAAAGGCCTTAATGGAACCCAGATAACCACGGTGCTGTGACGACTCACCTAGAGTCAGATATCCTGAAGTGTGAAGTCAAATGGGCCTTAAGAAGCATTACTACCAACAGAGCTAGTGGAGCTGATAGAATTCCAGCTGAGCTCTTCCAAATCCTAAAAAATGATGCCATGAAAGTGCTGCACTCAATATGCCAGCACATTTGGAAAACTCAGCAGTGACCACAGGACTGGAAACGGACAGTTTTCATTCCAATCCCCAAAAAAGGCAATGCCAAAGAATGTTCAAACTACTGTACAATTGCACTCATTTCACATGCTAGCAAGGTAATGCTGAAAATCCTTCAAGTAGTCTTCAACAGTACATGAACTGAGAACTTCCAGATGTATAATCTGGATTTAGAAAAGGTATGGCACCCCACTCCAGTACTCTTGCCTGGAAAATCCCATGGACGGAGGAGCCTGGTGGGCTGCCATCTCTGGGGTCGTACAGAGTTGGACATGACTGAAGCGACTTAGCAGCAGCAGTAGCAGCAGAGGAACCAGAGATCAAATTGCCAGTATTAGTTGAATCATAGAGAAAGCAAGGGAATTCTAAATAAATACCTACTTCTGCTTCATTGATCATGCTTTAAGTCTTTGACTGTGTGGATCACAGCAAAATGTGGAAAATTCTTAAAGAGATGGGAATACCAAACCACCTTGCCTGTCTCCTGAGAATCCATATGCAGGTTAAGAAGCAACAGTTGGAACTGGACATGGAACAATGGACTGATTCAAAATTGGAAAAGGAGTACGACAAGGCTGTATATTGTCACTCTGCTTATTTAACATATATGCAGGGTATATCATGCAAAATGCCAAGCTGGATAACTCACAATATAAACAGCCTAAAAAATGCAGATAGTGCCACTCCAATGGCAGAAAGTGCAGAGGGACTAAAGAGCCTCTTGATGAAGATGAAAGAGAAGAGTGAGAAAGCTGGCTTAAAACTCATATTCAAAAGCTAAGATCCTGGCATCTGGTCCCATCACTCTATGGCAAATAAATGGGGAAACAATGGAAACAGTGATAGACTTTATTTTCTTGGGTTGCAAAATCACTGCAGATGGTGACCTCAGCCATAAAATTAAAAGACACTAGCTCCTTGGAAGGAAATCTATGACAAACCTTTTCAGCATATTATAAAGAAGAGACATCACTTTGCAACAAAATTGTGTATAGTCAAAACTATCTTTTTTTCAGCAATCATGTACAGATATGAGGGCTGGACCATAAGGAAACCGGAGCTCGAAGGAACTGATGCTTTTGAATTGTGGTGCTCCTTGGATATCAGGGAGATCAAAGCCATCAACCCTAAAGGAAATTAACCTAAACTATTTATCTGAAGTACTGATGCTGAAGTTCTCAATACTTTGGCTGCTTGATGCGAACAGCTGACTCATTGGAAAAGACCCTGATGCTGGAAAAGACTGAGGGCAGGAGGAGAAGGGGACAACAGAGGATGAGATGGTTGGATGGTATCATCAACTCAATTGACGTGAATTTGAACAACCCTGGGACATAGTGAAGGACAGGGAAGCCTGACATGCTTCAGTCCATGGGGTTGCAAAGAGTTGGATATGACTTAGCAACTGAACAACAAACATTATAAATCCGGGTTTTCAGTGAAGTTAAATGCATGTTTATTGGGTGTATGTGTGTCTGTCTATCTGTCTACTTTTTAAAGTTAAATATATGTTATATGTGTGTGACATGTATACACATCCACACGCATCCACACTTAACTTTCTTGCTTAAATACCTTTCATATATTTCTGGTGAAGCTGTTGCCTCACCCAGTTATCTCCCAGGTCATTCTTGAGAGAATTGATCTGTGATTGGATAACAACTGTCTTAATGGCTCAAACAGCTTTGAACAACCAGTACACTGGAATTGGAAATTGAAAAAGTCAAAGAGGCTGTAATAATTATAATTAGGAGGAAGGGATGGTATCAGCAGATGCTACCGTGCACTACAGAATTCAAACCAGTCTAATTATTGGTGGCACATTACACCTTTAAGCAAATTACTATTGCAAGAAATTTGGAAAGTTGCCCATGGCAAATCTGTTATTCATTTGGCTCTTCTGGCATGAGCATCAAGCTGGTCAAGCTGACTCTGCAACTATGGAAGATACAGTTTGCCAGTTATAGATAATGCCTCATAACTGAAATGAAATTAATAACTCATCTTAGCCAAATTGGGTTATTTAAGTGGTTGATGTGAAGATGAACTGCTTTGAAACCCAAAGTACTCTATTTGAATTTTTTGCCCTATATATCAGGCAATTTTCACTCGTTTCACTCTATTTTAATACAAGATGAAAAGATATCATCTTCTTTCATATCCCCAAATTTTTAACAAATAAACCCCCAAATTGCCAGTTATGGCTAATATTTTTAATTATTACTTTTTTTTTTTTTTTTTTTGGCTATGTCACAGGGCATGCAGAATCTTAGTTCTCCAACAGGGATCAAATCCATGTCCCCTGCAGTGGAATCTCAGAGTCTTAGTCAATAGACCGCAAGGGAAGTTCATACCTTTATCATTTTAATTCCCAAAATATTATTTTAGCATTAGGGAAAATGTTAACGGGAAGTGTAAGTTGTATCTAATTAATCATAATAATAGCTTAAAATTCATTAATTTAAATAATCCTTTAGTATTGTTTCATTCATTCTACACAACCCTAGAATAATTATTCAGTACAGTTGCTCAGTTGTGTCTGACTCTTTATGACCCCATGGACTGCAGCATGCCACGCCTCCCTGTCCATCACTAACTCCTGGAGGTTGCTTAAACTCATGTTCATAGAGTTGGTGATGCCATTCAACCATCTCATCCTCTGTCGTCCCCTTCTCCTCTTGCCTTCATTCTTTCCCAGCATAAGGGTATTTTCCAGTGAGTAAGTTCTTTGTATCAGGTGGCCAAAGTATTGGAGCTTCAGCATCAGACCTTCCAAAGAATATTCCGGATTGATTTCCTTTAGGATTGACTATTTGATCTCCTTGAAGTCCAAGGGACTCTCAGGAGTCTTCTTCAATACCACAGTTTAAAAGCATCAGTTCTTTAGTACTCAGCTTTCTTTATGGTCCAACTCTCACATCCATACATGACCACTGGAAAAACCATTGCTTTGACTAGACATAACTTTTTCGTCAAATTAATGTCTGTGCTTTTTAATATGTTATCTGGGCTGGTCAGATATTTTCTTCTAAGGAGCAAGTGTCTTTTAATTTCATGGCTGCAGTCACCATCTGCAGTCATTTTGGAGTCCAAGCAAATAAAGTCTGTCACTGTTTCCATTGTTTCCCCATCTATTTGTCATGAAGTTATGGGACTGGATGCCATGATCTTCATTTTTTGACTGTTGAGTTTTAAACCAACTTTTTCATTCTCCCTTTTCACCTTGATCAAGAGGCTCTCCAGTTCCTCTTCACTTTCTGCCATAAGGGTGGTGTCATCTGCGTATCAGAGGTTATTGATATTTCTCCTGGCAATCTTGATTCCAGTTTGTGCTTCTTCCAGCCCAACGTTTCTCATGATGTATTCTGCATATAAGTTAAATAAGCAGGATGACAATACACAACCTTGACATACTTGGTTCCCTATTTGGAACCAATCCATTGTTTCATGTCTGATTCTGACTGTTGCTTTTTGACCTGCATACAGATTTCTCAGGAGGCAGGTAAGATTATCTTGTATTCCCATCTCTTTAAGAATTTTGCACAGTTTGTTGTGATCCACATAGTCAAAGGCTTTGATATAGTCAATAAAGCAGAAGTAGATGTTTTTCTGGAATTTTCTTGCCTTTTCAATGATCCAGTGGATGTTGGCAATTTGATCTCTGGTTCCTCTGCCTTTTCTAAACCCAGCTTGAACATCTAGAAGTTCATGGTTCACATGCTGTTGAATCCTCACTCGGAGAGTTTTCAACATTACTTTGCTAGCGTGTGAGATGAATACAATTGTGCAGCAGTTTGAGCATTCTTTGGCATTGCCTTTCTTTGGGATTGGATAAAACTGACCTTTTCCAGTCCTGTGGCCACTGCTGAGTTTTCCAAATTTTCTAGCTTTTTGAGTGCAACACTTTCACAGTGTCATCTTTTAGGATTTTTCAATGATCCAGTGGATGTTGGCAATTTGATCTCTGGTTCCTCTGCCTTTTCTAAACCCAGCTTGAACATCTAGAAGTTCATGGTTCACATGCTGTTGAATCCTCACTCGGAGAGTTTTCAACATTACTTTGCTAGCGTGTGAGATGAATACAATTGTGCAGCAGTTTGAGCATTCTTTGGCATTGCCTTTCTTTGGGATTGGATGAAAACTGACCTTTTCCAGTCCTGTGGCCACTGCTGAGTTTTCCAAATTTTCTAGCTTTTTGAGTGCAACACTTTCACAGTGTCATCTTTTAGGATTTGAAATAGCTGGAATTCCATCACCTCCACTAACTTTGTAGTGATGATTCCTAAGGCCCACTTGACTTCACATTCCAGGACATCTGGCTCTAGGTAAGTGATCACACCATTGTGGTTATCTGGTTCATTAAGATCTTTTTCTGTATAGTTCTTCTGTGTATTCTTTCTACCTCTTCCCAATCTCTTCTGCTTCTGTTACGTCCTTACAGTTTCTGTCCTTTATTGTGATTGTGCCCATCTTCTGTCCTTTATTGTGGAGGTCAGGCCAGAAAACAGTTTTTACCAAAAGTGGAGTAGAGGCCGTGACAGAATTTTAGGATGTGTCGAGAGGAAACGCAGAGTGAACTCTAGGTCTTTCAGGTTGCTTCTCTCAATGTGAAGTGTGCTTTCTGCTCTGTTTTCAAGATGAATAGAACCAAATTGTATACCTGTGTTCCTGATTCGCTGGCCTCTGAACTTGAATCTACATCACCAGTTGCACTGGATTCAGAATAATTATTAATTTCACTTAAGAAATGAGATTGAAGTTCAGAGACATTGAATGCCTTGCCCAACTCAGAACCAAAAGAATGGATATTTTAATATGGAGCCTAGTGTTTGTTCTTATTCACTACACTACCTACTTTTCATACAGACAGTTAAGCTACCTAAAATAGTATGAAAAAGCTAATATTTTACATACACAAATAGTTGCTTAATGCAGCTGACATTAGGAACCACAAAGAATACGATGGTTTAAAGAATTACCTATCCTTTAAAGAACACATAGAAGAGATAACACATGTCCAACTATAACTAGAGTGTTGAATGTGAAGTGCAAGATACAGAAGTATCACAGTGAGATTTCAGAAATGAGAGCCAATACTCTTAGTCATAAGTACAGGTAAAGGTTATAATAAAGAAGTAAAATCCAGAGACAGAGTGTAACGTAAAGTACCTGCGCTTGGATTTTTTGCTTTTGTTTTATAATAATATCGTCTTTCTCTGATGAGATCTTTTTCTGACATATTGTTGTATTGTTAAATAAAACACTTGGTTTTCCTCCTAGGATACAGCTACCTGATTGCCACTCTTATTACCAATTGTGTTGATTCCATTTGTTAACAGCAAGCAAACTATGAATGTCTTTCCTTTAGCAAGTGACGGATTAATGCGTCTATAGCACTTAATGAGATGAAATAAATTTCATTGCTTTGCTTTGATTTCTTTTTGAAATGTAGCCACAGTCAAAATGTTCGTTATATGGGTAGACAAAGTCTATCAGGAATGTTTCCCCAAGCTTTAGAGTTCTCTTAAGTAGAATTTTTGGTTTGCATGTTTTGTAACCTGTATTTTTAGTTGATTGAAAGAGTAGGGGCACATCAAAGTTGGTGTCTAGATTTCTTCCCATAGTCGGGGCTGGACTCCCTCCATACTTTGTAATTAGAAGGCTACTAGAAGACACTTCTACCGCAGAATGTCCCCAGTCTTTCAAAGTTGTTGAAATTCTTCAACAACATTCATCCACATGAATTAATAACCATTACCTTTGAATATAACTTCTTTTAAAATGTGAGATTTTCTGAAAAGCCTCTCAAATGAGATTCATCTGATTGAGTCAGCACTTTCACAGCATCATCTTTCAGGATTTGAAACAGCTCAACGGGAATTCCATCACCTCCACCAGCTTTGTTCGTAGTGATGCTTTCTAAGGCCCACTTGACTTCACATTCCAAGATGTCTGGCTCTAGATTAGTCAACACATCATCATGATTATCTGGGTCATGAAGATCTTTTTTGTACAGTTCTTCCGTGTATTCTTGCCACCTCTTAATATCTTCTGCTTCTGTTGGGTCCAGACCATTTCCGTCCTTTATCGAGCCCATCTTTGCATGAAATGTTCCCTTGGTATCTCTAATTTTCTTGAAGAGATCTCTAGTCTTTCCCATTCTGTTCTTTTCCTCTATTTCTTTGCATTGATCGCTGAAGAAGGCTTTCTTATCTCTTCTTGCTATTCTTTGAAACTCTGCATTCAGATGCTTATATCTTTCCTTTTCTCCTTTGCTTTTTGCTTCTCTTCTTTTCACAGCTATTTATAAGGCCTCCCCAGACAGCCATTTTGCCTTTTTGCATTTCTTTTCATGGGGATGGTCTTGATCCCTATCTCCTGTACAATGTCACGAACCTCATTCCATAATTCATCAGGCACTCTATCTATCAGATCTAGTCCCTTAAATCTATTTCTCACTTCCACTGTATAATCATAAGGGATTTGATTTAGGTCATACCTGAATGCCTCCACTATATTGTTCTGTGTGTTTTCTGCATCCACGAATGAAGTAAATTTGGTGCTTTTCAGTCCTAGTCACATTCCTACTGTCTCAATTTTCAAATATAGAAATCCCTTGATTAAGTATTTACTTAAAGATAGATGTGCAGAACTGAACAAAATCTAGGTATTGGTGTCACCTACATATGTACTTTATAGTGTGGGATATATGTGCAAAATTAAGATAATCCTGTATATACAAGAACTGGCCATTAATAAGGGCTTCCCTTGTGGCTCAGCTGGTAAAGAATCCACCTGCAATGAGGGAGACCTGGGTTCAATCCCCGGGTTGGGAAGATCCACTGGAGAAGGGAAAGGCTACCCACTCCAGTATTCTGGCTTATTAATAAATATCAGTGTACATATTGGGCTTTCCTGGTAGCTCAAATGGTAAAGAATCCACCTGCAATGTGGGAGACCTGGGTTTGATCCCTGGGTTGGGAAGGTCCTCTGGAGGAGGAAATGGTAATTCACTCTAGTATTCTTGCCTGGAGAATCCCCATGAACTGAGGAGCCTGTTGGGCTACGGTCTATGGGATCATAAAGAGTCGGACCTGACTGAGTGACCAAGAACAGGAAATACATATATTATAATAAATATAAGTATTTGTATACTCAAAACTATGTTTTTTTTTTCAGTAGTCATGTATGGATGTAAGAATTGGAATATAAAGAAGGCTGAGCACTGAAGAATTGAAACTTTCAAACTGTGGTGTTGGAGAAGCCTCTTGAGAGTCCCTGAACTGAAAGAAGATTAAATCAGTCAATCCTAAAGGAAACCAATCCTGAATGTTTACTGGAAGAACTAACGCTGAAGATCCAATATTTTGGCCCCTGATGCAAAGAGCCGAATCATTGGAAAAGACCCCAATAATGGGAAAGATTGAAGGTAGGAGAAGAAAGGAATGACAGAGAACAAGATGATTGCGATGATATCACTGACTCAACAGAAATGAGTTTGAGCAAGCTCTGAGAGTTGGTGAAGGACAAGGAAGCCTGACAAGCTGGAGTCCATGGGGTCCCAAGGAGTCAGACCCGACTGAGAGACAGAACAACAATAATAATATATATAGATATATCGAGGTATATCTATGATCTCCTGATTAATGGGTGCATTCTATTTAATACTTTTAGCAAAATATTTAACATACTAAATGAAACATACATGCTTCAGTTCAGTCGCTCAGTTGTGTAACCCCATGGACTGCAGCATGCCAGTCTTCCCTGTCCATCACCAACTCCCGGAGCTTACTCAACTCATGTCCATCAAGTCTGTAATGTCATCCAACCATCTCATCCTCTGTCGTCCCCTTCTCCTCCCACCTTCAGTCTCTCTCAGCATCAGGGTCTTTTCAAATGAGTCAGTTCCTCCCAACAGGTGGCCAAAGTACTGGAGTTTCAGCTTCAGCAACAGTCCTTCCAATGAATATTCAGGACTGATTTCCTGTACCATTGACTGGTTGATCCCTCACAGTCCAAGGGACTCTCAAGAGTCTTCTCCAACATCACAGTTCAAAATCATCAATTATTCAGCACTCAGCCTTTTGAGCTGACCATATATAGCCTTGACGGACTCCATTCCTCATTTGGAACCAGTCTGTAGTTCCATGTCCAGTTCTAACTGTTGTTTCTTGACCTGCATACAGATGTCTCAGCAGCCAGGTCAGGTGGTCTGGTATTCCCATCTCTTGAAGAATTTTCCACAGTTCATTGTATCCACACAATCAAAGGCTTTGGCATAGTCAATAAAGGAGAAGTAGACATTTTTCTGGAACTCTCTTGCTTTTTCCATGATCCATGGATGTTGGCAATTTGATCTCTGGTTCCTCTGCCTTTTCTAAATCCATCTTGTACACTGGAAGTTTTTGGCTCACGTACTGTTGAAGCCTGGCTTGGAAAATTTTGAGTATTACTTTGCAAGTGTGTGAGATGAGTGCAGTTGTGTGGTAGTTTGAGCATTCTTTGGCATTTGTTTCTTTGGGACTGTGATGAAGACTGACCTTTTCTAGTCCTGTGGCCACTGCTGAGTTTTCCAAATTTGCTGGCATATTGACTGCAGCACTTTCACAGCATCATCTTTTAGGCTTTGAAATAACACAACTGGAATTCCATTACCTCCACTAATTTTGTTCATAGTGATGCTTCCTAAGGCCCACTTGACTTCGAATTCCAAGATGGCTGACTCTAGGTGAGTGATCACACCGTGACTATCTGGGTCATGAAGATCTTCTTTGTACAGTTCTGTGTATTCTTGCCACTTCTTCTTAATATCTTCTGCTTCTGCTAGGTCCATACCATTTCTGTCATTTACTGTGCCAATCTTTGCATGACACTTTCCCTTGGTATCTATAATTTTCTTGAAGAGATATCTAATCTTTCCCATTCTATTGTTTTCATCTATTTCTTTGCACTGATCGTTGAAGAAGGCTTTATCTCTCCTTGCTATTCTTTGGAACTCTGCATTCAGATGCTTATATCTTTCCTTTTTTCCTTTGCCTTTCACTTCTCTTCTTTTCACAGCTATTTGTAAGGCCTCCTCAGACAACCACTTTGCCTTTTTGCATTTCTTTTTCTTGAGGATGGGCTTGATCCCTGCCTCCTGTACAATGTCACAAAACTCTGTCCATGTTCTTCAGGCACTCTGTCTATCAGATCTAGTCCCTTAAATCTATTTCTCACTTCCACTGTATAATCGTAAGGGATTTGATTTCATACCTGAATGGTCTAGTGGTTTTCCATACTTTCTTCAATTTAATTATGAATTTTGCAATAAGGAGTTCATGATCTGAGCCACAGTCAGCTCCTGGTCTTGTTTTTGCTGACTGTATAGAGCTTCTCCATCTTTGACTGCAAAGAATATAATCAATCTGATTTCGGATTGACCATGGTGATGTCCATGCGTAGAATCTTCTCTTGTCTTGTTGGAAGAGGGTGTTTGCTACGACCAGTGAGTTCTCTTGGAAATACTCTATTAGCTTTTGCCCTGCTTCATTCTGTACTCCCAGGCCAAATTTGCCTGTTCCTCTAGGTATTTCTTGACTTCTTACTTTTGCATTCCAGTCCCCTATAATGAAAAGGATATCATTTTTGTGTGTTAGTTCTAGAAGGTCTTCATAGAGCCATTCAATTTCAGCTTCTTCAGCATTACTGGTCAGGCATGGACTTGGATTACTGTGATACTGAATGGTTTGCCTTGGAAATGAACAGAGATCATTCTGTTGTTTTTGAGATTGCATCTAAGTACTGCATTTTGGACTCTTTCAGATACATGCTTAAAGCAAGGAAATATCAAGCTGCATTGAAAAGTTTCTTAAAAAAAAAGACAAATACAATATGATATCACCTATATGCAAAATCTATGAAACAGAAACAGAATCACAGACATAGAATACAGACTGGTGGTTTGCCAAGAAAGAGGGGTTGCAGGAGGGATGGAGTGAGAGGTTGATGTTAGCAGATGTCAGCTTTATATATAGAATTGATAAACAATACGGAGAAGGCAACAGCATCCCACTCCAGTACTCCTGCCTGGAAAATCCCATGGATGGAGAAGCCTCGTAGGCTGCAGTCTATGGGATTGTGAAGAGTCGGACACAACTGAATGACTTGACTTTCACTTTTCACTTTCAATAAGATCCTACTGTATAGCACAGATTTACATTAAATATCCAATGATAAATCACAATGAAAAAGAATGTATGAAAATGCATACATGCATAACTGAGTCACTTTTTTTGTAGAGCAGAAATTAATATTGTAAATACATACTTCAATAAATATACTGATTTTTAAAAGCTTCACTTTTTTTATGAAGAAAAGTGGTTTATGCTTCCCAAAGTGCTCCCACACTCAGCTCATTTTACTCTTAGCCATTACATTGAGAGGCATGCCCCACATGAGGAAGACTTCCTAGAATCCACACCGCTCAGATGCTCCAGATATGGGTTGTGTCAGACAAGGCTCTCAGAGCCTATGAATACAAAAGTGACCAAAGAGGGCATATCAAGCAGAGACAATTTCTTTTTTAAAAATAGTGACATCAATTTAGCTAGTTAGTACCTTGAACGCCAACAGATGGTGCTTAACTATTTCAGACCACACAGTGTACAGATATGAAGCCTGTATTCAGTTTGAAAGGAAACACATTTACTCGAGTCTAGCTTAGACCTACTATCACTGTGTTGGGCCCCTCTGTTTCTCCTTCAAACTGAAATTGAGTTGATTTTTAAAAACTGAATAAGTGTTCCCAAGTGTGTTTCTCACCATTCCTGTTGGGTGCCTTCATAACAGCCCATAGTTGGGCTGTGTACAAGGAGGAAATAGAAAGGGACTATCATGCAGTTATGATTTCCTTGCTCCTTGAACAGTTTAGGATTATGACAAATGCAAACAGTGCTGGGTTTGCTTGTTAAAAAAAAAAAAGATAAAGCAAACTAATATTTATCACAGTAGATTTCTTTCATTTGGAGAATTCAACAGTTGTAACATTGATTTGAGCGAAATGAGGCAAAGAAAACTTGTGCTATTTATCTTATTTACGTACTGATATTGAAGTAGTATGACCAACTATGGTATTCATGAAGGTGATGCTTATTGATAACTCACTTTTTACTAGTAAAATAGTCCTTTTAACAATTACAGCATGTTTAATAAAAGCTTTTCCCACACATACTGAATGTGTTCAGCTTAGCAACAGCCAATGAAAAACAGGGGCTAAGTACAGTCACTAGCAGCAGACTCCTCACCCCCTCACTCCCTCCCTGGGAGTCCCACAGCTGGTCTGTGAGTGCCTTGTCATGCTCCTGGGTGCTCTGCTCCTGTCATCAGGCGCATGTGCCTTGGAAAGGGAACTCTTATTTTTTGAGACAGCACGTGAATTTGAGAAGTGATGTGAACTCAGACTGCTAATCAAATCACAGGAATTGAAGCATTTCAGTCCTAAAATCAAGAGTGAATGAATAAAATAAACCATAGGTCTTAAAATTTCTGACTCTTAATATTAGTGACTAAATCTGTCTCTAGATTTTCTGCCCTTAAACATATTTTATCCTTCTTAACATTATCTGTAATTGTTTAAAAAATATAGTGTTAAAAAAATCACATTCTTTATACTCCCTACTTCTAGGCTGCAAACAGGTATTGTGATTTTATGCTGTATATAGAATACCCAGATCTCAATGGAATCCCAAAGGATTTCAACACAACAATTTTAAATGTCAACATGTTAATCTAGCAAAAAATTACTAATTCACCCATTTTTTCCTTTTCATAATTTGTTACTGTGGATTTTTCTTATACCACCCAGGAAAATCAGATGTTTGTCAAAGCATCATTGATACCTACTAGGGTAAAAATAACTAAAGAGAGTAAGGCAGAGATAAAAGAAACTACATAATAATTGATTTTAAGAACTATGACTTTATATGGAAGATTTTAACCAAACACAAATATTTAAACTGGAAAATTGGGCTTCTCAAGTCTTTTTATTTCTATGCAGCAATAAAAGACTTTCCAATGATAAAATTATGTGTACAATGAGCATGAATAACTTCCGTTAGTTATCAAAGGCTAATATCTACCCTCAATTAACATGTGTAATTTCCTCAGGAAGTAATGTTCAATTTTTGTCCCCAGATAATCCGGTCAATTCTGTGAATGAATATCTAAGGACAACATTGAGACTTTCAGTTCAGTTCAGTTCAGTTGCCCAGTCATGTCCAACTCTTTGCAATCTCATGAATTGCAGCATGCCAGGCCTTTCTTTCCATTGCCAACTCCCGGAGTTCACCCAAAATTCATGTGCATCGAGTTGTTGATGCCATCCAGTCATCTCATCCTCTGTCGTCCCCTTCTCCTCCTGCCCTCAATCCCTCCCAGCATCAGAGTCTTTTCCAATGAGTCAAGTCTTTGCATGAGGTGGCCAAAGTACTGGAGTTTCAGCCTAGCATCAGTCCTTCCAATGAATACCCAGGACTGGTATCCTTTAGGATGGACTGGTTGGATCCCCTTGCAGTCCAAGGGACTCGCAAGAGTCATCTCCAGCACCATAGTTCAAAAGCATCAATTTTTCAGCACTCAGCTTTCTTCACAGTTTCAACTCTCACATCCATACATGACCACTGGAAAAACCATAGCCTTGACTAGATGGACCTTTGTTGGCAAAGTAATATCTCTGCTTTTCACTATGTTATCTAGGTTGGTCATAACTTTCCTTCCAAGGAGTAAGCGTCTTTTAATTTCATGGCTGCAATCACCATCTGCAGTGATTCTAGAGCCCCCCAAAATAAAGTCTGACACTGTTTCCACTGTTTCCCCATCTATGTGCCATAAAGTGATGGGACCAGATGCCATGATCTTAGTTTCTGAATGTTGAGCTTTAAGCCAACTTTTTCACTCTCCTCTTTCACTTTCATCAAGAGCCTTTATTTAAATGTTAAAAACATGATAAAATAGTTCTAAGAATGGTGTTAAAAATAAAAAGCTTCAGCCTTTGCTAAAATAATTTTTATTGTAGAGCTACTGAATTAATTACATTTACAGGATTATATGCTAACATATCAACTTGAAATGCTAAGATGTAAATTCATGAAGATAGAATAATTACCTTCACTGAATCCTCCCTAAAGCACCATTACCAAAATATCACAGCATTGTCAATATCTTGAAAAGATATTGTTGCTGTGTAGTGATTAGGAAGTGGCACTGGAATGAGGCCAGGTGCAAGGTGTAAATTTAAATATGGAATCAACCTCAATTGCTTATGTTGATATGAAACCTTCTTGAAGATGTATTTGTACTTGAAAAAATATATATAGATGATTGGTATTGAAAACTTCTACATCTCTTTTAAATATGCCTTAGTTTAAAACAATCTTTGAATATCTGAGTTTTCTGGTATAAATTATTCAAGGTAAAATAATAATTCATCATGTCTGTAAATATTAGTGATTCTAAATTAAGAAAGAATTACTTTGCCAGAATATTGCTTACATTTGAAGGCGTAAAAGTGACACTTAATCAGTGACATGCTATGTTAGAACATCCACATGAAAATTCAGTTTTCTAATTGCTTTGTCTACAAGCAACACCAACAACAAATAATAAACCATTAGGTAATGACTGATAAGTAAATCCTCATCTTGGCCTTATTTGTCATTAAGCAGATACTTTTTTTATTAGCTAAGTTTTTATTATATTCATTCCATATGTGCACCATTTTCAGCAATAGACATTATCTCTAACATCTGCTTATTCTAATATTCTCTTTCTATAATAATAGTCAGATCTTTTCCTGAAATAGGAGTTTTTCTTTTCTCTTTTCTGCTAAAAGTTTCTTGAAATTGAACTTTCAGAAAATTTTTTTCTGAATGTTTCAATGTGTATTATTTTAAAATAAATATAAACAACAATGCAGATAACATTTTGGTACTATTTTTACATAACAACGTATCTTTTGTTAGTGTAAAGTGATCAGGTATTTGTAAAAACCCAAAGGAAAAAAAACCATCCAATAGGTCTGAAGTAGGAAGCAGAATATTAATCAGAAGGCTTAAATCAGGGATAAATTGTATCATTAAATGATATATACACATGTGATTAGCAAAAGGCTGCTACTGAGGTGGCTCTTTCTTATTTCCATCCCATAAATCTAATCTTCTGGGGATGAGAAGCAACCCAGGATGGTCTATCAGTCATGGTCTAATCCAGTCATTAGACATAGTATCCTGGGAGAACTTTTGTTCAGTTCCTATTTATGATCTTAACATTTTTCACACAATTAATTCCTCCCACCTCCTTTTTGTAGGCAGAAAATAAACAACATTGGTAAATTGTTACTGCTGTCTACTGCTCTTAAATAATTCACACTAAGATCGGTTTGTAGCTTTTACAGAAAAATAAGTATCTTTATTAGAACAAAGGGAATAGAAAATGCTTGCTTGTTGTTTAAAATTCTGAATACTGACTAATTTCTATCTCAGTGCAGGTGCCTAAGTGCAGTGGTTCAGTTTTGGTCCTGACAGGGGTCAATCCATCTAGTGGCACAGCACGAAGGAACTATGAAAGATTTATTTTATATTTATTCTGAGTAAATTTAAAACTACTGCAAAGGCTGGAAGGTAACAACACAATTCAGAAAAATAAAAATTTCTCATAATACCATATATACCTTTAAAAATTTTTTGCATGTTTTCCTTGTATGGATTTACTTGCATAGTTACACAGTTTAAATATAAGTTAAGTTGCAATTTATAGGCAAATATTAAATGACATTTTAATGTTTCCCCTGCTGTTTCAACGGAGAAGGCAGTGACACCCCACTCCAGTGCTCTTGCCTGGAAAATCCCATGGACGGAGGAGCCTGGTGGCCTGCAGACCATGGGGTCGCTAAGAGTCGGACACAACTGAGCGACTTCACTTTAACTTTTCACTTTCATGCATTGGAGAAGGAAATGGCAACCCACTCCAGTGTTCTTGCCTGGAGAATCCCAGGGACGAGAGAGCCTGGTGGGCTGCTGTCTCTGGGGTCACACAGAGTCGGACACGACTGAAGTGACTTAGCAGCAGCAGCTGCTGTTTCAAGAAACTATTTTCTTGTATTTGCTGACACATATGAAACATTAATGATGAGTAACTGCTGACTGAAAACTTTAAAAACTTTAGGGAAATGACTAACTTAGTTACTGTTCTGGAACTTACTTGCATTCAAGCCAATCTTCCATTATGAATATGATTTATACTCAAGACTTCTGACTTCACCATCCATTTAAACTTGCAGATCCTCTTGATAGCTAAATCTTACTCTTTTAGACATTTTATCTTAAATGGCACTCTGGAACTAGCTGTCTCTCTTTTTTAATGGATTAGGGTTTCAAATTCACTGATAGTCATCTTTCATCATAGTGCACCGTTTTGGTCTTCAAACTTTTATTGAGTATCCACTCTGTGCCAAGCACTCTACCAGTTGATTACTGGCCTAAATTTTATAATACCACAATGTGCCTTTCATCTTCTCAGCCTCCCTTTATAAGCATGGCTATGTGTAAAGCATCTGTCTGTGATGACCTGTCAGCCTCACTTGCAACTGCTTTGTCTGACCCGTCAAACTGTGACTGTTAGTAGAGTGAGGAAACTTTCCTGAATCTAGGAAATATTTCTTGAAAACACACAAGAACAGATAAAGCAGGACAGAGATGTAAACGTAGGACTGGGAGGCATTCTTTACAGTACATCTTATTTAATGATTACAGACAGAGAGAATGAAAAAGTTGGCTTAAAACTCAACATTAAAAAAACTAAGATCATGGCATCTGGTCCCATCACTTCACAGCAAATAGATGAGGAAATAATGGAAACAGTAACAGGCTTTAATTTCTTGGGCTCTAAAATCACTGTGGATGGTGACTGCAGCCATCCACAAAGACCCTTGCTCCTTGGAAGAAAAGCCATGGCAAATCTAGACAGTATATCAGTTTGCTGATGAAGGTCTACATAGTCAAAGCTTTGGCTTTTCCAGTAGTTGTGTATGGATGTGAGAATTGGACCATAAAGAAGGCTTAGTGTTGAAGAACTGATGCCTTCAATTGTGGTGCTGGAGAAGACTCTTCAGAGCTCCTTAGACTGAAAGGAGATCAGACCAGTCAATCCTAAAGGAAATCAACCCTGAATATTCACTGGAAGGACTGATGCTGAAGCTGAAGCTCCTATACTTTGGCCACTTGATGCAAAGAGCCGATGCACCAGAAAAGATCCTGGTGCTGAGAGGGACTGAAGGCAAACGGAGAAGGGGGAGGCAGAGGATGAGATGGTTCGATAGCATCACTGACTCAATGCACATGAATCTGAGCAAACTCTGGGAGACAGTGAAGGACAGGGAAGCCTGCCATGTTGCAGTCCATGGGGTCACAAAGAGTCAGACGTGACTTAGTGACTGAACAACAACAGACACGGAGAAGCAAATAAGTGGCCTGTAAGAGGCACTGTAGCTTACTGGTTAAGTATGAATCCTGGCTCAACCATGTACTACTACTAGCGTAACGAGCAAGTTACTGAACTTCTCTATTTAAAAATTTCCAGTCACAGTATGGGGCTAATAAAGGGCATGTATTTTCAGATGCATGAAGACTAAATGAGTTACTATCTGTGAAGTAGTAAGATCAGTACCTGCCACACAGTAACTACCTCATGTGTTTTTTAATTAGGTCAACTTAGTTAGTGAGGGGGGCTTCCCTGATAGCTCAGTTGGTAAAGAATCCACCTGCAATGCAGGAGGCCCTGGTTTGATTCCTGAGTCAGGAAGATCTGCTGAAGAAGGGACAGGCCACCCACTCCAGTATGCTTTGGCTTCCCTTGTAGCTCAGCTGGTAGAGAGTCCACCTGCAATGTGGGAGACCTGGATTCGATCCCTGTGTTGGGAAGATCACTTGGAGAAGGAAAAGGCTACCACTCCAGTATTCTGGCCTGGAGAATTCCATGGACTGTACAGTCCATGGAGTTGCAAAGAGTCGGACTCAACTGAGAAACTTTCACTTTCACTTCAGTTAGTGACTGAGTCAAGAACCACAGCCCCAGAAAGCTTCTAGACTGTCTTCTCCTTATCATGACAACTTCTGAATGAAATGGAAATCAGAGAAGCAACACAAATCAGTCACTCAGAAATCCCAAAGGGTGAGCAGAGACTGGTGAAGGGAGGCAGCTGCTGTCAGCATGGGGGTGGTTTAGTTGCTAAGTCGTGTCCAACTCTTGTGACCCCATGGACTGTAGCCTGCCAGGCTCCTCTGTCCATGGGATTCTCCAGGCAAGAATACTGAAGTGGACAGCCATTTCCTTCTCCAGGGGATCTTCCTGACTTAGGAATCAAACCTAGGTCTTCTGCATTGCAGGCACATTCTTAACCAACCGAGCTATGAGGGAAGCCCTGCATAGATGAGAACTAATGGAGGGGCAGGTAAGCTGTTCCAGAAGCTACAGAGGCAGGCCAAACCCCCTACCTGTCCTCTGGACTCAGTGCTACCTGTAGCACTCATCTTCCACTCTCTCTCAGCAGCTGAACTTCTACCATGAAAACATCCTGGGAGGCAGTCATATGACCACTCACATCACCAGGCCTTGCATTAGCTGAAAAGAGCTAAAGAAAAGCAAAGCTGTCATCAAAAAGGTCAGCATTTAGCATGTTGGGGAGAGGACACAATGTGTAATCTTGCTGAAAGTTTAATATATATTGAAGTAAAGCAGAGAGGAGGCTTATTTCAAGAACTTCTCAGAGCTTTTGATGTACTAACGTACATTCCAATCCTTAAGAGATGGATACAGTAAATAGTTTTTCAAACATACTTGACCACAAAATCCTTTTCAAATGGTGTATTTTGTGGTATAGGAAACATATTTTGGATATGCCACCATAATCCATATATCTTTTATAAATAAAATAGTTTATGTTCAAATCTATAAAATTATTTAAGACATGACTTCAATCAAGTATGAATTAGATTGCTATGATTAATTAATAAAAGTTAATGTAAAATAATTTATTATAAGGAGAAACTCCATCATTAAAACAAGAGTCACATTGTGGAAGACTTTCTCTTATCTACTACATTTTAACAGACTTCATACACCTCTCACGCCAAGCCACTATCATTAAAACTAACTAAATACCAACTTTCTTCATAAAGGTGTACATTGTTTTGTTTATTTGTGCCAGCCTATAAACCTATTATGTTCTAAAGAATATACCTTTTATCAGTAAAACTCTCAGGGCCTGACTGATGTTGTAATAGTACACTTGGCAAACTTAAACCATGTGAATGATTTTGCTTTCAATTGTGATTAATTTAAAACAAGTCTATCTGACATAATCCTGAAGAGAACTGATGTTACTCATAGAAAAGTGAATTACACAGGTGTAAATTACTGTTCCAATGATGCAAATCACTCTAAAATTGTATTTTTTCATATAGTTTTCTCTTCAGTTTAACTTAACTCTGCTATCCTATAAAGAATCAACTCAAGGCACAGTAGCCAAGATGGCAGAGTAGGAGGACCCTGAGCTGAACCTCCTCCCATGGGCACACAAAGTACAACTATGTATAAAGCAAGTATCCATGAGAACAACCTGAGGAGTAGAAATGATGATTTTTCATAACTAAACATATAAGGGAATCACAATGAGACAAGTAGTAGGGGCAGAGACATGGTATAGTCAAGACTCATCCCACAAATGGGAGGTAATCACAATTATAGAGGTTTTCCCATAAGGAGCAAGGAATCTGAGCCCACATCAGGCTCCTGTACAGTGAAGACAAGCAGCCAAAATGTCTGGCTTTGAAGGCCAATAGAACTTGTATATGGAAGAGCCAGAGGAGTATAGGGAACAAAAACTATGCCTTTAAAGAACTCATGCAAAATTTCACACACTCTGAGACCCCACAGGGAGGCAGGAATTTGTAGGAAGCCTGGGTCAGACCCACTTGCTGATTTTGGAAAGCCCTCTGGAGAGGCAGGAGGCAACCATGACAAGCCCCTGCAAATATTAACCCTGGCAGCAGCCATTTTTGAATTAATCCTACCATCAGGTTGGCAAGCACCATTTTGGAGTGCTCTCTCTAGGGGGTTAGGGCCAAAGGCTTACTTTCCCATCAGTTGGTCTGTACAGCTCCTGGGACCTTCCAGCTTGAACAACCAGCTACTAAGCGACCCAGGCCTGTCCACCAATGAGCCTAGAAGCTTCTGTATGGGGCAGGACCTGGAAGCCAAGAGAACGTCAAATATCTTTTTTTTTTTTTTTAAGTATAGTTGATTTACAATGTAAATACTTCTATTTGAAGTATAAAAGCATCTCTGACACAAGGCCATATCTCCAAGATTGGGAAATGTAGCTCACTTATCTAAAAGATTGAAAGAAACAGAGAGAATTAGGAAAAAATGAGAGAACAGAGGAATATATTCCAAATGAATGAATAAGATTAACTCCAGAGAAAGAACTAAGCTAAGTGATGATAAGCTATCTGCCCAATAAAGAGTTCAATGAATGAACATAAAGATGTGCAGTAAACTCAGGAGAAGAGCTGAACACAGTGAGAAATCCAAAAAGAAAGATTCCTATTATTCATTTCTAACTTAGTTCTGTCATCACTGGGAAAACATATTTCATAAGATTTTAATTTTTTAAAATTTATTGAAACTTGTTTTCTAGCTTAGCATATAGTCTGTTCTAGAGAATGTTCTGTATGCACTTAAAAATAATTTTTATTGTGCAAATGTTAAGTATTCAGTTATACGAACAGTATGAAAAGAAAAAAAATGATATGACACCAGAAAATGAATCACCAGGGCAGAAGGATAGTGGAGAGCAATCACAAATAGTCCCAGAAAGAATGAAGCAGCCAGGCCAAAGCAGAAACAATGCCCAGTTGTGGATGTGTCTGGTGGTGAAAGTAAAATCAGATGCTGTAAAGAACAGTACTGCATAGGAACCTGGAATGTTAGGTCCATGAATCAAGATAAATCGGATGTGGTCAAGCAGGAGATGGCAAAGATCAACATCATAGGAATCAGTGAATTAAAATGGACAAGAATGGGTAAATTTAATTCAGGTGACCATTAGTAGTGTGGGCATGAATCCCTTAGAAGAAAGGGAGTAGTGTTCACAGTCGACAAAAGACTCCAAAATGCAGTACTTGGGTGCAATTTCAAAAATGACAGAATGATCTAGGTTTGTTTCCAATGGAAACCATTCAACATCATAGTAATATGCCCCAAGCACTGATGCAGAAGAAGCTAAAGCTGATCGGTTCTGTGAAGACCTATAAGACCTTCTAGAATCAACACCAAAAAAAGATGTCCTTTTCATCATAGGGGATTGGTAACCAAAAGTAGGAAGTAAGAGATGCCTGCAGTAACAGGCAAGTTTGGCTTTAGGGTAGAAAATGAAGCAGGGCAAAGGCTAACACAGTTTTGTCAAGAGAACACACTGGTCATACCAAAGACCCTTTTCCAACAACACAAGAGACGACTCTACATATGGACATCACCAGATGGTCAACACTGAAATCAGACTGATTATATTCTTTGCAGCTGAAAATTGAGAAGCTCTACACAATCAGCAAAAACAAGACCTGGGCTGACTGTGGCTCAGATCATAAGCTCCTTAATGCAAAATTCAGAAATAAATTGAGGAAAGTAGGGAAAACCACTAGGCAATTCAGACATGACCTAAATGAATTCCCTTATGATTATTCAGTTGAGGTGAGAAACAGATTCATGGGATTGGATGTGACAGACAGAACGCTTGAGGAACTGTGGTGGAAGGAGGTTGATAACTGTACCGCAGGCAGTGATCAAAACCATCCCAAAGAAGAACAGGTGCAAGAAGATGCTGTCTGAGGAGGTTTCACAAACAGCTGAGAACAGGAGAGGAATGAGAGGCAAAGGAGAGCGGGAAAGAATGCCCAAGTGAACGCAGAGTTCCAAAGAAAGAAGCCCTTCTTAAAGGAACACTGCAAAGAGATAAAAGAAAAAAAAAAAAAAAAGGGGGAAAGACTGCAGATGTCTTCAAGAAAATGGAGATATCAAGGGAATATTACACGCAAGGATGAGCACTTTAAAGACAGAAACAGTAACAATCTAACAAAAGCAGAAGAGATTAAGACGAGGTGACACAGGAAAACTACACAAAAAAGGTCTTAACGACCAGAATAAACACGATGGTGTGGTCACTCACCTAGAGCCAGACATCTTGGATTATGAAGTCACATAGGCCTTAGGAAGCATCACTAGGAGTAAAGGTGGTAAAGGTGATGGAATTTCAGCTGAGCTACTTCAAATCCTAAGATTATGCTGTTACAGTGCTGCACTTAATACATTAGCCAATTTGGAAAACTCAACAGTGGCCACAGGACTGGAAAAGGTCAGTTTTCATTCTAATCTCAAAGAAGGGCAATGCCAAAAATGTTCAAACTACGGTACAGTTGTACTCATTTCACATCCTAGTAAAGTTATACTCAAAATCCTTCAAGCTAGGCTTCAGCAGTATGTGAATTGAGAACTTCCAGATGTACAGGCTGGTTTTAGAAAAGGCAGAGGAACCAAAGATCAAATTGCCAACATTCACTCAATCACAGAGAAAGAGAATTCCAGAAAAACCCCACTTCTGCTTCATTGACTATGCTAAAGCCTTTGACTGTGTGGATCACAACAAACTGTGGAAAATTCTTAAGAAGATGCAATACCAGACCATGTTACTTGTCTCCTGAGAAATCTGTATGCAGGTCAAAAAGCAACAGTAATAACTGGACATGGAACAATGGACTGGTTCAAAATTGGGAAAGGAGTATGACAAGGCTGTATATTGTCACTCTGCTTATTTAACTTATATGGAGAGTACATCATGTGAAATGTCAGGCTAGACGAATCACAAGCTGGAATCAAGATTGCCAGGAGAAATATCAGCAACTTCAGACAGGCAGATGATACTACTCTAATGGCAGAAAGTAAAAAGGAACTAAAGAGTGAAAGAGGAGAGTACAAAAGCTGGCTTAAAAAACTGAACATTCAAAAAACCAAGACCATGTCATCTGGTCCCATCACTTCACGGCATATAGAAGAGGAAGAAATGGAAGTAATAACAGATTTTCTTTTCTTGGGCTCCAAAATCACTGCAGACAGTGACTGCAACCACGAAATTAAAAGATGCCTGCTCCTTAGAAGAAAAGCTATGACAAACCTAGGCAGCATATTAAAAAGCAGAGACATTGCTTTGCTGACAAAGGTCTATATAGTCAAAGCTGTGGTTTTTCCAGTAGTCATGTATTGATGTGAGCATTGGACCATAAAGAACGCTGAGTGCTGAAGAACTGATGCCTTCCAATTGTGGTGCTAGAGAAGACTCTTCAGAGTCCTTAGACTACAAGGAGATCAAACCAGTCAATCCTAAAGGAAATCAACACTGACTTTTCATTGGAAGTACTCTTCATAAAGCTTAAGCTCCAATACTTTGGCCACTTCACGCAAAGGGCCAACTCATTGGAAAAGACCCTGATGCTGGGATAGATTGAAGGCAAAAGTAGAAGGTGGTTGTAGAGCATGAGATGGTTTGATAGCATCACTGACTCAACAGACATGAAACTGAGCAAATCTGGGTAGATCCGGAGGACAGAGAAGCCTGGGTGCTGCACTCCCTGCGATGGAAATGGACAGCACTTAGTGACTGAACAACAGCAACATATGTTGCTTAAGTTGTCCATATCTCTTCCCAATTTTCCGTCAAGCTCTTATTTCTAAGCCTGACTCCTTAGCGGTTGCCCCAATGCCTGCAAAGTTGGACGTCAGTCAATAATTTCACAGAGGTTGTGCTCAAAGATCTTAAGCCAGTAAGTCTTCTTACTTATAATCAACAGATCTCCGTGTGGGCAAGGGAGCACCTTCAAACTTCAGTCTGTTTTCAAGCATGCCCAGCTTTTACTTTCCCTTAGGCTCTTAGGGTAAGCAGCCATCTGCAGACAACTTGGTCCTTCTGTGGTCTCTGCTGTCAGGCAGTTTTATCCAGGAAAAGGTTTGCCCCAACTATATCCAAAGACATCAGGATAACAGAGCCATTAACCCTTTTTGCTTACTCACTGTCAAGATTATCACTTTTACTGACAAGTGGCTCAGACGGTAAAGCGTCTGTCTACAATGCAGGAGATCCGGGTTTGATCCCTGGGTTGGGAAGATCCCCTGGAGAAGGAAATGGCAGCCCACTCCAGTATTCTTGCCTGGAAAATCCCATGGACCACGGAGCCTGGTAAGTTACCATCCATGGGGTCG
Organism: Aepyceros melampus; assembly: GCA_006408695.1. Classification (NCBI taxonomy): domain Eukaryota; kingdom Metazoa; phylum Chordata; class Mammalia; order Artiodactyla; family Bovidae; genus Aepyceros; species Aepyceros melampus. The sequence continues at coordinate 109,024 of SJXQ01009547.1, read as the reverse complement.
CAAAGAGACGGACACAACTGAATGACTTCACTTCACTTGACGATAGCAATGCTCATAGGTATCTTCTACCACTGTCAGCTGAGTGACCTGTTTTCGACCATGGCAGCAAAAACGCTGGTCTCACGGCCTGCTGTGCTTAGCAGAACCTCCACACTGACTGAGCCACAGAGGAGAGGAGGTGGACAGTACAAGCCCTATCCACAGGCGCCTAGTCTCACCCGAAGTTCAGAAACTCCTCAAGCATAAGCTCTTTTCAGATTGCTGTATGTTTCTGGCCAATTTATATAACACTGAAATGGTTAATTTTGCTAATTTTTCTCAGCTGTAGCATTGCTCTTTGGGCACAGGATCAGACAACCTCCTTTTTTAACCACTGCTACTGTAAGTCACTTCAGTCGTGTCCAACTCTATGTGACCCCATGGACGGCAGCCTACCAGGCTCCCTTTGTCCCTGGGATTCTCCAGGCAAGAACACTGGAGTGGGCTGCCATTTCCTTCTCCAGTGCATGAAAGTGAAAAGTGAAAGTGAAGTCGCTCAGTTGTGTCCGACCTTCAGCGACCTCATGGACTGCAGCCTTCCAGGCTCCTCTGTCCATGGGATTTTCCAGGCAAGAGCACTGGAGTGGGGTGCCATTGCCTTCTTTGTTTTTAACCACAGTCAGAAGTCAAAAGAATGTTCCCTCATTTGGAAGATAAAACCTAAACAGGAAAAGGTTGGATTTTCTTTCCCTCTAATTTCTTAAGGCAGTGGCAAGGGGTGGTGGGTGTACAGCAAAAACAGTGTTTACCAGAAATTAGGATGAGTACAGAGGGAAAATTCAGAGTGATGAATTCAAGATTACACAATGAACAGAAGTATAAGTGCATGAAGGGTACAAAGAGATTCAACTGATGTATAATTCATTGACCTCTGTGTGAATAGATATGCAAAAGACTGTAAATGAGAGGGAAGGGATACTTGCAAACAGCAGTGTTTCTCAGCTGTCACTTGCATGACTAGTTCTCGTCAATTGGGGAAAGGAAAACATTCCAAATGCTTGACTCTGAAAGGTTTTATATTCCAGGCACAGAAGCTTGTGACCTTGGACTCTCCGTTATACCTTCTGTCTGACTTTCTATACCTTTCCAACAGAGATATAATAATATTAATAGAGTCAGGCTGAGTAAAGCTAATGACAGTAAAACATTTTTAAGACCCTGGAAAAATAGGTATCAGGGTATACACTTCAGAGGATGTGCTATTTAAACTGGCATTTTTAGATGCATCTCAGCTTTTAATAATGTAGATTTCTTTCAATATCTAGAGTTATATGTCTCAAATGCTCACCACTACTTTTGTCAGAAAAAAAAGAAATATTATCTAGTAGAATTAAAATGTAATGTCACATTTATGCTTAGAGTAAAATAAAACATTTGTATTTGCTTATCACTTACAAGCATGTTTAGAAACTGAAACATAAGGAGAGGACCCGAAATAAATGGGGCAGCCTCTGTGAGTGAGGCTCAGGGAATGGCAGTGATGAAGTAAGGCCCTAAGCTGTGCTTACTGCATCCCTTCCAGCCCTCTGCAAAAGGAATCAGGTCTTTTCATGATCTTTTATGAGCTGAAAGTGTTCCTTAGAAGTGCAACAAACTTTAAGTCTTCTCTCTAAGGTTACTCTCTTCTCAGATGATGAAAAATATAACTACTTACAGGTAGAGTTCTCTTGAGGGTGTGGCTTTGGTTGAAGGAAAAATGAGAAGGGCAGGTTCCCCTCCAGGAAAGAAGGCATTAAAAACTGCATATGTATATATATATGTATACACACACACACACACACACACACACACACACACACATATAATTGCAAGGAATTGGCTTATGTGATTATGGAGGCTAAAAATTTCAACACATGTAGTTACCAAACACTCAGGAGAGACAATAGAGTTAGTTCTAGTCCTTCTGAAATCGAAATCAGCAGAAGATTGATGTTCCAGTTCAAAGACAGTCAAGTAGAAAGAATTCTGTCTGACTCAGTCTTTTATTCTATTCAATTATTCAGTGGATTGAATGAGATCTATCTACATTGCAGAGGACAATCTGTTTTATTTAGTCTGATGATTCAAATATTAACCTCATTCAGAAACATCCTCACAGGCACAACGCAGAAATAATATTTAACCAAATATGTGGTCACCCTATGACTCAGCCAAACTGACACACAAAATTATCACCACACTATTTCCCGAGTGTTAAAAGATTCCCTTCCCAGAGACAATCAAGGCCAGACAATTCTCTGACCACTTCCAGTTTAGAATCACTCATAGATTACAGACTGTGGGCACCCACTTTCCACAAGGGTTCTATTATCTATTGCTGTGTAACAAATTATCAAAAACTTAAGAGGCTAAAAGCAACACACATTTATTATTTCATAGTTTCTCTGGTCAGAAGTCTAGTCCTGACCGAACTGCATTCTCTGCTTTTGGGTCTCTTACCAGGCCGCAATCAAGATGTCATACCTTGGGTCTCAACTGAAGAGTCTATTAAGGAAAGATCTGCTTCAAAAATCACTTGGTTGTTGGCTAGATTAGTTGTTTGCAGGTTGTTGCCCTGAGGGCCTCAGTTTCTTGTTGCTTGTTGGCAACAGGTCTCCAATAATCTCTTGGTCACACAGCCTCTCCAATGTGACCACCTGCTTTATTAAACCATGAAAACCGAGAAGGCAATAGAAATCAGGGTCTGGCAGTAAGGAAGAAAACATAAACTTATGTAACGTAATCATGCAAGTGACATCCATTAAGTCCTTTGCCATATTCCATTGGTTAGAAGAAAATCACAAGTCCCACCCAAAATTATGGACAGAAAAGAAGGCAAGGCATGAATACCAGGAGGTGGCGCCATTGGGGAACATAGAGTCTGACCCTGTGATACTGTGATTTCCTAAATGATGAGACATAAAGGTGTCTTTTGCTACTCATAACAAATCCTTTCCAATCACAACTGTATTTATGTTAATGAGATGACTTTTAGAAACCCCCTAAAGATGGGGGCTGGTTGCCAGGGGAACCAGCCAAGTGGTTAGATAAACTTTTAGTCTCAAACTCCTGGGAGGGAAGAGGAGTTGGATATTGAGTCTAATCATCAATAGCCACTGATTTAACAAATTATGCCTATGTAATAACACCTTTATAAAAATCCCTGAAGTATGGGATTCAGAGCTTCTAAGTTGGTGAACTGGGAGGTGTTGGGAGAGTGGCACAGCCAGAAAGGGCATGGCAACTTTGCACCCCTTCTCCACACCGTGTCTTACGCATCTCTTTCATATGGCTATTCCTGAGTTATAACCTTTCGTAATTAATTGGCAATAGTAAGTAAACTGAGTTTTGTGAGCTGTTCCAGAAAAAGATAGAAACTGAGACAGGACTGTGGGAAACTCAGATTTTCAGAAAGTCTGTTAGAATTACAGTGACAACTTGGCCTTGTAATTAGTGTCTAGAGGGTGGGCAGTCTTATGAGACTGAGCACTTTAACCCATGGGTTTTGTGCTAACTAAAGTAGGCAGTGTTAAAATTAAGCTGAATGTGTTGGACATCTAGTCTGTGTCTGAACAGTGGGAGAATTTCTCGGTGTGGAAAATCCTTACACAATTGGGAACCAGAAGTGTAGACTAGAAGAGAAACACAGGAGAGGTTTTACCTTTCAGAACTCTGCCCCGCAGCAGGGCAGGAAGGCCTGAGAACGAGCGTCAGTTCTGTTTCCGACTTGCTCCTCTGCAGGCTGCTTACGTGAGCTCTCTGCCCCGCAGCAGGGCAGGAAGGCCTGAGAACGAGCGTCAGTTCTGTTTCCGACTTGCTCCTCTGCAGGCTGCTTACGTGAGCTCTCTGCCCCGCAGCAGGGCAGGAAGGCCTGAGAACGAGCGTCAGTTCTGTTTCCGACTTGCTCCTCTGCAGGCTGCTTACGTGAGCTCTCTGCCCCGCAGCAGGGCAGGAAGGCCTGAGAACGAGCGTCAGTTCTGTTTCCGACTTGCTCCTCTGCAGGCTGCTTACGTGAGCTCTCTGCCCCGCAGCAGGGCAGGAAGGCCTGAGAACGAGCGTCAGTTCTGTTTCCGACTTGCTCCTCTGCAGGCTGCTTACGTGAGCTCTCTGCCCCGCAGCAGGGCAGGAAGGCCTGAGAACGAGCGTCAGTTCTGTTTCCGACTTGCTCCTCTGCAGGCTGCTTACGTGAGCTCTCTGCCCCGCAGCAGGGCAGGAAGGCCTGAGAACGAGCGTCAGTTCTGTTTCCGACTTGCTCCTCTGCAGGCTGCTTACGTGAGCTCTCTGCCCCGCAGCAGGGCAGGAAGGCCTGAGAACGAGCGTCAGTTCTGTTTCCGACTTGCTCCTCTGCAGGCTGCTTACCTGAGCTCTCTGCCCCGCAGCAGGGCAGAAAGGCCTGAGAACGAGCGTCAGTTCTGTTTCCGACTTGCTCCTCTGCAGGCTGCTTACGCGAGCCTCGCAGTTGTCTGGCATCTCCTTCGGTTTGCCACAGGCTCCAAAGCTTCACACCCCGGCTCCTCTTGGCCTCTTTGTCTTGCTCTACTGCTCCCTTATACTTCTGTCGTTTAGCACATTCGCTCATCACAAATCAACGCTCTGCTCAGATTTTAACTGGTTTTTCTCTGTTTCATACAAAGTGGCAAATGAACTTCAATTTCGAGAGCTTCCGTGTTCCGAGCTCACAGGTAGAGTGGTGCGGCTGTGCCTGTTCCGCTCTCAGGGCTCTGTCGTCTATGCTATGGGGAGAAAGCTTAAGTGGCAGCGTTTCTCCTCTCACCTTCCCAGGATACCACCTGGGAAAGGGAGCTGAGATTTCTTTCACAGGTGCAAATGAATAACTCTAGTCTCCTGCATTCCTGCATGTGCTGCTTGGAGAACTTCATCATCCTAACTACCCTTCTCAGTCTCCTCTTGGAAGCATCTGTCTTGTTGCAGAGCATCTGGATGTTATCCAAATCATTCACCTTTTGTCGTGTTCATGGGTACTTTGCTTGACAAGAGGATCCCGTGGCCCTGACTTTCAGAAATATCCCCATGCCCTGCCATGGGCTTCTCAGATAATTCTGTTAACCGTCTCCTGGCAATAGGTCCTGACTACTCCAATCTCTAGCATCTTTCCAACATATTTATGCATATATTACACATACAGTGAAACTCTGAGGACTTTTAAACCACTGAGTTGAAGAAATTAATACTTGTTCCCAGTGCTTTAGACAAAAAACATGGCACTAATAATTAGATTCTCTCTTGGGACTCTAGGACACTTTCATATGCATTGATTTGTTTACTGAGTATACTTTGCTTCAATTTATATAATCTTTGCACTGGAAGAGGAAACAGGTAAGTATTTTCCTAAATATTTATACTAATTCTTAAGAATGCCATTCAATACCTTTATTTTTTTCAAAACAAGTATACATGATTCACTAAATCCAAACCACTGTGTTAACTGATGGGAGCAACACAAAGAGACTGTACTTTGGTCTTGTTCTTTAAGAAAGGACAAGTACTTGTATGGTGAAAACCTACACTCATATTTTAAAAGTTCACACGATAGTTAAGTTTGGCTGGCTCAGTCCTCCACACCTTCTGTGCCAACCTGTTATCCTCATTAGACTCTAAGCTCCTTGAAGACATGGATTGTATATGTTCTCTCTTTATCCTTCAAGTGGAGTTCAGTAGATTCCTTTCAGAAAACAGAATATTTCTGTGCAAATTACTAGACTGAAAATATTAGCAGAGGAAAAAAATAAACACCAAGGTTATGGGGAGGGGCCAATCTGCCGTTCGGTCTGCAACATTCTCTCCTAGCCAAAAAGTACTAAAGCAGTCTTTTCTGGAATTGGCTTCTTTGATGTGGTGATTTGGTGGACATTGCCACATTGCACCCTTGCAACAGGAAACTGAATTACAATCTCCATTCACAAAAATCACACAGAGGATGCATATTACTGAAAATTCAAAATAGGACTCAGATAAATGACAGTCTCACCACTCGCGCTTACAGATCAGCTGGGTCTGTCTTCCTAAACAGGCAATGCTCTTCATTAGAAGCTCTCCAGGGTGTCTTCATTTCCAGTACATCCCATCCCACTGTGCCAAATACAGCTTGAAGTTGTCTCAGGGTCAAATTTAAGATTCTTTGGAGGAGCTGAATCATTTCTCCATCAGTTCTGTAGCTGTTTATCCCTGTCTAATGAAGTTTGCTGATACCTGTAAAGTCACAGCCAAAAGCAGCCTTGGGAAGATGTCCATAAGCCCAGATAGTGTGTGTGCAAATGTGTCACAGGAAGACATTATCTAGACATTGTACCCTCTAACCTTTGGAGAAGCCATGTAATGATTTCTTGAGCTGCAAAGGGAGAACAGGACTGATTACTGTTCATGAAAACCTGTAAAATAATGGAGTCAAATGCTTTTTGGTGTATCCTTATAAGAGGAAGAAATATTTGGAAGGGTAAAGAGATTAAAGAAGGAAAACAGCAACATTTAATGGAGAACACTTTTTCAGATATAATTTTATGTGGGTTTTCATATCTCTAGTGGTCTCTTTAGATATTGGAGTTCCCTGGTGAGGGATTATATCCCTTTTGGGGGACCAGGAATCGAGCATCTCAAAAGAAAAATCAAATAGCTTTTCATCTCACAGTTTCAAGTCCTTTATTAGAAACCAAGACCTTTAAATGTGCCTTTCTCTGAATTAATTTTCATTTTCCAAAAACAAGTGCAGGTGTCTGAATCAGAGTGAAAGCAGGTGTGGGGAAAAATAATTACCTGGCACCTATACCACTTAATCTCATCTCAGAAGGATATCTGCAAAGCCATTTGATAAAATTATTTCCCAGGTCCAAAATGAAAAGGTTATGAGAGGTGAAAATCCATGATTTGATTTTTGTGGTCTTATCTCTCTTCTTTTTTCTTCAACAAGTTATCAAAGGCTTGCAATTCTGAAAAGACAACTGCTTTGTAAAAGCCAAACTTTGGCAAATAACCATCAAAATGCAAAGTATCAACTGCCATGTGCCAGAGGGAATAAATATTGTAATTGCTTTCTTCAGAATGCTCACTTGTTAGAATGCCAGCCTGGATAACCCCTGAGGTGGGTAACATTAGAGATAATCAATTTAATGCATATGTTTTAAAGTCTGTTCAGTAAGGCAAAAAAAGAAAGACCTGCCCTTAATATTTGGGATACAATGCTATATGATAAACTGAAGGCAGTTAGATAACTTAGGATACCAATATTAAGAACAAACGATGTGATTAGCAAAGCCTTACTACTTATGGGGCTTAATTTTCTGATTTTATATATTCTCACCAGGCACACTTTCAGTAACATGTTTATTTCTATTTTTTAGTGGCTTGATACATCCTTGTGTTGATTAAATATAGATCAAAAGATTCTTTTTTTTTTTTTTGGACACACTGCACAACATGTGGGATCTTAGTTTTTCATCCAGGGATTGAACTTGCAGCTCTTGCATTTGAAGCACACAGTGTTAACCACTGGACTGCCAGGGAGTCCAAAGATCATAAGATTCTTGATCATGGAATCAGTGTTCATTTCTGGTTTTGCTTTAAGAAGATTAGTAACTGTACTGATACTGACCTTCCTCTCTGTGAGTTATTTCTTCCTATTAGTGAAGCACTTAATTATGAGTGAATTGCATGGATAGTGTAAGAATTTGCAGAACACTTAACAGGTTTACTGCAGATGAGCTAAGCATTCTAATTTGGTAATGAAATCTTAAAAAAAAAAAAATGGGGCACTGTTCAAACTCCTAAGCTCCCAGCTTCATCCCTGGTGCCATAACAAATATTCAACACCAAAGTACAATGGTTCTTCATGCACCATATTGAATTCACTTCTTGGGCATTTGTTGGTGTTGTTCCCCTTTGCTCAAGATATATATTTCAAGCAGTATATATATTCTCTAAGATTAATCATTTAAGACTTAGAATTTGTATTACCTTCTTCAAAAAGCAGCCTCTGTTTTTTCACACCTGGACTTTATGCTTCTTTCCTGTCCCTCAGCATCCTGTAATTATAAAATCACAACTCTAAGGCAGTTATCTGTTTCACTCTATTTCCTTAACTATAAACTTGTTGTTTTGAAGTATAGTAAACATGCTTTTCGGACATGACTGAAGCGACTTAGCAGCAGCAGCAGCAGCAAACATACTTTACCCTTCATGGATCACTGTCTTGTGATGGTGCAGGAGCTTGCCTAACTCAATGAAGCCATGAGCCATGCAAGGCCACCCAAGATGGATGGGTCATACCAGGGGGTTCTGACAAAACGTGATCCACTGGAGGAGGGAATGGCAAATGACCCCAGTATACTTGCCATGAGAAACTCACGAACTGTATAAAAGGACAAGAAGATCTGATACCAAAAGATGAATCCCCTAGGTCTGACGGTATCTAATACGCTACTAGGGATGAGTGGAAGAGGATCACCAATAGTCCCAGAATGAATGAAATGGCTGGGCCAAAGAGGATATGATGATCAGTTGTAGATGTGTCTGGTGACGAAAGTAAATCTGATGCTGCAAGTACAAAATTGTATAGGAACCTGGAATGCTATGTCCATGAATCAAGAAAAATTGGAGGTGGTCAAGCAGGAGATGGTAAAAATAAACATCGACATCCTAGGACTCAGTGAACTAAAATGGACAGGAATGGGCAGATTTAATTTAATTTAATAGATACAAGATGACCATTGTATCTACTACTGGGGCAAGAATTCCATAGAAAAAACGGAGTAGCCTTCATAAACAACAAGACTCTAAAATACAGTACTTGAGTGCAACCTCAAAAATGACAGAATAATCTGTTCACTTCCAAGGCAAGCCATTCAACATCACAGTAATCCAAGTCTATGCCTCTGATGCCAAAGAAGCTGAAGTTGATTGGTTCAATGAAGACCCAGAAGACCTCCTAGAAATAACACCTAAAAAAGATATTCTATTCATCATCAGGGTTTGGAATGAAAAAGTAAGAAGTCAAGATATACCTGGAACACCAGGCAAGTTTGGCCTTGGAGAACAAATAAACCAGGGCAAAGGCTAACTGAATTATGCCAAAAGAATGCACTAGTCATAGCAAATACTCTTTTTCAACAACTTAAGAGATGACACATGGACATCACTGAACTAGAGGAACTAGAGATCAAATTGCCAATATTCCCTGAATTATAGAGAAAGCAGGGAATTTCAGAAAAACATCTGTTTCATTGACTATGCTAAAGCCTTTAACAGTGTAGATCATAACAAACTGTGGATAGCTCTTAGAGAGATGGGAATACCAGACCATCTTACTTGTCTCCTGAGAAACCTGTACGTGGATCAAGAAGCAACAGTTAGAACCCTGTATGGAACAACTGATTGGTTCAAGATCGAGAAAGGAGTACAACAGGGCTGTCTGATGTCCCCCTGTTTGTTTAACCTATACACTGAGTACATCATGAGAAATGCCAGGCTGGATGAGTCAAAGCCAGAATCAAGACAGATGGGAGAAACATCAACCACCTCAGAAATGCAGATGATACCACTCTAATGGCAGGAGTGAGGAGGAACTAAAGAGCCCTTTGATGAAGGTGAAGAAGGAGAGTGAAAGAACAGGCTTAAGACTAAGTGTTAAAACAAAACAAAACAAAACTAAGATTATGGCATCTGGCCCCATTACTTCATGGCAAATAGAAGGTGAAAGGGTGGTAGTAGTGACAGATTTCCTCTTCTTGGGCTAAAATCACTGTGGATGGTGACTGCAGCCATGCAATCAGAAGATGATTGCTTCTTGGCAGAACAGCGATGACAAACCTAGACAGGGTGTTGAAAAGCAGAGACAGTACTCTGCAGACAAAGGTTTGTATAGTCAAGGCCACGGTCTTTGCAGTGGTCATGTTCGGTTGTGAGAAATGGAACATAACGAAGGCAGAATGCCAAAGAATTGATGCCTTCAAACTGTGGTGCTGGGGAAGACTCTTGAAAGTCTCTTGGATAACAAGGAGATCAAAGCAGTCAATCTTAAAGGAGAACATCCCTGAATAGTCACTGGAAGTTATGCTGAAGCTGAAACTCCTGTATTTTGGTCATCTGATGCGAACAGACAACTCATTGGAAAAGTCCCTGATGCTGGGAAAGATCAAGTGTGGAAGAGGAAGAGGGTGTCAGAGGATGAGATGGCTGGATGGCATCACCAATGCAGCATATCAGGCCTCCCTGTCTCTCACTATCTCCCAAAGTTGCCCGAGTTCATATTCATTGCATCAGTTGCAAAGAGTCAGACACAACTGGGTGACTGAACAACAACAATAATAAAACATGCCTTACTCATTTTTTAAAATTATGATCTAGCACCTAATGCATTAAAAGTATTCAATAAATATTTGTTAGAAGGCAAACTAAAGATTTTATGGTATGCTGCAGGTCTAGTAAATTCTTTTAATATATATAGATATAGAAATATATTCATAGCATGTAGTATGTATTAGCTATTTTCCTTGCAACAAATAGCTATTCTAGTTAGATGGTAATTGTGTGTATGCATGTATATGTGTGTTTCCAGCTTAATGTCTTCTGGCTTAACTTTTGTTGCCTGGAATAAAAATTATGAACTCTGAAAAAAAAAGACTGAATGATTTACTGAATTGATGAATGAAGCTTTGAGCTCCTTAAAATTCAGTGGTGGTAGGGAAAATATCAGTTATGTTTCCTTGGTTGAAATAAAAACTGCCTCTGAGAAGCCTGAGCAGCAAGAGAGGCTATTTGGAAAGCTACTAAGATAGCTCAAGAATAGAAAAACGTAATGAACAATCCAGCTTTGTGATGACAGTACTCAGCCTCAGCACAGTTCTGAGTATTCAGCCAAGGCAACTGCAGAAAAATTCTACGGTGCTGCCACAAGGAGGGAAGTTCCAACTACCTCCTGTCCCTGTGTATTCAATGCCAGGGGAGAGAGGCTGACTGGCCCTGAGACTCTCAAGTGCTCACCACTTATGATCAGAGGATTAGGATCTGTTATAAGGGTTTGTGCTGGGAATAGTGTCTCTGCAGACATTAGTATTAACTGCCAGAAGACCTATTCCTCAAAGCCTACTATACAGAAGGGCTGGAGAGAGAGGCTGAATGTAGACAACCTTTCTATTATATTTCAAGATCTGTGTATTTTTGAAAAGTGAGTGTAGGGGATGGCTTTTTCAAGTTTCAATACTGTCATAGCTTTCTGAACAACTGCTTCCTCTAGTCTTCTTTCTGTTTCCTTACAATGCTTCTTCCATTCTGGTGTGAGCAAAATTATCATGGGGGTTTGGAATAAAAGTATTAAAACATGGTCTATTCACATTTATTTTAGCTAAAACTTTCTAATGCCTATATTTTTGCATACTTTGTTAGATTTATAATATATTACATATGTGTATAGGATATGAATACTTACACATTAAAGAGGCATTTAATTTTTTTTAACATCAAAGCTATGTGATCAAAAAATCTGAGAAAACTGTTCTGAAAGACTTAAAGTCTATTAAATTTGAGAGCTATTAAAAAGCTATCACTGGAAAGCTATTAACATAGATATTCATAACAATAAAAAACTTTGTAACATGCAAACTATTAAAAAATAATATAAGACATAAAACAATATTTTATATTTTAATATATAAACAACTATGTTAGTATTTTTTATTATAAAATAGTTTATTTTTCTGTCTTAAGGACCTGATGAAGTTTCACTGTGATAGCATTCTGTTAAGGTACATGTTGCTGCTGTTGTTTAGTTGCTAAGTCATGTCTGACTCTTTTGCGATCCCATGAGCCCTGGCAGGCTACTCTGTCCATGGGATTTCCCAGGCAAAAATACTGCCGTGGGTATATGCTGCTTAATTTCTATTTAATCTAGCATTTTTCTCTTTTTTCTCCTGAAAAAAACTTGAATATTTCATTATGATTGTAACATAAATGCTTATTTATAGAGGGGGCTTCCCTAGTGGCTCAGTGGTAAAGAATCTGCCTGCCAAGCAGAAGACGTGAGTTTGATCACTGGATCAGGAAGATCCCATGGAGAAGGAAATGGCAATGCACTCCAGTATTCTTACCTGGGAAATCCTGCCTACAGAGAAGCCTGGCCTGCTACAGTCTGTGCAATTGCAAAAGAGTCGGACACGACTCAGCAACTAAACAACAACAATTACAGAGTTGTTTTCTTCAAGGAAATACATAACCATTAAATTCTTTAGATGATTTCATCAAGTAATGAGTATTACTATGAAACTTATGGGGACAAGTGACTTGTTTGCTTGGTGTATTTACCAAACTTAGTGTTCTAGTTCAATAGCCACAGCCTGGAAGAGTAAAAGAAGAAGTCATGCTATTTCTAGATGTATAGTAGTCTATTTTGTGATCTAAAGTAATTAAAATACAAACTGAAATCTTTCAGGTGAAGTTGTTTTTGTTGAAAAAGCCAAATGTATGTCATCTAATAAAAGTAAGACTGTGTTTACTTGACTGAAACTTTCTTCAGTCAGCCCTGTTACTTTTTTACTACACAAAACACAGATTTTTACCTCTCCTCCTTGATTTCATTTTATTTCTAATTGGATTAGGTAGGTTGATGGTGTCAAGCAGATACTATGTCAGGGAGTTCATCCTTTCTCCTATCATCAGGCATTTTGTGGAATAGCTTCAGTGATGGTAACGCATCCCTTTTTTTTTTTTTTTCCTTTCTGTTCCTTACTCATTTGGGTAAAATAGGAAAATCTGCTGTAATGTAAAATGTAAAATATGAAAATAAGTTCTGATCCTCTAGAGGAGAAATGTCCTCGTCCAGCACTATATGACTGTCTGACAGCATTCTGACTATAGATCTAAAGCCACACTTTCTAATCGACAAATCAAAATTGAGGTTGAAATTCTGGTCTGCAGGCATGTATTTCCTGTGGCGTCTCTCAGCTGACTCCAAACTCAGTGACAGCAGAAATGGTATGATAAATTAATGCCTTAAAATTAATGTCCAGCTATATATAGTGGTGGAAAAAGAATTTTACCTACAGTCCAGAAAGTACTCACAAGGCTATATCAAAAGCTATTTTAATTATCATAAGTTATTTCAATTGGTTAGCATTACAAAAATGTGTTTACCTAGTCTAGCTGTATGACAAAACGAAAAAAAGTTTGCCACTAGGCAGCAAAATTCTTCAGGAATAAGTGGCCAAATTAGTGGTGTGTTTGTAAAGGCTGGTGAATTCACCATGAGGAAAAGCAGCTCTTCCTAATTATGTATATATCTCTGGCAATCTGTTAAGATTCAGATACATTTCAAGGAATAAGAAATATGGCGAGTCACCCATTTGTTAATGTTGATTTTTTAGGCCAACTGGTAGAATATTAAGGAACTTTTCAGAGATATGTACCGCAAAATCATACATTTATTCAATCATTCAGTTCAGTTCAGTTCAGTTGCTCAGTCTTGTCTGATTCTTTGCAACCTCATGAATCGCAGCACTCCAGGCCTCCCTGAAGTTCACCCAGACTCACACCCATTGAGTCAGTGATGCCATCCAATCATCTCATCTTCTGTCGTCCCCTTCTCCTCCTGCCCCCAATCCCTCCCAGCATCAGAGTCTTTTCCAATTAGTCAACTCTTCGCATGAGGTGGCCAAAGTACTGGAGTTTCAGCTTCAGCATCAGTCCTTTCAACGAACACCCAGGACGGATCTCCTTCAGAATGGACTGGTTGGATCTCCTTGCACTCCAAGGGACTCTCAAGAGTCTTCTCCAACACCACAGTTCAAAAGCATCAATTCTTCAGCGCTCAGCCTTCTTCACAGTCCAACTCTCACATCCATACATGACCACAGGAAAAACCATAG
>SJXQ01009547.1:45266-94817 GCA_006408695.1 Aepyceros melampus | reverse complement strand
AATCCCATGGATGGAGGAGCCTGGTAGGCTGCAGTCCATGGGGTCGCCAAGAGTCGGACACGACTGAGCGACTTCACTTTCACTTTTCACTTTCATGCATTGGAGAGGGAAATGGCAACCCACTCCAGTGTTCTTGCCTGGAGAATCCCAGGGACGGGGGAGCCTGGTGGGCTGCCGTCTATGGGGTCGCACAGAGTCAGACACGACTGAAGTGACTTAGCAGCAGATGTTTTTCTGGAACTCTCTTGCTTTTTTGATGATCCAGCAGATGTTGGGAATTTGATCTCTGGTTCCTCTGCCTTTTTAAAATCAGCTTGAACATCTGGGAGTTCACGGTTCACGTATTGTTGAAGCCTGGCTTGGAGAATTTTGAGCATTACTTACTAGCGTGACAAACATTTATTAAGGAGCTGCTATGGGGAAGACTATCATTATTGTTGTCAGTGAAAGACAATGGTAAATTGTTAGACAAAGTAATGGCTTTATGAAGTGTATATTTTAGTGGGCTATACAGACAATAAACAAATCAATATATTAATATAATTAGTCTGCATTATCAGGTAGATTTAAATGATATGAACAATTAAATGAACAGAGTAACAGGAGAGAGTATAATGGAGAAAAGTGGTCAGGGAAGGCCTCTGTGAAGAAACCAGAGTAAAGCAGATGCCAGACTGAAGTAAGAAGATGAGGAATATAAATATTTGGAGGGCACGTCTCAGACAGAGGGCACTGCATGTGGAAAGAGAGTAATAAGTGTGAAAACAATATGCAGAGAGAGCTTACTTCTTACAGCCTAAAAGTTTTTTGACCATGGTGTATCTGTCTGATTCTCTGAAAGGAGTGAAATAGCTTGAAAGCAAAATCATAGCACGAGAAGCAGAAGGTGAAACTGTGAAGGGACAACTGGGTACCCATTCAGAAAAGAGTGTATCAGATCATCAAAGAAGAAAAGGGTTATTAATAGACATGTTTATTTGCAGTCATGGTAAAGAATATCTTTTAATTGGAGTGGAATTGTGATTGAGTTGTTGTATATGATTGGAAAAAGGCAAAATGGTTATCTGAGGAGGCCCTACAAATAGTTGAGAAAGGAAGAGAAGCTAAAGCAAAGGAGAAAAGAAAGATATACCCATCTGAATGCTGAGTTCCAAAGAATAGCAAGGAGAGATAAGAAAGCCTTCCTAAGTAATCAGTGCAAAGAAATAGAGGAAAACAATAGAATGGGAAAGACTAGAGATCTCTTCAAGAAAATTAGAGATACCAAGGGAACATTTCATGCAAAGATGGGCTCAATAAAGGACAGAAATGGTAGGGACCTAATAGAAGCAGAAGATATTAAGAAGGGAGGGCAAAAATACACAGAAGAACTATGCAAAAAAGATCTTCATGAACCAGATTACCACAATTGTGTGATCACTCACCTAGAGCCAGACATCCTGAAATGCAATGTCAAGTGGGCCTTAGGAAGCATCACTATGAACAAAGCTAGTGGAAGTGATGGAATTTCAGTTGTGCTATTTCAAATCTTAAAAGATGATGCTGTGAAAGTGCTGCGCTCAATATGACAGCAAATTTGAAAAACACAGCAGTGGCCACAGGACTGGAAAAGGTTAGTTTTCGTTCCAATCTCAAAGAAAGGCAATGCCAAAGATTGTTCAAACTACTGCACAATTGCACTCATCTCACACGCTAGGAAAGTAATGCTCAAAATTCTCCAAGCAAGCCTTCAACAGTATGACCGAGAAATTCCAGATGTTCAAGCTGGATTTAGAAAACGCAGAGAAAGCAGAGATCAAATTGCCAACATCTGCTGGATCACAGAGAAAGCAAGAGAGTTCCAGAAAAACATCTACTTCTTTATGGATGATGCCAAAGCCTTTGACTTTGTGGATCACAATAAAATATGGAAAATTCTGAAAGAGATGGGAATACCAGACCACCTTACATGACTCCTGAGAAACCTGTATGCAGGTCAAGAAGCAACAGTTAGAACAGGGCATGGAACAATGGACTGGTTCAAGATTGGGAAAGGAGTTCATCATGGCTGTATATTGTCACCCTGTTTATTTAACTTTTATGCAGAGTACATCATGAGAAATGCCAGCCTAGATAAAGCACAAGCTGGAATCAAGATTGCCAAGAGAAATATCCATAACCTCAGATATGCAGATGACACCACCCTTATGGCAGAAAGCGAAGAGGAACTAAAGAACCTCTTAATGAAAGTGAAAGAGGAGAGTGAACAAGCTGGCTTAAAACTCAACATCAAAAAATTAAGATCGTGGCATCCATTTCTATCACTTCAAGGCAAATAGATGGGGGCACAATGGAAACAGTGACAGACTTTATTTTCTTGGGCTCCAAAATCAGTGCAGATGGTGACTGCAGACATGAAATTAAAAGACCTTTACTCCTTGGAAGAAAAGTTATGACCAACCTAGATAGCATATTAAAAAGCAGAGATATTACTTTGCTGACAAAGGCCCATCTAGTCAAAGCTATGGTTTTTCCAGTAGTTATATATGGATGTGAGAGTTGGAGCATAAAGAAAGCTGAGCACCAAAGAATCAATACTTTTGAACTGTGGTGTTGGAGAAGACTCTTGCGAGTGCCCTGGACTGCAAGGTGATCAAATCCCCCAATCCTGAAGGAAATCGGTCCATTACTGGAAGGACTGATTTTGAAGCTGAATCTCCAAAACTTTGGCCACCTGATGCAAAGAACTGACAAATTGGAAAAGACCCTGATGCTGGGAAAGATTGAAGCCAGGAAGAGAAGGGGATGACTGAGAATGAGATGGCTGGATGGCATCACTGACTCAATGGACTTGAGTTTGAGCAAGTTCTGGGAGTTGGTAATAAACAGGGAATCCTGGTGTGCTGCAGTCCATGGGATTTCAAAGAGTCAGACAGGACTGAGTGACTGAACTAAACTGATATGATTGGATAAAGACTCCCTATTGATTGTAATTCAACCCTATGAGCAGATTTCTTTGGACTATCATTGTCCATTCTACAGACCAATGTTTTTCTTACCTAGTACCTTCACCTCAGATAAATTCTCTATATTAATCAACAAACTCATTACTAGTAAGTTAATAAAATATTTCATGAACAATCCTACTTTGTTTACACTAAAAAGATGATACCTAAATGGAATAATCTCATCTTGCCCTGGTACACTGGATTGAGTAGATGTCCTCCCAAAATCCATGTCCAATAAGAGCCTACAAATATGATCTCATTGAAAATAAGGTCTTTGCAGATGTAATCAACTTAAGGTGAGATCTACTGGTGTAAAGTGGGCTCTAAATCAATGGCACAGACTGTCCTTCAGAACTTCCAGAGGGAGCATGGCCTATTAAAACCCTGACTTTGAACTCTGAGCATCCAGAATTGTGAGAAATAAATTTCTGTTGCTTTAAGCCACCAGATTTTTGATAATCTGTTACAGTCTCCCTAGGAAAGTAATATACGTAGAAAGAGATCACAAGGGTACTCATTGTTATGGCTGAGAGTGACCACACTTGGTTGATGATATGATAAAATAAAAAGAACATGATAAAATACATTCAAAATTAATTATTTTGATATATAAACAGCTCAAATAATTCAGTAGGAAAAACCCAAACAACCCAATTGAAAACTGGGCAGAAGACCTAAATAGACATTTCTCCAAAGAAGACATACAGATGGCCAATGGGCACATGAAAAGATGCTCATCATCACTAATTATTAGCAATTATAATTATTATAAATATAATAAATCATATAAATGCAAATCAAACCCACAATGAACTATCGCCTCACACTGGTCAGAATGGTCATTATTAATAAGTCTACAAATAATGTATGCTGGAGAGGGTGTGAAGAAAAGGGAACCCTCCTATACTGTTGGTGCGGATGAAAATTGGTACAGTCACTATGGAAAACAGTATAGAGGTTCCTCAAAAACTAAAAATAGAGTTGCCTTATGATCCTGCAGTCCCAGTCCTGGGCATATACCCAGACAAAACTATAATTCAAAAATATATATGCACCCCTATGTTCATAGTTACACCATTTACAATAGCCAAGACATGAAAACAACCTACACATTCATTGACAGATGAAGGGATACACACATAAACACACGTACACAAAACGGAATATCACTCAGTCATAAAAAAGAATGAAATAATGCCATTGGCAGCAATATGGATAGACCTAACATTATCACACTAAGGAAAGTAAATTAGAAAGATAAAGCAAATATTACATGATATCACATATATGTAGAATCTAAAAATGATAAAATGAACTTATGTACAAACAGAAACAGACTCACAGATATAGACATCAGACTTGTGGTTGCCAAAGGAAAGGGGCTAGGGGTAGGGGAGGGAAGGATTGGGAGTTGGGATTAGCAGATGCAAACTATTATACATAGGATGGATAAACAACAAGGTCCTATTGTGTATCAGGGGGAACTATATTCAATATCCTGTGATAAACCATAATGAAAAAAGAATATATACATATATTACATATATACATAAATATATATATGAATATATACATATATAAAGTATTAGTAACTAACACTTTGCTATACAGAAGAATTAACACAAAATTGTAAATCAACTATATAAATTTTTTTTTTTAATTGGAGTAAAATATTCCCAGGTAGCACTGATGGTAAAGAATTTGCCTGCCAATGCAGGAGACATAAGAGACTTGGGTTTGATCCCTAGGTGAGGAAGATCACCTGAAGAAGAAAATGGCAACCTACTCCAGTATTCTTGCATGGAGAATCCCATGGACAGAATCCCTGGTGGGCTATAGTCCATGGCGTCGCAAAGAGTTGGACAAGACTGAAGTGACTTAGCACTAAGGACAGTATTTCTTGAAACAATAAGAAAACACTGCAGGACTTTGTAAGGTCACAATGAAGATGATGTAAACTTTATCAATTTATACTGTCTCACTGTAAATAACTTGAAAAATTAAAATTAAAATGTCTTTTTATAGACCATAAAGAGCAATAGTTTGGGAGGCTTATTTATTTAACAAAAACTTATGGAGTGTCAAGCACAGTACTAAATGCTGAGATAAACTGATAAATATTTTTGAGTTTGATCCTTATGATAAATTTTGATATACTTTGAGAATTTCCTTAAAAATAAGTTCTAGTTGTTTAGATCACAGAAAGTAACCCAGAATGTTTGTAGATACCACACCCTGCCTGCCAATTGTCTCTTTGCAATTCTTCATGCCTAAGTAAGGAATGAAGTGGAATGCTAATGAATATGCTTCCTCTGAATATGCTTCCTCAAGAATTTCAAGACTAATTTATCCCAATTGTTATGATCCATATGTCAAAAGGATATTAAGATGGGGTAGAAAATAAAATTTTAGGCAAAGCCAGAGGGTAATTAATGCTGTGGTATATGTCAAACCATGCCTGGTAAGGATATTAAAGTACTTCAGTTAAGTCAAAGTTGACTAATGTTCAGTGCTTTCCTGTTGACTTTATAGCCTGAACTAACAATATAGACCATTTGTCATTGTCAATGCTTGAGGCTCCATCTGAAAATGTCAATAGCAGTAGCAACAATTCTCTAAATAAAATGTTATGTTTTCTAGCAGTATTTCAATATCTTTATATTTTCTGTTCCTCATGCCTCAGTCCCTCCTAAATATTTTTCAGAACACTTCAGCTTCAGAGTGCATATGTGGTATGTACCAGGGTTAGAAGAGGGTTTAAATTTTACTAGGATTCAGGAAGTTTTTCTCTGTTTTGCTGAAAAATGGAGGACGCTAAAGGGGATCACTGAGAGCTCTCAGGCATTCAATATAACTCAAAATTATTACTCAATCATATAGACAATCAGTAATGATTGAATAGATGCACAAGAAGGTACAGACACCATAACAACAAAGTAGAAATGATAAAGGACTTAGGACTGTTTGATTTTAAGGATGAGGGCTGAACAATGACTTAGTATCAAGGCCATGACAGAGACTGTTATGCAAAGTGTGACATAGTAGAAAGACCGAGACTTGAAATACTGTTCAGCCATGTGCTATGTGACTTTGCAAAAGTTATTTAAATTTTCTGTTCCTCGGTGACCTTATCTTTAATGTAGGGATAATGATACTGACACTGCAGGGTCCAGTGACCACTGGAGCTAGGCTCACACAGATGTTGAAACAATGGTATGCTACCATTCTTTCTATGCTTTCCACATACGATGAGATCCTTGAAACTAAGGATGATGCAATGTTTATCTTTTTTATACCATAGAGCAGTTAGTTCAATGCTTGACACAAAATGGGAATTCAGTATCTATTAGTTGGACTAAAATTTAAAACCTGATGAAAATTAATCAGTTTGTCTAAGAAAGAAAGGGAAAATTTTATTCAAGCCAAATTTGAGGATTATAACCTGGGGAAGAGCATCTCAGAAATCTCTGAGAACTGTTTTGCCCCTTAGAAATTAAGGCATAGTTATATAAGTTTTTGAGACAGACAGCTGTATATCAAATAGTGTATTATGGACAGTTTTTATAATTCAGATTTAAGCATCATCGTGGTCCTTTGCGAGATCAAGAAGGAATATCATCTTTAAGGAGTTGTCTCATTGATGCTAGAAGAACGTTTCTCTTTACAGTTAAGAGGGTATTTCTGCCCATGGGGAAGGTTTGGTCCATGCATAATGTAGATACACAATGCACAGTGGGGGATGAGAGGAGGCCAAAGGGCACAGACTTTTTTGTTTATAATTTTCTTGTATTCCCCCAAAATATGAATTTTATTTCAAATTTTATTTCACAAATATATGATTTGTTTAGACATAAAAGAATCATTAAAAAAAAAAAAGACAGACATGTTCTGTTAATTTCTGGACCAATGAGGAGAAAGAGTAGAATCTTCTTTTTAGGCTTTTAGGAATAGGAGATTCTAGTGTGTCTGCACGCTCAGGTATAGTTTAACTTCTTCACCACAAAAAGCATATCCACCTTAAGGTTCTATGTGATCAAGGGCCACAGGCCAAGTAGATGAATAGTCACTTGACTATATCTGCAAGAATAATTATGGGAGTCCTGCTGGCTCAGATGGTAAAGACTCCACCTGCAATTCAGGAGACCTGGGTTGATCTCTGGATTAGGAAGGTCCCCTGAAGAAGGGAATGGCTATTGTAAAGACTTGGAGTTCACATGTTATTCAAGGTAGCAATTGATGCATCTCTAGGGCCTGTGTATCTTACTTGTTAAAAACAAATAAAAAGATTTGCAAGAGTGATTGCTTACCTAAGAAGCTGAAAAAAAGAAAATATCAGACTTAGGTGGAAGAAATGGGAACATGGAGAGGTTTATATTCCTACTTCTTTATGTTTTTCCTTTGAATCAAAAACTTTCAAGTCTTCAAATCTGTAGAAAGAAGGGCTGTGATGGGGATTCCTTTTCCTATTTAAGGGAATTAGGGCCTCAGCATGAACCAATGTGGGCCTTCCCTAGTGGTTCAGATGGCAAAGAATCTGCCTGCAATGCAAGAGACCCAGGTTTGATCCCTTGGTGGGGAAGATCCCCAGAAGAAGGGAATGGCTGCCCACTCTAGTATTCTTGCCTGGAGAATTCCATGGACAGAGGAGCCTGGTGGGCTACAGCCCATGGGGTTGCAAAGAGTCAGATAGGACTGAGCAACTACCAAGGCAAGACATAAACCAATGTACTCTGTGTGTACAGAGTACATGTCCCTTATGCATGTGACTTTCCTCTTCCTATTTATAAATGGAGTTTAGAGGATGAAGAAATTCGACCTCTCCAACTTTTACCAGGCTGCAACTATTATTTCAAGTTTTAGGGAAATTTAACCTTGCCCTTCCATCTAAAACTCCTAAGTAAAATGAAACCTCCAATTTATTAACTCTAAAACAATATAAACAGTAAGTAGCTCAATGAAAATGTAGTTAGTGGGATTATTCTTGTCTTTTAAAAAGTTCCCCGAAGTTCTGGCTTATCCCTCCCCATAACTAAAAGAACACCCACAAAGGAAAGAGCAGAGCTAAGCTTTCCTCCCATGCAGTCATTTCCTCACTGACTGCAGTCCTACCTTTATGCAAGCTGGCAGCTGAGTTCTGACTGTTTTGTTTTCTAATTCTGTGTCTAAAAGCTCTTGAAGAATTTTTTTTTCTGTTTATTCTTTGATTGCTCTGAGCAAAATAAAATGAATTCTGTTGAATGCCTACATTGTGTGATTCAATTTACATTGCTATAATCCTCCCACCCTCCCCTGTTTCCACTTTTGCTGATAATCATTTCTCTTAACTAAACATTATAATTAGCCTTTTGTGTTTCTTAACAGCCACTTCCCCTCTGCTGCTGCTACTGCTGCTAAGTCGCTTCAGTTGTCCGACTTGTGTGACCCCATAGATGGTATCATAAGAGAAAACCTGTGTTTTTCTTGAAGTCATTTTTGTCTTCGGATTTCTAGTTTTAATTGTTTTTTTCATCTGCTGCTCTTCAGAAATAATTCTTTTTTTCATGTAATGCAATTTAAAATAAGTTTTGTACAAAGCTGGTTCTTGAGTACTTGTTTTCCTTTCAGTTTTTGCTCTTTTATTTCAGAACATGATTTAAAAAAAAAAGGCTTCTGGAAGATATTCATTAAATATATGAGTCTCATGATGTATTTTCTGAAATTTGTAATCTCTTTATTAAGGCATAAGATACTCAAGGTTTAAACGTAAAAATAATTTGAGAACATCTGTATCTAATTTGAGAATATTAAAGTATGAAGCATATAGATGAATCATATACTTAACATGATTCTTTATAAAGATAATTCCATAAATATCTTTAAACAATGACTGTCTGGCATATATAATTAATAAATTCCTAGAATTTTAGAGTAGAAATATGTTAGAAATGACTTATAACTATTAGAACAGAAAGTTAGAAATATGGTCCCCAAATTTGAAACTATGAATGTTTATGTGCAACACATTTATTCATAGAAATAGGTAAAGTAGAATCAATTAAGAATTTCTGCAGTAAGATGTGATGAAGCAAAAACTTAGTTCAGATAAATCTTCTGGTAAGGTATTCCAACATGGCCAAAGATTTATTTTAAGCAGACATCTGACTTCATGCTTAAAGAAATTCATTTTATTCCATGGTTTACTTTAAGAAATGTTACAGGTCAATGACTAACACTACTCCTTAGCTTTTCTAACTTTGCAATGGTGTTCATGAATATTAATCACTTTATTTCCTCTTTGCCTGATAATACAAGTTCCCAGAGGTCAGGGAGTGCAGAAGGTACACCAGTGTCTAATGGAATGTGGAAAGTAAACCACCATTTAACAATGCACATGACCAACTTTTAGCCTGAAAAAATAATGCTCTCTGAACTGTGCCTAGATAGGACATTTTGGATTGTTTTTGGGATATATGATTATTTATAGATGTGGCTGGGTTTTTTTTGCCTTTTTCAGCAGCTACCAGCCACTTGAATTATTTCTACTTTCCAAGAAGATTGTATACGATAAAGAAATATTTGTGAATTTGGTGAAAGAATGCAAGGTCAGTAAAATTAATCAGAGACAAGTTATAACAAATATCTCATTACAGAGTTGTTGTTCAGTTGCTAAGTCATGTCCTACTCTTTGTGACCCCATGAACCTTAGCACACCAGGCTCCCCTGTCCTCCACTATCTCCTGGAGTTAGTGAGCAAGAGCATTCTGAATATTTAAGACTATCATCATTATATAAACATTTTATTATTACAATACACACTGAAATCAACTAAAAAAGACAACACATCAAAATCCTCAGGAAGAAATCATCAAAGAAATCATCATACTGATATTCTGCCCTACTTCACCTATCTTTATTTTTTAGGAATCAGAATTATATAACTGATGAGCCAAAATAATTAAGCATTTGTCTAGGACTGTATTACCAGTTAATGGCAGAACCATGACTGTTTTCCTTGTATACATCATGAAAGAGCTTAGTTATCAGGAAGTGATCACATATCACAAAAAGATAATATAAAATCTTAAAAATCTGGAATTAAATGAAACTAAAGTGTTGCCCAGATACTAAAACTACAACTACAACAACAAAAATGTAAAAGTTATGAGTATGACCTCTCAACATCTGCACATTTAATTAATTCATTTATCCATTATTTAATGACAACTAATATACAGCTCTGGGCTAGAGAATCAAATGTTAATATAATACAATTTTTGCCTTAAGGCACTCACTGTGACTTGATTTGCTTTCTCTTTAACATCTAAAGAACTGACAGAGAAAGACTCTCAAAAAATGTCTCTTGAGACAATCTATATTCATGCGGTCCAATACTGACTGCAAAGGTTCTCTGACACAAAACAGATCAGTAAGAAAAGGGCCCTACCTGTAAAGAGTGTACAAACTTGGTAAACAATAAGTTTACATTTTCGTTCATGTGTTTTAGGCATATTTTTTCCAATGGAGTCAGGAACATTATGGCTAAATCAATGCTACTGAAATACTCAGTTCAGTTCAGTTCAGTCACTTGGTCGTATCCGACTCTGTGACCCCATGGACTGCAGCACGCCAGGCCTCTATTTCCATCACCAACTACTGGAGTTCACTCAAACTCATGTCCATTGAGTCAGTGATGCCATCCAACCATCTCATCCTCTGTCATCCCCTTCTCCTCCCCACTTCAATCTTTCCCAGTATCAGGGTCTTATTTTTCAAATGAGTCAGCTATTCTCATCAGGTGGCCAAAGTATTGGAGTTTCAGCTTCAACATCAGTCCTTCCAATGAATATTCAGGCCTGATTTCCTTTAGGATGGACTGGTTGGATCTCCTTGTACTCTGAGGGACTCTCAAGAGTGTTTTTCAACACCACAGTTCAAAAGCATCAATACTTTGGTGCTCAGCTTTCTTTATAGTCCAACTCTCACATCCATACATGACCACTGGAAGAACAACAGCCTTGACTAGACGGACCTTTCCTGGCAAAGTAATGCCTATGCTTTTTAATATGCTGTCTAGGTTGGTCATAACATTCCTTCCAAGGAGTAAGCGTCTTTTAGTTTCACGGCTGCAGTCACCATCTGTGATTTTGGAGCCTCAAAAAATATAATCTGCCACTGTTTTCACTGTTTCACCATCTATTTCCCTAAGTGATAGGACCAGATGCCATGATCTCAGTTTTCTGAATGTTGAGCTTTAAGCCAACTTTTTCACTCTCTTCTTTCACTTTCATCAAGAGGCTCTTTAGTTCTTCTTCACTTTCTCCCATAAGGGTGTTGTCATCTGCATATCTGAGATTATTGATATTTCTCCTGGCAATCTTGATTCCAGCTTGTGCTCATCCAGCCTAGTGCTTCTCATGATGTATCTGCATATAAGTTAAATAAGCAGGGTGACAATATACAGCCTTGACATACTCCTTTTCCTATTTGGAACCAGTCTGTTGTCCATGTCCAGTTCTAACTGTTGCTTCCTGACCTGCATACAGATTTCTCAAGAGGCAGGTCAGGTGGTCTGGTATTCTCATCTCTTTCAGAATTTTCCACGGTTTCTTGTGATCTACATAGTCAAAGGCTTTGGCATGGGCAATAAAGCAGATATTGATATTTTTCTGGAACTCTCTTGCTTTTTCGATCTTTGAGCAGACATTGGCAATTTGTTCTCTGGTTCCTCTGCCTTTTCTAAAACCAACTTGAACATCTAGTAGTTCACGGCTCACGTATTGTTGAAGCCTGGCTTGGAGAATTTTGAGCATTACTTTGCTAGTGTGTGAGAGGAGTGCAACTGTGTGGTACTTTGAGCTTTCCTTGGCATTACCTTTCTTTGGGATTGGAATGAAAACTGACCTTTTCCAGTTCTGTGGCCACTGCTGCATTTCCCAATTTTGCTAGGATATTGAGTGCAGCACTTTTACAGCATCATCTTTTAGCATTTGAAATAGCTCAACTGAAATTCCATCACCTACACTAGCTTTGTTCATTGTGATGTTTCCTCAGGCCCACTTGACTTCACATTCCACGATGTCTGGCTCTAGGTGAGTGATCACACCATCGTGATTATCTTAGTCATGAAGATCTTTTTTGTATAGTTCTTCTGTGTATTCTTGCCATCTCTTCTTAATATCTTCTGCTTCTGTTAGGTCCATACCATTTCTGTCCTTTATTGTGTCCATCTTTGCAGGAAATGTTGCCTTGGTATTTCTAATTTTCTTGAAGAGATCTCTAGTCTTTTCCATTCTATTGTTTTCCTCTATTTCTTTGCACTGATCACTGAGGAAAACTTTACCACCACATTCCTAATCTCAATTCCATTCAGATTATTTCAATGACCTTTGTTTCCCAATGGAAATGGTATAATTTTTACAAGTGGACTTAAGTAGTTTGCTTTATGTGAATTTTAATTGTATTCTAGGCAGAGTGAGTTATTAATCATGGCTCCCCAACCTAAACAAAGGAGCACTGTGTGTATTCTTTTAGGAATGATCCTTTAGAATATTTAGACTGAGGATAGAGACCCGTACTTAAAAATACCAATGCACTGTTTTAGTTTTTAAATGCAGGGTAACAGTTGAATGTTGTTAAGTAATTAAACAAGGAGGACATTAGACAGAGATGGCCCTAATGCTTCACAGACTATGTAAACTAATGTATGCTAGATCAACGAACTTAAACCTGAGAAAATGAAACTTCAAAATGATGAATCACAAATAGACAACTAGGCTTTCTAAATAAGGCAACTGATAAAGCTATAACCAAATAAATATATTGCCTTGCTTTGCTTGTGTCTTTTCTCCCACCCAAGCACTAACCAGGCCTAACCAGGCCTGACCTTGCTTAGCTTCCAAGATCAGATGAGATTGGGCACATTCAGGGTGGTATGGCTATAGGCTGCTTCTATCTTTTCTTTATAAAAATCTCTCCCCTATATCAACCAGTTAATCCTAAAGGAAATCAACCGTGAATACTCATTGAAAGGACTGATGCTGAAGTTGAAGTTCTTATATGCTGGCCACCTGATCTGAAGAGTTGAGTCATTGGAAAAGACCCTAGTGCTGGAAAAGACTGAGGGCAGGAAGAGAAGAGGGCAACAGAGGATGAGATGGTTAGATGGCATCACTGACTCAACAGATATGAGTTTGAGCAAACGCCAGGAGATAGTAAATGATAGGGAAGCCTGGTGTGCTACAGTCTGTGGGGTTCACAAAGAGTCGGACATGACTTAGTGATTGAACAGCCGTCTCCTATCAATGGAGGTCTCAACCACTTTAGGTCTTGTGCTGACCAATTTGAATAGACATTTATTCAAATAAACTCTAATAAATTTTAATGTGCAGTTTACCTTTTGATGGTGGACAATATGACTGAAAATGAGTATGCCTTAAGCTGGCTTGTAACACTATTTTCCACTTTTTATTTTTTTTTAATTTTTTTTTTTAAGAGTTCAGAATACTTTTTAATTGAGATAAAATGTTTCTTGAACTTCATTATTTCAGAACATTAGTGATACCAAACTGAAAACTTGTTTAAAGGTTATAAATGCTGATTGTTGCTCAGGTGTGTCAGCCTCTTGGCCACTCCATGGACTGCAGCACACCAGGCTTCTACTTTTTAATATTATTTTTATAATTTGAATTTATGCCACTTTAGAAAAGGTATAACAATATTGCAAAGACAATAAATATAACATACATGATATCTTATTTAGAATAATTTTAGTATCTTGCGAGTTAAATAAGTGAGGTATTACTTTTCTGTTTTAGTGATGTACAAATACCAATACACTGATGAATGAACAGACTTGATTTTTCTAGATATCTGGTGTTAAAGTGCTATAGATATGTGGGATTGGTTTAACATTCTTTAAGAATTACATCAAGTGTGGCCTTTTGCAATTAAGCCTTCCTCAGCTCCCCCAGGCGATGTGGTGGGTTTTTGGCATGTGGTCTACAACAGCACTTAAATTTTCAGGTTGAAATGATATATATCTTTCTTTTACAAGACTGTAATTAGTATAGCTATTGGCCAGAATTTTTATTTTAAACATTTTAAATCAAAGCATTCTAAAATACTGGCTAAGACTTGTCACATCAACTCTCACCAAATATTCATTCAAAGTGACACTTTTGCTTTGAAGCTTCTGAAGTTGTCATCAATGACTTAGATATATGTAGGGATGTGAACAGCATCTGATATCATGATGCGGTAAAACATATTATCAAACATAGGAGAGTAGGTTACTAATAGCCAGAAGTCTTGGATGTTGACACATTTTTTTAAACAACCAGAACAAGAATAAATATTAACATTACCTTTTCAAAACAATAATCAGTTAAGCAAAGATGGCATTTTTATCCCTAAAAAGTATGAGCAGCATTAAGAAAATGAGCTTATTAAAACAAATTATGCAGGTGAGCTCATTAGTAGAACTGCCCAGTTTGGGATATTTCTGAGTCTTTTGTTTTTATTCCTGTATGTATATTGTCTGGTCTATGTATGTTCATGTCTTTTCTCTTCTTTGAGGTTTAATTTCTATGAAGACAAGATTTACATCTTCTTCGATCCTCCCCCAACTCCAACTTGTATACATAGCAAATCACATTAAATTTTGAATGAATGTTTAAACAACTCTGGAACAATTTTATAATCTTGATAACCCTCTCAGTAACTACCATTATGATGAACTGATCAATTTATGTACATGGGTTTTTGTTACTTCCATTACTGTATCTTATAAAGACCTACCAACTTACTAACCATTTATTTAAATAACCAGTAATCTCTATTTCTTTTACCTCCTCTCACTGCCTTTCACTATCAATTCGTTTCTAACAGTATGTGCACACTGTTCTAACTTTCTCATACCCATCCATACTTACTTCAATCCATTTCTCTCTTGCCTCCTCTCTCCAGCAAAACTGTCTTATCAAGGTCTACAAATGATTTCAAGACAGTCACAGTATGTGCTCATATAAGAAGGTGGTATTTTGAAAAATTAAGGTTTTGTTGTTGTGTGTGGGGGAGAGGTTTTCACCTTGACTCCTTTTAGCTCTGCCTTTCCCGAGTTTAAGTGTAGCATGGTGTCCTGTGCTTCAGTAACACAAAGGGACCCGAATGAGGGCCTCCCAGGTGCTGCAGTGGTAAAGAATCTGCCTGCCCAGGCAGGAGACACAGGTTCAACACCTGGCTTGGGAAGACCCCTGGAGGAGGAAATGGCAAGCCACTCCAGCATTTTTGCCTGGAAAATCCTACAGTCCACGGAGTCTGAAGCAACTTAGCATGCGTGCTTGTACACACTGTAAGATCATTGCCAGAAAACAGTGGACAGACATCTGGATTCTTCCTAAAGGATTCAAATAAAAAAGGAAAAGAAATATTATAACAGAATAAATAAAATGATAATGATAGCGCTTTCTTAATAAAATGGCTGTAGCTTTAAAAATCCAGGAGACATTAAAAATCTACTAGATTAGTAAAGGAATGGCAAGAAGTCTGATACAAGTACATAAGTCAAAAAATTCTTCTCTATTAATTCTAGCTCTAGAACATTATTATTAATTCATCTAGAAATAGAATTGTAAAAATATTTTCCATTAGTAGTGATAAACGTAATAATATAAAATGAATTTAACAAAAATATAAAAACCTCAATGAAGAAACACTTACCAAACAAAAATACAAAATTTGTAATGATGTTTATGTTCTTACTGAGTAATATAAAACAGGTTCAGAACAAATGAAAATATATTGAGAAGAAAAGGTCAATGCTCCTAAAAGTGACTTAAAAACTTAATACAATTTGTATTCATTGTCTACTGCTTTATCAGAAATGACCTCGAATTTAGCAACTTCAAACATACTCATATAAGAATTGACATTTCAAGCATTGACATCTCATATAAGCATGGACATTTTTTGAAATCAAACATTTAAAAATAGACATCAATTTTATTTCTAGGTGAATTAATAATAATGCCTACTGAATTTAATGACATGCAACTGATATAGCCTTGGTTACCTATGATTTCATTCTGTAATAAAATTTACTCTAGGTAAGCTCTAATCTCTGAATAATACTGTAAAGTGAAGTGAAGTCACTCAGTCGTGTCTGACTCTTTGTGACCCCGTGGACTGTAGCCTACCAAACTCCTCTGTCCATGGGATTCTCCAGGCAGGAATACTGGAGTGGGTTGCCATTTCCTGCTCCAGGGGATCTTCCCAACCCAGGGATCAAACCCAGGTTTCCCGCATTAGAGGCAGATGCTTTAACCTCTGAGCCAGCAGGGAAGCCCTAATACTGTAAAACCCCAGTGAATTTGTTTCATACTTCAAAAAGTGCAATCTTGGAAAATAGCTAACATCTCTAAAAAATTAAATATCAAGGAAAATCATCATGTTCACTTTCATATTTTAAATAGGTCCACCAAAAATGTATGTTTAGAAAAATTCATAAAAAGATGTACTTATTCAGATTGCCACATTTAGAAGTATAGATTTATTGATTGTAAATTTTTCTATATTCCTCTCATTCCATGGATCAAATTGACATGGATAATCAGTAAAATAACAACAGAAATTTTGTTTCCTATTTTGTGTGTGTGTGGATACATATATATATACAGAGAGTATACAGAGAGAGAGAGAGGTGTTAGATGGTGCTTTTAATGGATAATAATATATTAAATGTTGTTACCTATTTGTCTATACTGTTTGAAAACTAATTACTTAGCATTTTCTGTTCCTATTCATTATCTGTATTGCTTTTGAAATGTCTTCCCTCTTTCCAGTAATAAGGGAAACAAAAACAGTGATATAGAAAAAACATCAAAACAATGTGTACTCTGCTTCAGGAGAAACTAGTAATTTTCAAAAGTTGTGCTTCACATTAGTTGTGCTATATTAACTGTTGACCAAAAATTGTATTAAGCCTAGGAGTATGATTTGTTCTCACTTCCAGATATTTGAGTATAAGGAACATAACCCAATTATAAACTGGGATTGAAAGACCAATATAATCTGGTTATACATATTGTGTTGTCCCCTAAAACAAGTGGGCAAATATGTCTTCTTTTCATATTGTCTGGAAGAAAATTTTTAAGATTGATAATGAAGCCAACTGAGTCTGAATATTTCTCCGTGAGACAGTTTTAAATTACATATCCATTTAATTGACAGAAACATATATATTTCCATTTTTTATCTTCCTGGTGTCAGACTTAAGTTTTGTCTATTATTTCAAAGTTTAAATTTATGTAAGTTAAGTGCTATTATAATAATCTGTATTCTTTTATTGTATCTATGGTACATAGTGATGCCTAGTTTTTCATTTCTGATATTAGTGATCTCTGTTTTCTTATTTTTCTCTTGCCAAGGTCTTATGTAATTTTTTAGTCTTTTCAAAGAACCATCTTTAGATTTTATTGACTTTCTCAACTGGTTTTCTGCATCATTGTATCTGCTCTCACTTTTGTTATTTTTTGTCATCTAGTAGATTCTTGTCATTCTTTTTCCAGCTTCTTGAAATATATACTTATATCATTAATTATAGTATTTTTTGTGTTTCTATTCTATACATTTTAAGAATAAATGTTCTCTTTATAGACATGCTAAGCTGCATCATACATGTTTTGGTGTGTTGTTCCAATATCACAGTTAAAAATATTTTATCAATTTTAATGATACATCATTCAATGATTTATCTTTCACTCATAAGATATATAAAAGTATATGTTTAATTTCCAAGCCTCAGGAGTATTCCATAATCTATGGTTGCCTATTTCCAGTTTAATTATGTTATATATAACTGAAACCATACTTTGTATGATTAAAATAATAGAGAATTATTTACAGTCCAGCAAATAATAAATTGTGATAAATGTTTTATGTACACTTGAAAGTAGTATGTATTCTTTCATCCCTGGGAGTGATGTTAATATCTGTTAAATAGGTCAGATATGTGAATACTGCTACTAATAACTTGGATATTATTAAAAATATTTTTTCTGATTGTTTTATTAGTTGTTTTATTATTTTATTAGTTTTATTAGAAAGGCATTTATTAAATTCTCCAAGTATGACTTTAGATTTATGTATTTCTCCTTTTAAGTTTGACAACATAAGCTTTCAATATCTTAAGGTTAAAAAAAATCTTAAAAGATATTTCTTAAGAGAAATATCTTAAATATTCATGTTGAGATTTGACAGAAAACAACAAAATTCTGTAAAGCAATTATCCTTCAATTAAAAAATATCTTAAACATTATATTGTTAGAGACATACACATTTGCAATTATTATAACTCTGTGTTATTTATCATAACAAAATATCCTTCATTATTTTGAATCTTCTTATTTTTAAGTTCAGATTTTTTTAATATTAACTATATCATGTCTTTTGGTATAACATAGCATATATTTACATATTTTATAGGTATGTTTTTATCTTTTTGCTTTGATTTTTTTCCATGCTTCAGTTTGAATACTTCCAATGAATAATCATCCTGTTAACTGACATTCTCTTTATCTTTTAAAATAATTTAATTAATTAATTTATTTTTTAGGTGTGCTGGGTCTTGGTGCTAAGCAGGCTTTTCTCTAGTTAGGATAGCAAGAGCTACTTTTTAGTTGCAGTTTGCAGGATTCTCATTGTGGTCATTTCTTGTTGCAGAGCACAGGCTCCAGGGCACATAGGCCTCAGCAGCTGTGGCTGCAGGGTTCTAGAGAACAGGCTCAATAGTTGTGCAAGGGCTTAGTTGCTCTGCGGCATGTGGGATCTTTCCGGATCAAGGATTGAACTAGTGTCTCCTGAATGGGCAGATGGATTCTTTACCACTGAGCGACCAGGAAAGACCCTGATTTTCTCTTTTGCTGCTTCTAACATGCTGTAAACCTATATTAAATTCCAACTGTCAATTATTGTATTTTAGTTCTGAAATATGTGACTATTTAATTCACTTTATTAAAGATTCTAGTCTTGTGCTGAACTTTCCCACTTTCACAATTATTTTTTTAAGCAAAAGAAATTAACTACATTTATCTTAAAAGGTGTGTATAACAACTTCATTATGTGTATAACCTAACAGATCTGTGCTTTTTGTTATCTTTACTCATTTTATTCTATCTTCTGGCATTCTTGTATATTTGTTGATGTTTTTCTGATACTGTATATAAAAATTAAACAGGTAATTTGAGACTTTGGATGATACTATATTCTTTTAGGTGATTTTTAAAAAAACCCTCTGTGATTGCAGCCATGAAATTAAAAGACACTTACTCCTTAGAAGTGTCCTCTCTAAGGTCACTCTAGTCAAGGCTATGGTTTTTCCTGTGGTCATGTATGGATGTGAGAGTTGGACTGTGAAGAAGGCTGAGTGCCGAAGAATTGATGCTTTTGAACTGTGGTGTTGGAGAAGACTCTTGAGAGTCCCTTGGACTGCAAGGAGATCCAACCAGTCCATTCTGAAGGAGATCAACCCTGGGAATTCTTTGGAAGGAATGATGCTAAAGCTGAAACTCCAGTACTTTGGCCACCTCATGCGAAGAGTTGACTCATTGGAAAAGACTTTGATGCTGGGAGGGATTGGGGGCAGGAGGAGAAGGGGATGACAGAGGATGAGATGACCGGATGCATCACTGACTCGATGGACCTCAGTCTGAGTGAACTCCGGGAGTTGGTGATAGACAGGGAGGCCTGGTGTGCTGCGATGCATGGGGTCGCAAAGAGCTGGACATGACTGAGCGACTGAACTTAACTGAACTGGCCATCAGATAGTAAGGGAAGCCTATCAAATGTGGAGACTGAGCTGTTTGATGCTGGGTATCAGTTTTTTTGAAGGCTTATCTATTTTGAATTCATTATACAACTATAATATAGTCTTATCAGAATTCATAACTGGAATTCTATCTTTGTTTTTATGTCTTTTCTCAAGGGCCATAGAAATTACTAAATGTTGAGCTCAATTTCCCACCCTCTTAGATGAAATCTTCTCAGCTTCATAGATTCTCGACCTTAAGCCACAATTACCTCAGGAAGAAAAGCAGCATGGACTGCTGGGTTTATATCAATTCTCTTCTGATATCGCTTGGATCTAATTTTAACAAATTTATAATTTGTTGATTCCACAGACACATAGGATGCTGAAAGTTCAGCTCGGGATACTATCCTCTTAGTTATCACTTTCTGCTTGGTTTCTTGTTTCTATTTATAAATCAGATAACTTTTACTGTAGGGAAAAAAATTAGAAAGTTTTAAAATATACTTTTGATTAAATAAAAACCTCTTAGAAAGCCTGGTTGATAAAATAACTTCCTTGACCTGGTTAACGTTATGCACCAAAAATCTACTTCAAATATTAATGGAAATTAATTAAAATCTTAATGGAAAACATTTAGCTAGATCCACTCCCTTTCATATTGAGAATATTAGGATAATCACTACTTTTCCCACTATTAAACATTCTCCAAGTAATCTCGGACACTGGTAGAAGGAAGAAAAATGAATGTATTTATATTTGATAAGACTATCATGATCTGAGCCATGGTCCACTCCCAGTCTTGTTTTTGCTGGCTGCATAGAGCTTCTCCATGTTTGGCTGCAAAGAATATAATCAATCTGACTTTGGTATTTACCATAGTGATGTCCATGTGTAGGTCTTCTCTTGCATTGTTGAAAGAGGGTGTTTGCTATGATCAGTGCACTCTCTTGGCAAAACTCTGCTAGCCTTTGCTCTGATTCATTCTGTACTCCAAGGCAAAATTTGCCTGTTATTCCAGGTATATCTTGACTTCCTACTTTTGCATTCCAGTCCCCTATAATGAAAAGGACATTTTTTTGTGGAGTTAGTGCTAGAAGGTCTTGTAGGTCTTCACAGAACTGTTCAACTTCAGCCTTTTCAGCATTATTGCTCAGGGCATAGACTTGGATTACTTGGATTACTGGGATATTGAATGGTTTGCCTTGGAAATGAACAGAGATCATTCTGTCATTTTCAAGATTATATTCAGACTCTTTTGTTGACTATGATGGCTACTCCATTTCTTCTAAGGGATTCTTGCTCGCAGTAGTAGGTATAACAATCATCTGAGTTAAATTCACCCATTTGAGTCCATTTTAGTTCGCTGATTCCTAAAATGTCGACGTTCACTCTTGCCATCTCCTGTTTGACCACTTCCAATTCGCCTTGATTCATGGAGCTGACATTCCAGGTTCCTGTGCAGTATTGCCCTCTACAGCATCGGACTGTATTTCCATCTCCAGTCACATCCACAGCTGGGTGTTGTTTTGCTTTGGCTCTGTCTCTGTCTCTTCATTCTTTCTGGAGTTATTTCTCCACTGATTTCCAGTAGCATATTGGGCACCTACCAACCTAGGGAGTTCATCTTTCAGTGTCCTATCTTTTTGCCTTTTCATACTGTTCACGGGGTTCTTAAGGCAAGAATACTGAAGTGGTTTGCCATTCCCTTCTCTAGTGGACCACATTTTGTCAGAACTCTCCACCATGACCCATCTGCCTTGGGTGGCCTTACACGGTGGCATGGCTCATAGTTTCCTTGAGTTAGACAAGGCTGTGGTCCATGTAATCAGATTGGTTAGCTTTCTGTGATTGTGGTTTTCAGTCTGTCTGCCCTCCCATAGAGAAGGATTAGAGGCTTACTGAAGCTTCCTGATGGGAAGACTAACTGAGGGGTCATGCTCAGTAAACCTTTAATCCAATTTTCTATTGATGGGTAGAGCCATGTTCCCTCCCTGTTATTTACCTGGGGCCAAACTATTTCTGCTTTATTGACTATGCCAAAGCCTTTGACTGTGTGGATCACAAGAAACTGGAAAATTCTGAAAGAGATGGGAATACCAGACCACCTTACTGCCTCTTGAGAAACCTGTATGCAGGTCAGGAAGCAACAGTTAGAACTGGACATGGAACAACAGACTGGTTCAAAATAGGAAAAGGAGTCCGTCAAGGCCGTATATTATCACTCTGCTTATTTAACTTCTATGCAGAGTACATCATGAGAAACGCTGGACTGGATGAGCACAAGCTGGACTCAAGATTGCCAGGAGAAATATCAATAACCTCAGATATGCAGATGACACCACCCTTATGGCAGAAAGTGAAGAAGAACTAAAAAGCCTCTTGATGAAAGTGAAAGAGGAGAGTGAAAAAGTTGGCTTAAAGGTCAAAACATTCAGAAAACAAAGATCATGGCATCTGGTCCCATTACTTCATGGAAAATAGATGGGGAAACAGTGGAAACAGTGGCAGACTTTATTTTTTTGGGCTTCAAATCACTGCAGATGGTGACTGCAGCCATGAAATAAAAAGATGCTTCCTCCTTCAAAGGAAAGTTATGACCAAACTAGACAGCATATTAAAAAGCAGAGACATTACTTTGCCAACAAAAGTCCATCTAGTCAAAGTTATGGTTTTTCCTGTGGTCACGTATGGTTGTAAGAGCTGGACTATGAAGAAAGCTGAGCACTGAAGAATTGATGCTTTTGAACTGTGGTGTTGGAGAAGACTCTTGAGAGTCCCTTGGACTGCAAGGAGATCCAACCAGTCCATCCTAAAGGAAATCAGTCCTGAATGTTCATTGGAAGGACTGATGTTGAAGCTCAAACTCCAATACTTTGGCTACCTGATGCGAAGAGCTGACTTATTTGTAAAGACCTTAATGCTGGGAAAGATCAAAGGCAAAGGAGAAGGGGATGACAGAGGATGAGATGGTTGTATGGCATCACCAACTCAATGGACACGAGTTTGAGTAAACTCCAGGAGTTGGCAATGGACAGGGAGGCCTGGCGTGCTATAGTCCATGGGGTCGCAAAGAGTAGGACCCGACTGAGCGACTGAACTGAGCTGAATTAAACTGAAACTATGGAGAAGGTAACGAAGACAATGGCTACCTCCTTCAAAAAGTCCCATGCACACACTGCTACAGTCAATGCCCCCAACCCTGCAGCAGGCCACCGCTGACACATGCATCTGCAGGAGACTCCTGAACATTCATGGGCAAGTCTGGGTCAGTCTCTTGTGGGGTTACTGCTCCTTTCTCCTGGGTCCTGGTGAGCACAAGGTTCTGTTTGTGCCCTCCACAAACATGACTGAGCAACTGAACTGACTGACTGACTGATCAAATTAAAAAAGAAAATAACTGAATCAACAAAGCAACAGAACTAATTAATGAGTTCATCAGAGATTGCTAGATTTGAACCTATCAGTTCACTTCAGTCGCTCAGTTGTGCTCAACTCTTTGTGACCCCATGGACTGTAGCACTCCAGGCTTCCCTGTTCATTACCAATTCACGGAACTTACTCAAACTCATATCCATGGAGTTGGTGATACCATCCAACCATCTCATCCTCTGTCATCCCCTTCTCCTCTTGCCTTCGATCTTTCCCAGCATCAGGGTTTTTTCCAATGAGTCAGTTCTTCACATCAGGTGGCCAAAGTTTGGAGTTTTAGCATCAGTCCTTCCAATGAATATTAAGGACTGATTTCCTTTAGGATGGATTGGCTGGATCTCCTTGCAGTCCAAGGGACTCTCAGGAGTCTTCTCCAACATCACAGTTCAAATGCATCAATTCTTTGGCACTCAGTTTTCTTTATGGTCCAACTCTCACATCCATACATGACTACTGGAAAAACCAAAGCTTTGACTAGACAGACCTTTGTTGGCAAAGTAATGTCTATGCTTTTTAATATGTTGTCTAGATTTTCATAGCTTTTCGTCCAAGGAGCAAGTGTCTTTTAATTTCATGGCTGCAGTCACCATCTGCAGTGATTTTGGAGCCCAGGAAAATAAAGTCTGTCACTGTTTCCATTGTTTTCGTATCTATTTGCCATGAAGTGATGGGACCAGATGCCATGATCTTTGTTTTCTGAATGTTGAGTTTTAAGCCAAAATTTTCACTCTCAATAATTTCCTACACTAACAAACTAAAGTCATTTTTCTCAGCATTAACAAACAATAAACAATGCCTAGGATCTCACTGGGGCTTCCCAGATGGCCCAGTGGTAAAGAATCCACCTGCCAATGCAGGAGACATGGGTTCAATCCCTGGGTCAGTAAGATCCCCTGAAGGAAGAAATGTCAACTTACTCCAGTATTCCCGCCTGGAAAATCCCATGCACAGAAGAGGCTGACAGTCTACAGTCCATGGGCTAGCAAAGAGTCAAACACAACTGAAAACACATACACCCACAGGAACTGACTTACTGCATGGTAAACATGGCCTCTACAAACAAGATGCTAACTGCTAAAAAGGCACATAGTGGATAGTCAGAAATAAATTAAAAACTGTTTATTTTCTTGGATGAGATGGCATAATATAAAATGCCCAATTCTCTCAAATTAATCTACAAATGTCATTCAATCCCAAACCAAATTTCAGTTTTATATATATATATAAGTAAGTAAGTAAGTAAGTAAGTAAAGTCACTCAGTCATGTCCGACTCTTTGTGACCCCATGGACTACAGCCCACCAGGCTCCTCAGTCCATGAGATTCTCCAAGCAAGAATACTGGAGTGGGTTGCCATTTTCTTCTCCAGGGGATCTTCCCAACCCAGGGATCGAACCCGGGTCTCCCACATTGGAGGCAGACACTTAAACCTCTGAACCACCAGGGAAGTCCTATATATATATATATATATATATATATAGCAGAATTCTATAAATGTACTTGAAATCATTCTTCTGTTGAAGAACAATTCAAGGAAGGAACAACTCAATGCCATTTAAAAAAGAAGGGAACCAGCCCTACCAAATATTAAGTAATTCTATAAAGCAAAGCAAGTACAACAGTGTAGAGTGGGCACTGTTGTTCTTATTCTTTATTTGCTAACTCATATCTGACTCTTTTGCAACCCCATGGACTGTAGCCTGCCAGATGCCTCTGTAAGAACAGACAGATGGAAAAAAATGGAAGAAATTAATAACTTACAGATAGAGTCATTTGTATTTGGGACTAAATGTAAAATACATGTTTTATCTTCCTCAATTCAATTAAAAAAAGGTGGGGCAGTAGGTGAATGGAATAACTGTGGTACATCTGGACAATGGAGTATTATTCATTGCTACAAGGAAATGAGCTCTCAAGCCATTAAAAGCATGGAAGAATCTTAAAAACATATTATTAACTGAGAGAAGCCCATCTGAAAAGGTTAAAAACTGTATAATTCAAATTCTGGAAGAGGCAAGACTATGTAGACAATATAAACATCAGTAGCTCCCAGGGGAGGGGGAGTGGAAAAGGGGGTGATATCTACATGTGGATCATAAAGAACTTTTAGGGCAATGAAAATATTCAGTATGATAACATAATGATGAATACATGCACATATTTGGATATATTTGTCCAGATCCACCTATACAACACCAACAATGAACTGTAAGATCAATTATGGATTTAGGATAATTATGATGTTTCAGTGATGGTTCATCAGTTGTAACTAATGCACCACTCTAGTGAGGCTGATATCAGAGAGGTTGTACCTGTGGGGCCAGGGCATATTTGGGGCAATCTCTGAACATTCCTCTCGATTTTGCTATAGACCTAAAGCTGTTATTAAAAAGTAGTCATAAAACAAACAAACAAACAAAAAAACCCCAAAGTATTACCACCAACTGCAAATGAGTGGCACTAATAAATTTTATGGCACTACTCAGATATAATCACTATGATTATCCTAGCATATTTTATGACAGACTTTTCCCTACATGTAAATATTTTACATACACACATGCAAAAAACTTCAAAGTTCAACCAAAAAAATAAAAAGCTGATCTATATGACTACCAAAAATTGGTGGTGGTTTAGTTGCAAGTTATGTTCAACTCTAGTGATCCCATGAACTGTAGCCTGCCAGTCTCCACTGTCCATAAGATTCTCCAGGTAAGAATACTGGAGTGGGTTGCCATTTCCCTCTACAGAGGATCTTCCCAACCCAGGAATCAAACTTAGGTCTCCTGCATTGAAGGCAGATTCTGAGGAAAGCCTTACCACAAAAATTAAAGACTGATATTAAATAAAAGTCTGTGAACAAAGTTAATTTTCAGAACTGGAGGAAATATTTTCAATGTCTAAATTAGACAAGATATTCACATCTACAGTTTTCAAGATAAGATATCTGTATCTACAATTTTCAAGGCATTTTCTGCAAATCACAAGAAAAAGAACAATAGGATAGAACAGGCAATTTATAGGAGAAAAATCCAAGGTTGTTAAGCACATGTTCTAATTCATTACTAATTAGAGACATTAAAATAAAATAATGTAAAATACACTGTCATGTACCTATAAAAGTCTGTGAACAAAGTTAATTTTCAGAACTGGAGGAAATATTTTCAATGTCTAAATTAGACAAGATATTCACATCTACAGTTTTCAAGATAAGATATCTGTATCTACAATTTTCAAGGCATTTTCTGCAAATCACAAGAAAAAGAACAATAGGATAGAACAGGCAA
The DNA here is from genome assembly GCA_006408695.1 of Aepyceros melampus. Classification (NCBI taxonomy): domain Eukaryota; kingdom Metazoa; phylum Chordata; class Mammalia; order Artiodactyla; family Bovidae; genus Aepyceros; species Aepyceros melampus. The sequence continues at coordinate 68,332 of SJXQ01009547.1, read as the reverse complement.
TTTATAGGAGAAAAATCCAAGGTTGTTAAGCACATGTTCTAATTCATTACTAATTAGAGACATTAAAATAAAATAATGTAAAATACACTGTCATGTACCTTTTCAGTTCAGTTCAGTTCAGTCGACTCTTTGCGACCCCATGAATCGCAGCATGCCAGGCCTCCCTGTCCATTACCAACTCCCAGAGTTCACCCAGACCCACGCCCATGGAGTCAGTGACACCATCCAGCCATCTCATCCTCGGTCGTCCCCTTCTCCACCTGCTCGCAATCCTTCCCAGCATCAGAGTCTTTTCCAATGAGTCAACTTTTCGCATGAGGTGGCCAAAGTACTGGAGTTTCAGCTTCAGCATCATTCCTTCGAAAGAAATCCCAGGGTTGATCTCCTTCAGAATGGACTGGTTGGATCTCCTTGCAGTCCAAGGGACTCTCAAGAGTCTTCTCCAACACCACAGTTCAAAAGCAGCAATTCTTTGGTGCTCAGCCTTCTTCACAGTCCAACTCTCACATCCATAAATGACTACTGGAAAAACCATAGCCTTGATTAGACAGACCTTAGTTGGNTACCTTTTAGGCTGGAAGATTAGTGAGCTCTATATTTGCAGCTCTGAAGTTGAATGATTCTATGATGATCTATAAGACTTTCTAGAACTAATACCAAAGAAAGACGTCCTTTTCATCTTAGGGAGCTGGAATGCAAAAGTAGGAATTGAAGAGATACGTGGAGTAACAGGCAAGTTTGGCCTTGGAGTACAAAATGAGTTAGGGCAAAGGCTAACAGAGTTTTACCAAGAGAATGCACTGGTCATTGTAAACACCCTCTTCCAACAACACAAGAGACGACTCTACACATAGACATCACCAGATGGTCAATACCAAAATCAGATTGAATATATTCTTTCCAGCCAAAGACAGAGAAGCTCTATACAGTCAGCAAAAACTAGGTATAGGAAGTCTGCCTGCCTGCCTGCCTTTTGATTGTGACCCATGTACTCCTTGAAAAGTTCAGCCTGCCAGAGCACTACTGTATTCATTTAGTATGCACTCAGCAAATCTGCTTGGGAAAATTTTACATTTATCCAAAAGGGACATGTACAAGGACGTGTCCATAAAAAACACGGGGTGTAGGTGGCAACCTAGGATTCTTTCACTGAGACAGTAGAAAGGAATATGGTAGCTGCCTACTGAAATATTATGCAGAGATGTGTGGTTTGACTACTTGTTTTGTAAACGGTCTTACTGCAACTTAGCCATACCCATTTGCATACATATTGTCAATGACTGCTTTTAAGACAGGGCTGTAATGTGACAAAGACCATATGACACACAGAACTGCAAATATTTACACTACCTGGCTCTTTCAATTCATCCCATTATTAGCCATTAATCTTGCTGGTTATTTACTTAGAGTTGACAAATTATTGAGGATCATTCTCCTGCTTTATACAGTGAAGTACAAAAGTAAGTTAGTAAAAGTTTGTAAAAGCTGACATGTTTTGAACATTTATTTGTGTTGACATTTTACTAAGAGCTTTATAATTTTTACTCAATTGAATGCTCAAAACTCCATGTTACACATGAAAAAACAGATACAACAAGGTTAAGACATTGCCTTAAGTTTAAAAAGCTAATGCAGGAGAAACAGGATTAGAATTGAAGTACTTTGAGAAACACCCTAGAGAAGGCAATGGTTACCCACTCCAGTATTTTTGACTGGAGAATCCTATGGTTAGAAGAGTCTGGTGGTCTACAGTCCATGGTGTCACAAAGAGTTGGACATGATCGAACGACTAAGCACACACACATTTTGAGAAATCACACTCAACTTCTGAACTAGAAGGTGAGACATTTTCCTTAGGGGGACAATGAATGGTGAAAAAGAACATATAGCAACAGATTAAACAGCTGTCAGTATCACCACCACACAGCAGGCTATGTTCTGTTTGTAGCACCCAGAATAGTTTAACAAAAGGCATTGAAACTAACTTTTTCAAAATATGTCTCATTAGGAGCTACCCCTGGAAAAGTCAAATAATCCTCCTATTTAGGTTGCCAACTTGGCAAGAGAAACTACACTGTAATTTCCAAGTCTGGAGCAGGAATATACTGAAACAACAGATGCTACTACTGGGGTCCACTATTACATACAAAATATACAAGAGCATGAAGGTTATACGTGCTGAAAGAGACCTGAGTCATTGCTCAGTCCAAAGCCTTTGTTTACTAGATGAGGAAACTGAAGTTCCAACAGGGTAAGGGAACTGCTCAGATTTCACTTCCATAGTGCAAATGCTAGAAACAGAAAAACGTATCCCAGTGTTCATTCTCTTGATGAAGTTATAAGGGAATGAAGACTGGGGACACTGTTGTTGTTCAGTGGCTAAGTCATGTTCGACTCTTGTGACCCTATGGGCTATAGCATGCCAGGCTATGTCCTCTGTCATACCCTGGAATTTTCTCAAATGCACGACCACTGACTTGGTGATGCTATCTAACCATCTCACCCTCATGGAGACATATATAATAACATTATATGTACATAAAATAAATAGCTAATATAGTCACTGACACATATTAGACACTCAACAAATGCATCCCTTCCTCTTTCTCACTCTTTTTTTTTTTGGGGGGGTTCTCCCTTCTTATCCAAGGTGGCACTTCAGTTACTCTCTACTGTAGAAAGATAGACTAAAATCACTTAACACCATTTCAGACTCTATGATATCTATTTATTTGAGAAGATACAAGTTCACTGGAGTGTCCTGAAACCATAAATAGATATTTAATGAAGATACATCCAAAATATAAAATAAATCCCACAGAATTGACAAAGCAAATATAGGTCATATACAATTACACAGCCCAATTTATAAATGGTATGCTACAAACCATGTTTAAAATGGCTTTCTTTTCTAATTCTTGCATAGACACAAAAACTGGCATATTATTCACTTATTTTCCAAGATCATGCTGATAATTTGTTTGTTTTAACTACTAAATTGAATTGATTAGTGTTTCTGATCCTTGAATAGGTTGCTAGCATGCAAACCATAGGTAATGAGATAAATTGTATGTCATGGTTTATTATATGTCTGTATCTGATATCTACTTTATTCTCTCTGATAGTTGTCAAAGTCCTCACAGCTAATGCTTCTTTGCAAGTCCCTGTACAAATAAATTATTATCATAGAATAACATATTTAATATCATATGAGCTTAAGAAAATTACTTTAAAGGCTATTTCAATAAAATAAAATTACCCATCCAGGTAATATTTTAAATTCTTTTAAAAAATTTAAAATTAATTGGCACTTTAACTATTTAATGTTATTTTAAAATTTGGGCTTATTAAAGAGGTAATCCCAGACCCTGATGCTGGGAAAGACTGAAGGCAAAAGGTGAAGAGGGCAGAAGAGAATGAGATGGTTATCATTCTCAGTAATTCTCATTCTCATCATCACCAACTCAGTGAACACGAATTTGACTAAACTCTGGGAAATAGTGGAGGTCAGGAGAGCTTGGCATGCTGCAGTCCATGGAGTCACAAATGTTGTCCAATTAACAATATAGACGTTAATTGTGGCTAGTAATAAAACATGTTTCTTAAGCTAGAAACCTCCTCTATGTTCTTTTCTCTTTGTTTATTTTCCTGTCAACGGTGCCCCATATATCTGAAGTGAATTCTGGGAGAAAGTTGTTATCTAGAATTTTCTATATTAGGAATGGTCAATCATGTAAAATGCTACATAGAACTCTGTGACACAATGAAGGTCATAGCAACATGTCTAAAAGATCAGAACACTAAAAACGAGGCAAAAGGAAAAAAAAAAAAAGGAGAACTTCTGCAAGCTAACTTTGTGTCCATGGCAAGAAGATTATCCTTTATGGATCTATTTTTTCATCTGTAAAGAAAAGTTGTCGCTTAGTCGCTAAGTTGTGTCTAACTCTTTTGCCACCTCCATGGACTGTAGCCCACCAGGCTCTTCTGTCCATAGGACTTCCCAGGCAAGAATACTGGAGTGGGCTGACATTTCCTTCTCCAAGGGATTTTCCCGACCCAGCAATCAAACATGTGTTGGCAAGTGGATTCTTTACCACTGAGCCCCCAGGGACACCCCACAAAGAAAAGTAAAGGAATTAAAATTGATAATTTCAGGGATCCTTTTTGGCTCTAAAAATCTCTGACCCTCCATTGGAAAAAAAAAAAAATCAAACCATCATTAAATTACATATTTATAGGTTACAGCAAGTGAATTAGTCCAGAGAACATATATTTTACTGTTAATCAGTCCTTAATCAAGTCCTCAACTCTTTTGAGTGTACGTGTAATAAAACTAAGTTAAATATTCATATATCTTGGTTCTGTATGAAATTTTTACTCTTATCTATTTTTAATTTTTATAACATATAAGCAAAAAAGATTTTTCTCTTTTGACAGATCACTTGCTCTTTAACCAGTCTCTGGGGAGAGATTAAAGTGAATACATAGGAGACATTTTAACTACCAAGTTAAAGGTAGGGGCAAGCAAAGCGCCTAAATAATATTCCCACTGATCTACTCCCAGCCAAGTTGTTCAAGCTTCTCGGAAATTATAATTCAACATTGGGTACATATATAGTAGACTGAAAATGGCACTCTTCTCAAAGATATCAGATCCTAATCTCTGGGAAAGTACATGTTACCTTATTTGGGAAAATAAAAAAAATAGTCTTTTCAGATGTGATTATGTTAAATATCTTGAGATGTGCACAGCATCCAGGATTATCTGGATGGGCCCTAAATGCCATAACAAGTGTCCTTGTAGTAAGAGGGAAGTAGCCTAAATTTCACAGGCAAAAGAGAAGAAGGTGATGTGAAGACAGAAGCAGAAATTGGAGTAATGTGACCAAAATCTGGCAAAAGCAAGAAATAGATTTCCCCCTAAATCTTACAGACACAGAGTGATTTTGCCAAAACCTTCCTTTCAGTTCAGTGATACTTATTTTGGACTTCTGGCCTACAAAACTGCAAGAAAAAAATAAAGTTCTATTGTTTTAAGCCACCAAGTTTGTGATAATTTGTTATAGCAGCACAGGAAACTAAAACAGATTTTGGTACTGGGAAGTGAGATGTTACTGTATCAGATACTCAAAAATGCAGACAAAGCTTCAGAAGTGGGTAGAGGGCAGATGATAGAAATGATAGGGGAAAAAAAAAAAAAAACAACGATGGACCTGACTGAAAAATCCACATGCTCTAACTAAATTATTGATAGAAATATGGATGTTAAAGACTCTGCCAATGAGAGCTCAGGAGGAAGTGAAGAACGCAGTAGAAAAAGAATGTATCATGTTACAGAATACACATATCATCACAGAAAGAAAAATGTTAAGGTGGTGTTATTGAGGGTCCAGAAGAAAATAAGGAAAATGTTACTGGAAACTTGAGAAAAAGAGAAGAAATTTGTTATACTGTGGTCAAAAACCTAACTGAATTGAGTCCTACAGTTGTGTGGAAAGCAGAACCTTTAAGAGATAAGCTTGGATATTTAGGGGAACAGATTTTCAAGTAAAGTGTTGATTATGCATCTTTGCTGATTCTTGCTGCTCATGCAAAAACATGAGAGTAAAAAGGTAGGTTGAAGAAAGAACTGTTGAGGAAAAAGTAACCATCACTTCCTGATACTGAAAGTTCTGAACCTATGAGGACTGCAAAGATGTTGAAATTAGTACATTCCCTTTTAGGAAAGCATGTTCTAGAGGGAAGGTCAAACTTTTGCTGCTGTTGCTGTTCACCTGCTAATTCATGTCCAGTGCTTTATGACCCCATGGACTGCAGCATGCCAGGCTCCTATGTCCTCCACTATCTTCCAGAGTTTCCTCAAATTCACATTCATTCGGTCGGTGATGCTAATGATTTTGTCCTCTGCCGCTCCCTTTTCTTTTGTGTTCAATCTTTCCCAGCATCAGGATCTTTTCCAGTGATTCGGCTCTTCATAACAGGTGGTCAAAGTATTGGAACTACAGCTTCAGCATCAATTTTTTCAATTAATATTCAGGGTTGGTTTCCTTCAAGATTCATTGATTTGATCTCCTTGTAGTCCAAGAGACACTCAAGAGTCTTCTCTAGCACCACAGTTTGAAAGCGTCCATTCTTTGGCACTCAGCCTTCTTTATGGCTGAACTCTCACATCCGTAGATGACTACTGGAAAAACCATAGATAGCTTCAACTACATGGACCTCTGTTGGCAAAGTGATGTCTCTGATTTTCAATATGCTGTCTAAGTTTGTCATGGTTTTCCTTCCAAGGAGCAAGCCCCTTTTAATTTCATGGCTACAGTCACCATGTGCAGTGATTCTGGAGCCCAAGAAAATAAAATCTGTTACTGCTTACAATTTTTCCCCATCTATTTGCCATGAAGTGATAGGACCAGATGCCATGATCTTAGTTTTTGGAATGTTGAGTTTCAAGCCAGCTTTTTCATCCTCATCAAGAGGCTCTTTAGTTCATTTTCTACCATAAGAGTGCTAATATCTGCATATTTGAAGTTGTTGATATTTCTCCCAGCAATCTTGATTCCAGCTTGTGTTTCATCCAGCCTGGCATTTCACATATAAAGGTGACAATAGACAGCTTTGTGGTACTCCTTTCCCAATTTTGAACCAGTCAGTTGTTTCATGTAAGGTTCTTTTGCTTCTTGACCTGCATATAGGTTTCTCAGGAGACAAGTAAGGGGTTTGGTACTTTCATCTCTTTAATAATTTTCTATAGTTTTTTGTGATCAAAGGCTTTTGCAAAGTCAATGAAGCAGAAGTAGATGTTTTGATGGAATTCCCTTGCTTTCTCCATGACCCAACGAATGTTGGGAATTTGAACTCTGGTTTCTCTGCCTCTTCGAATGATCTGAAAGTTTTCAGTTCATGTACTGCTGAAGCCCAATTTAAAGGATTTTGAGCATAACCTCAGTAGCATGTGAAATGAGTACAACTGTACAGTAGTCTGAACATTCTTTGGCATTGCCCTTCTTTGGAATTAGAATACAGATTGATCTTTTCCAGTCCTGTGGCTACTGCTGAGTTTTGCAAATTGGCTGACTACTGAGAGCAATACTTTAACAGCATCATCTTTAAGGATTTTAAATAGCTCAGCTGTGATTCCATCACCTTTGCTAGCTTTGTGCAGAATAATGTTTCTTAAGGCCCACTTGACTTGACACTCCAGGATGTTTGGCTCTAGGTGAGTGAACACACCATCGTGGTTATGTGGATCATTAAGACCTTGCTGAAATAGTTCTTCTGTGTATTTCTGCCACTTCTTATTAATCTCTTCTGGTTCTGTTAGGATCTTATTGTTTTTGTCCTTTATTGTGCCCAAACTTGTTGATAACTCCCAACTTTCTTGATGAGATCTCTACTCTTTCCTATTTCCATAATTTCTATTTCTTTGCATTGTTCATTCAAGATGGCTTTCTTAACTCTCCTTGCTATTCTCTCACACTCTGCATTCAGTTGGGTGTATCTTCCCCTTCTCTCTTGCCTTTCACTTCTCTTCTTTTCATGGATATTTGTAAGGTCTCCAAGACAACCACTGTGCCTCCTTGCATTTCTTTTTCTTTGGGATGGTTTTGGTCACTGCCTCCTGTACAATCTTATGAATCTCTTCAGGCACTCTGTCTATTGGATCTACTTCCTTGAATTTACTTATAACCACCACAGTATAATAAGGAAATTGATTTAGGTCATACCTGAATAACCTATGGTTTTTCCTACTTTATTCAATTTAAGCCTGAACTTTTCAGTAAGGAGGTCATAATTTGAGCCATAGTCAGCTCTAGGTCTGTTTTTCCTGCCTATATAAAGCTTCTCCATCTTCAGCTGCAAAGATCATAAATCAATTTGATTTTGGTATTGACCATTTTGGTGATGTTCATGTGCTGAGTAATCTCTTAGATTGTTTGAAAAGGGTGTTTGCTATGATCAGAGTGTTCTTTCCACAAAACTCTTAGCCTTTGCCCTGCTTCATCTTATACTCCAAGCCCAAACTTGCCTGTTCTTCCAGGTATCTCTTGACTTCCTATTCTGCGTTTCATCCCCATGGGTATCATTTTTTGGTGTAAGTTCTAGAAGGTCTTGTAGGTCTTCCTAGAACCAGTCAAGTTCAGCTTCTTCTGCATCAGTAGTCAGGGCACAGATTTGGATTACTGTGATGTTGAATGGTTTGCCTTAGAAATGAACTGAGATCATTCTGTCATTTTTAAGATTGCACCCAAGTACTGTATTTCAGACTCTTTTGGTGATTATAAGGGCTATTCCATTTCTTCTAAAGGATTCTTGCCCATAGTAGTAGATACAATGGTCATGTGAATTAAAATAATCTATTCCTGTCCATTTTAGTTCATCAATTTCTACAATGTTGATGTTTAATCATGCCATTTCCTGCTTGACCACGTCCAATTTACCCTGATTCATAGACCTAACATTCAGGTTCTTACACAATATTGTTCTTTACAGTACTAGATTTACTATTACCACCAGATACATCCATAACTGAGTGTCATTTCTGCTTTGGCCTAGCCACTTCATTCTTTCCACAGCCATTATTAATTGCTCTCCAATTCAGTGGTAATGAATCTACCTGCCAACGCAGGAGATGTAGGAGCCTCCAGGTTGACCCCATTGTCAGGAAGATCCCCTGGATGAGGAAATGTCAACCCACTCCAGTATTCTTACCTGGAAAATCCCACTGACAGAGCAGTTTGGTGGGCTACAGTCCATACGGTGCTAAGTGGACAAGAATGAGTGACTGAGTATGCACTTCCCATGTATCACATTGGATACCTTCAGACCTGGAGACTCATCTTCCAGTTTCATATTTTTTTGCCTTTTCATACTGTCCATGGGGTTCTCCATGCAAGAATACTGGAGTAGGTTTCCATTTCCTCCTTCAGTAGACCAAGTTTTGTCAGAACTCTTCACTATGACCTGTCTGTCTTGAGTGGCCCTGCACAGCATGGATCATAGCTTCACTGAGCTATGCAAGTCCCTTCCACAGGACAGGCTGTGATCCATGAAGGAGCAAGCTTTCCCTAGTGGTGAAGAAATCAGGCATGGACCCACTCAAACATCTCAACAAAAGCCAGGAATAGAGATGTGATTATCTTGGAAAGATCTGTTATGAACCTTCTTTCCTAATGGTGTTAATTCTCACAGCATATATAGTAGACCTTCATGTGAATGTCATATCAGCAGAAACACTACAAGTTTGGCCTGATCACGGCAGAGACAAGATGAAGCAAAAAAAGACTGTCAAAATTCTAAAACTCTACTGGCATGAAACAGGTTTATCAAATCATTCTGCTGCACATGCACTATACTTCAAGAAAAGAAAGACTGTGAGAGGAGAGACTTGAGCTGTTGGGCAGACTGAGAGCCACAGAGGATTTACTTCTAGGCCTTGAAACCTAGTGAAATTTTCCCAACTGAATTTTGAAATTGCTTGAAACTGATGACATCTTTTTAAAACCAATACAATATTGTAAAGTAATTAACCTTCAATTAAAATAAATAAATTTATATTAAAAAAATAAAAAAATAAAAAAAAATGTTCTCCCTTTTGGAATGGGAGTGGCTATAACTGCTGTACTGTATGTGTCCCACTACTGTATTGTGGAAATAGATAACTTGTTTTCTAGCTTCAGTGGTCTGCAGATGGGGAAAATTTTTATCTCATGATGACTCATACCCAGAGTCTCCCCTATCCTGACTGAATTATTTAGATGATATTTGAGACTGCAGAGCCAAGAAAATGTGATGTGATTTTTAGACTTGAGTTGATACTCTAATGGGTTGAGATCTCGGGGGATGTTGTGATGGAATGAAAGCATTCTGCAAGAGGGATATATGTGACTCATTGGAAGCCAAATCATAAACTGTGGAAGGATAAAAAAGTGCTCTCCTCAAAATATGAGGTCCTAATCTCTGGAATCCGTAAATGTTACCATATTTGAGAGAAAGTCTGTGCAGATGTAACTAAAATAAGACTAGTGTGCCCTAAATGCAATACTAAGTGCCCTTAAAACAGAATAGCAAAGAAATGTCACTACACAAAGAGAATTAGGTGATGTGATGAAAAAGTAAAGAGATTTTAAAATTGGAATGATGTGACAAAAGACAATGAATGCTGGAAGTCACTAGACTAGAAGAAACAAAAGAAGATTCTCTTTTAGAGCTTCCTTGATTTCAGCCCAGTGATACATAATTAAAACTTCTGGCCTGCAAAACTGTGAGATAATACATTTCTATTGTTTTAAGCCACCAAGTTTGTGACAATTTGTCACAACAGGCATAAGAAACTAGTAGAATGCATAAAAAGTCAAGTGATTTAATCAGGTTAGACAGACAATACACGCAAATTTCCAATCTCTCAGTTCAGCTCAGTTCAGTTCAGTTGCTCAGTCATGTCCAAATCTTTGCGACCCCATGGACGGTAGCACGCCAGGCTTCCCTGTCCATCACCAACTTCTGGAGCTTACTCAAACTCATGTCCATTGAGTTGGTGATGTCATCCAACCATTTCATCCTCTGTCATCCCCTTCTCCTCCTGCCTTCGATCTTTCCCAGCATCAGGGTCTTTTCAAATGAGTCAGCTCTTGCATCAGGTGGCCAAAGTATTGGGAGTTTGAGTTTCAATATCAGTCCTTCCATTGAACATTCAGGACTGATTTCCTTTAGGATGGACTGGTAGGATCTCCTTGTAGTTCAAGTGATTCTCTAGAGTCTTCTCCAACACCACAGTTCAAATGCATCAATTCTTCAGTGCTCAGTTTCTTTGTAATCCAACTGTCACATCCATACATAGCTGTGTAAAGAACAGGAGTGAAAAGCAAAGAAGAAAAGGAAAGATATACCCATTGGAATGCAGAGTTCCAAAGAATAGCAAAGAGAGACAAGAAAGACTTCCTCAGTGATCAATGCAAAGAAACAGAGGAAAACAACAGAATGGGAAAGACTAGAGATCTTTTCAAGAAAATTAGAGATGCCAAGGGAATATTTAATGCAAAGATGGGCTCAATAAAGGACAGAAATGATATGGACATAACAGAAGCAGAAGATATTAAGAAAAGGTGGCAAGAACACACATTAGAACTATACAACAAAGATCTTCATGACCCAGATAATCATGATGGTATGATCACTCACCTAGAGTCAGACGTCTTGGAATGTGAAGTCAAGGGTGCCTTAGGAAGCATCATTATGAACAAAGCTAGTGAGGTGATGGAATTCCAGTTGAGCTATTTCAAATCCTAAAAGATGATGCTATGAAAGTGCTGCACTCAATATGTCAGCGCATTTGGAAAACCCAGCAGTGGCCACAGGATTGGAAAAGGTCAGTTTTCATTTCAATATCAAAGAAAGCAATGTCAAAGAATGCTCAGGCTACCGCACAATTGCACTCCTCTCACACACAAAGAGTCGGACACAACTGAGTGACTGAACTAACTGAACAGACGCTAGTAAAGTAATGCTCAAAATTCTCCAAGCCAGGCTTTAGCAATATGTGAACCATGAATTTCCAGATGTTCAAGCTGGTTTTACAAAAGGCAGAGGAACCAGAGATCAAATTGCCAACATTTGTTGGATCACTGAAAAAGCAAGAGAGCTCCAGAAAAACATCTATTTCTGTTTTATTGACTATGCCAAAGCCTTTGACTGTGTGGATCACAATAAACTGTGGAAAATTCTGAAAAGAGATGGGCATACCAGACCACTTGACCTGCCTCTTAAGAAATCTTTATGCAGGTCAGGAAGCAACAGTTAGAACTGGACATGGAACAACAGACTGGTTCAAATAGGAAAAGGAGTACTTTAAGGCTGCATATTGTCACCCTGCTTATTTAACTAATATGCAGAGTACAGCACGAGAAATGCTGGGCTGGATGAAGCACAAGCTGGAATCAAGATTGCTGGAAGAAATATCAATAACCTCAGATATGGAGATAAAAGTGAAGAACTAAAGAGCCTGTTGATGAAAGTAAAAGAGGAGAGTGAAAAAGTTGGCTTAAAGCTCAACATTCAGAAAACTAAGATCATAGCGTGTGGTCCCATTATTTCATGGCAAACAGATGGGGAAACAGTGGAAATAGTGACAGATTATATCTTTTGAGGCTCCAAAATCACTGCAGATGGTGACTGCAAATGGTGACTGCAGCCATGAAATTAAAAGACACTTACTCCTTGGAAAGAAAGTTATGTCCAACCTGGACAGCATATTAAAAAGCCAGGACATTATTTTGCCAACAGTGGTCCATCTAGTCATGGTTATGGTTTTTCCAGTAGTCATGTATGGATGTGAGAGTTGGACTATAAGAAAGCTGAGCGCTGCAGAATTGATGCATTTGAACTATGGTGTTGGAGAAGACGCTTGAGAGTCCCTTGGAGAGCTAGTAGATCCAACCAGCCCATCCTAAAGGAAATGACTCCTGAATATTCATTGGAAGGACTGATGCTGAAGCTGAAACTCCAATACTTTGGCCACCTGATGCAAAGAGCTGACTCATTTGAAAAGACCTTGATACTGCGAAAGATTGAAGGTGGTAGTAAAAGGGGACGACAGAGGATGAGATGGTTGGATGACATCTCTGACTCAATAGACATGAGTGAGTAAACTCCAGGTGTTGGTGATGGACAGGGCAGCCTGGCGTGCTACAGTCCATGGCATCGCAAAGAGTCACACAGAACTGAGTGACTGAACTAAATTGAACTATTTTTAATAAAACAAAAGTGACCTGTTAGTAAACAGTATTTCTATCCTTCAAACCAGAAGTTCCATCTTTTTTGTATAACTGTTGTTCTTTTTATTTCCCCGTATACAGTACTTGTTAGTGGCATATAGTCTCAGTTGTTCAAGTATGAAGCTTAAAAATAATTTATTATTGATTTCTTCCAAACCTCTACTATCCTAAAGAAAGGAATCTGCTCCTTATATCCGTTACAACAACCCTGTGCCAAAAAACACTCACATGTCTGCTCAGACACACAGAAATATGCATGCTGTCTCTCCTTTACATTTCAACACTATCATCATCCAAACCTTTATCATCACTTTTCTGTGAACTCAGACATAAGGCCACTGCTTGATGGCTTCTCTTCATAATAGACTATAGTTTATGCTACTGTTAGCTGAAGCCCATAAAGCCAGCTATGTTCATTTTACTTAGTGATCTGAAGACTTCAATGATGCCCTTCTGCTTATAAACTGAAGGTTAAACCTTTTGGTCACACATTTGAGATCCTCTACCATCAACTGCCCCTCTCAATTTCATCTAACAGTTCCTGAAATATAGGTGACACTGTACTAAATTTGATGACACTCGAGTTCAACCAGAATTTATTTCATGTTTCTTTGCACTTTCTTAAGTCACTTCCTCTGATTAAATGTACCAATCTTCTCCTTTAACCTTTGAAAATGCCTTCATTGTTTAAGACATACTTTAGATGTCACATTCTCCATGAAAATTTTCCAAATTCTATTTATGTAAAGGAATAGTACTCCATTGGCATGAATTGGTTTTTAATTATTCTCACTTCTGTAACAGCTGCTTGTATAATTGCCTTATCTCCTTTAATGGATTATCACTTCTTTTAGGACAAGCACCAGCCTTAATCACTTTAAATTCCATCAGTGAGCTTAATGGCTTGCACAAAAACCTTAATAAATATTTGTTGAGTAAATTAGTTGCATGAGTAAATGAGCAAATTTGAAGAAGGCTGAAACTTTGTATCAGCAGCCAGTGTTTATGATTCTCAAATGCAGTAAGACATTATAAGCGTAAGTATGATTGCATGTTGATACATTACATATAGCATACATATATATGCACTCATGTACAATGTATTTGGTATATACATATACATCCAGACACATATTTCTATATATTAACATATGCATGCACACATAGACATATATAGTTTTAAAGTCAGACGCATTGAAGATCAGATTTTTTAGAACTTAAATATTAAAAGTAACATATTATATATAAATAATATTACATTTTTTAAAAAATTAATTTTGAGCATAGTCTGAAAATATATACATACCTTTAAAACAGTTTATTCCCTTTCAGACAGTCTCTTTTAGACACATGTAGAGAACCACACCAAAGACATTCGAAATTGAGAATACACTGCTCTGTGTCCCTGCATTCTCACTTGCTCTTGATTAGGGATGGGGCTGATGTATTAATATTAATCACAATTTTCCCTCTCCTTGTGGAAAGTGCAGTATTTGTAGCAAATAATGATGTATCACGGAGGTCAGTGAAGTTGAAACAAAATGTATAGACCCCATTATGACAGTAATAGTCCAGACAGATAATGCAGTTTTGATATAATAAACATCAAGAGATTGTTGTTGCTTTGTGTCACAGCAAATGCAAAGTCCCCATTCTGTAGCTGGGCTCATAGACTTGTTTATCCCCTTTGCCATTTACCCTTCAGTTACTATGTAGTGATTGTTTGACACGATGAAAAACAGAAAATCTTCCACTGAGCAATGTCATGCTGTCACCTAGCTCTTTCCAGTGAGAAAATAGGATGCAACAAGGTTATTAAATGAAGTAGCACTGTTACATATTTGAATACGGTGAATATTTAGAATTTTTTCTCAGCTCTTTTGCATCACAAAATCTCAGCCTTTGCCCCTAGAAGAATGGTTTTTGTATATGACTCACTTTTTGGAGAGTTTTGTCCTATATCCTCTTGCCTGCTTCAAAACAGATGACCTAAAACAATAAAACAGGATATGAGAGAGGGCAAATATGCATCATACTTAAGTAAAGCAAGAAATATTGAAATAGAAAACAGATCAAGTTTATCCTTATTTTGAGTTGCTATTTCACAGAGATGCAAAGTATTTTATATTCTTTAATATGGAAATGGACAGTAAACTGTTCATTCTTAGATCAAATCTCCTAAGGCCTGTGGAATTTGTAACCATAAGGCATTTACATGCTTTACCAGTCCAATCCAAAACTGAGGCTTCGATCCCTCAGGAAGCATTCATTAGCATTATAAAGTAGCCAGGCTCCAAAACATTTTCTGACATAAATTGGGTCAATGTTTTCTTAGGTCAGCCTTGTAAGGCAATAGAAATAAAAACAAAAATAAACAAATAGGGCATAATCAGACTTAAGCTTTTGTACAACAAAAGAAACCATAAGAAAATGAAAAGACAACCTATAGAATGTGAGAAAATATTTGCAAGTGATGAGACTGACAGAATTTTATCTCCAAAATATATAAACAGCTTTTATAACTCAATAACAACAACAAAAAACCCCAAACAACCCAATCGAAAAAAGGGCAGAAGATCTTAATAGACACTTATCCAAAGAAGACAAATAGGTAGTGAAAGGGCATGTTAAAAGATGCTCAACATCACTAATAATTAGATAAATGCAAAGCAAAACTAGGACCATCTCACAGTGGTACCTCACACTGCTCAGAATGGCCATCATCAAAAAGCTTACAAGTAATGAATACTGGAGAGTAATGACACAAATGCACCAATCTATAAAACAGACACAGGCTCACAGAGGTCAGACTTGTGGTTGCCAAGGGACAGAGATGGAGGTAAAAGGCTGGACTGGGAGTTAGGAGTTAGTAGATGGAAACTGGCCACTCCTCGTAGCTCAGTCAGTAAAGAGTCTGCCTGAAATGCAGGAGACCTGGGTTCATTTCCTGGGTCAGGCAGATACCCTGGAGAAGGAAATGGCAACCCACTCCAGTATTCTTGCCTGGAGAATCCCATGGACAGAGGAGTCTGGCAGGCTATAGTCTATGGTGTAGCAAGAGTCGGACACGACTTAGTGGCTAAGCACACAGCACACAAATTCAGGTGCAAACTATAAGGTCTTACTGTACTGACAAGAAACTTATCTGATCTTCTGGGATTAAACCACAGTGAAAAAGAATATTATGTATATTTGTGTATAACTCAGTCATTTTGCAATACAGCAGAAATTAGCACAATAATGTGAATCAACAATACTTTGGTTGGAGAAAAAAGATGAAAAAAAAAGTAGGGAGTCCCGTGGTAGTCTAGTGGTTAGGATTCTAGGTTGGGCTTTCACTGATGTGGCTGCCTTCAATCCTTGGTCCAGGAACTGAGATACTGCAAGTCCCACAGAGAAGATGAAGGAAAAAAAAAAAAAAAAATAGACTGAAGTCAAGAGAATACTGGAAAAAATGTAATGAAATACAAGAACATCCAAAGTTTCACCAGAAAATGAGGAATATAGATGAGGGATCACCTTTTCCCTCACGGAAGAGGATGCACAATGGACCCAGGGGAGTTCAGAGACATTGGTAGCCAATAGACTGTAGGAGAATCTGAAATAGGCAAGTTGTCAGACAAACTGCTCTTACTGTTTACACCCATTCTTTATGTTCTCTTTGCTTAACACTAAACTCCTAGTGTTTAGTTACCTCTTTTAATGGAACTATTCTTCTTGCTTAGGCTTTAGGCATGATGAACCAAGGGAACAGCAGTGTTGACAGTATAAAACCTGAAATGTTTAGTCATTTCTCTCTTCCTGTCTCCAGGGTCTATTTTCAGATTTAAAACAGAGGGTCTGAATTTCCTTATATTTTTGAAGGTCATGTTCTCCCAGGAGAAACACTACCACAACAAGACTTATAACAGAAAGTTATTACCTCTGAATTTCCTGGCAACCAACACAGAGAAACATGACTTGCTAAAGAGTTATTTAATCCGACACTATGCACGACACCACTTTAGAAGACACAAACCTTTATTTGGCACTACTCTCTAAAAGGATTTACTATTTTATTTACATTATAAAAAGGATTCTAAACATCAAAATTGGCAGCATCTCCAAAGGCAGGTGTGCAAAAGAGGAAAACACCTTGTCTGATTTTTGTTTTATACACAATGAGTTTAGAGTCATAATATTAAATTATAACTTTCTAACCTCCTCTTCTCTGTGATTATTGGATACATCTTAGATCACTTTTTCTTCCAGGCATGTGTTTACCAGGTACTTTAAATGGTCTTCCTTGAACATTAATTAGCCCTACTTTACTTAAGAGATAATCTGCTTATAAGATGCAAATGAAATTAATTGGAAAATAAGCATCATTTAATTATAAAAATGAATACACATAAAAAATATAAGAGAAACTGGGAGAGAGATAGATGGGAAGCAGGTTCTAGTAATTACACTAAATTTTTTTTTGTTGTTGTACAATATTCCTTTTTCCAAGTGTGCTATTTTTCTCTTAGAAATCTTTCTGGTGTAGCACACTCTAAAGAATAATAATATTTATAAAGAGTTGTAGAAAATAAACATTTTGGATGTGTTGGTTACTTCTGAGTGCATTATTTCCTTACCACACTGGTTCTTAGCATCTCTATTATCTGAAGCCCATTTAGGTGTATATTCTTTCCTTTGATTCCTTAGGATCCTACATTATGATGGATCCTTGTCATGTTTGACTCTGTGTGACCCCATTGATGGCAGCCCACCAGGCTCCCCCGTCCCTGGGATTCTCCAGGCAAGAACACTAGAGTGGGTTGCCATTTCCTTCTCCAATGCATGAAAGTAAAAAGTGAAAGTGAAGTCACTCAGTCATGTCTGACTCTTCGCAACCCCATGGACTGCAGCCTACCAGGCTCCTCCGTCCATGGATTTTCCAGGCAAGAGTACTGGAATGGAGTGCCATTGCCTCCTCCTTGATGGATCCTTAGAAACTGCATTAAAATGTAAGAGCTCCCTCACCCCTTATCTAGTCTCCACAGGTCAACATAAACAAAATCAATTTAAAAGGTCATCAATATAATTTCACAGCTAAAACTGTTCTTCCTGTTGATCTCTTATTTTTTAAAGACCATAAATACTGGGGTGATCACAGAATAACAATTATTTATTAAGGGCTGTATTATGCTTTTGACACAGCAAGGGTTAATAACAATATTATTCCAAAGGTATCTAAAAATGAAATTAAAATTTTTGTCAGAGTATATTCTTTCATCAACAGATTTCATAATAAATTTAGTTTTCCCTCAAGATAGTGAGCAGTGGGATACTAATTTTATGCTAATTTTGACTTTGATTCCTCTATTCCATTAATTTATTCATCAGCAGTGACATGCCCTGAACTTCAGAATAAAGCCAAAGGCCTCTAGAGATTGAGTTAATTAGGTCAATTGGAAGGAGAGTATATAAAGTTCAGTGTGCCAGCTCCTTTAAAATAGTGAGAAGTCCATAACCAGCCCCACTTATTTTAAAGTTAATTATGAGCTTTTCCTAGATTTTACTTTCTAGGATTAATTGTGTGATATACTATTAAAGAAGTTGGAATAGTTGATATTTCTTTGCAAAATTCTCCTGATAAAGAGGAATATTTTAAAAAGTTGTTAAATATCATTTTTCTTTTGCTCCATTTTTCCCTCAGTGGACAAAATATGACTTATGAATGCGATTCAAGTGTGAAAGATTTGGGTATAGCTGTGTGTGTGTGTGTGTGTGTGTGTGGTATAGATGCTAGTGGTAAAGAATCTGCTTGCCAATGCAGGAGAGATGAGAGATGCAGGTTCAATCCCTGGGTCAGGAAGATCCCCTGGAGTAGGAAATGGCACTCTATTCCAGTACTCTTGCCTGAGAAATCCCATGGACAGAGCAGCCTGGTGGACTACAGTTCACAGGGCCACAAAGAGTCAGACACCACTGAGATATTGAGCACACACACACACACACACGGACAGCTTTGGTATTCAGTCTTGGCCTTTGGGAGGCACACTCTAAACCCTCAGAACATCGTTTCTGACATGAATGCAACAATATGATTTAGGGTAGGGGCTGGCCACCCACACTAGATAGTCTAAGAGTGTGATTTGGGGTGGGGGTTTTGGGTCACACAGTAGCAGCAGACTCTTTAAAGGAACTGGATTCTGAGATGGGCCATGTGGCTGGTCAACTAGCCTCAGTGATGGAACTCCATTAAAGTCAGGACACCAGGGCTTGTGTGAGCTTCCTTAGTTGCCATCACTCAGTACTTATTATCACATAATGATGCCAGGAAAATGATACTGTCCCTGACTCTACTCTGAGAGGACAACTGGAACATTCAGCATCTTCTAGGACCCTGCTCTAAATCCCTCTTCCCTTGGCTGATACTAACCAGTACCCTTCAGCTGCAATCATCTATAAACAGAATGTAACAGCTTTCTAGAGACCACTCTTATTTACAAAAAGCTTTGCTTGGAATACATAATTTCACTCTCAAATATCCTTCTGTTTGGGCTGGGATGGGTATTGCTGAAGCACTTCTATTCCTATCTCATGAAGAGGGCCATAAACTCAAGATTAAACACAATGGCTTTGAAGATCTCACTAAGATTTCTCATGCTTTGGGTCTTTCCCAGTCTCACACTTTCTTTTTGATGATTAGTAAGAAAGAGATATGAAAGGATCTAAAGAGAGAATATCAAATGTGCTACTAATCCTTAGAGGGAGCAACTGTTCGGGGCAGGAGTAGGGTGACCAAGTCCTTAGAGGTACCAGACAGGTAGATGCAGGAGCACAAAAGATCTGCTGAGAATTTACCTTAAGGCTTAAGTCTGGGAAGAATTAGGAAGACTGCTCAAAAGAACTTCAGTGGTAAAAGTACTTGTCAGCTTTACTATGCAAGAAAAAACTGGAAAATAAACAGTCTGTCCTTGGTATCAACACATGCCATTTGTATTTTCATTCCACTTTTCTGTTATCCAACCCAAAGGCTTTGCATGTGGCTCATGGGACACTACATGCCAGACCTGTCATCATTTCACATCATGAACGTAATTCTCATACATATGCAAAGCATATTATAGATTATCAGGTAATTTAAACCTAACTGTTAATTAGATTACAGATGAGTGTGTTATTCTCTCATGGCAATTTATACTTAAGGAACAGTAATGCCTTTGGCTGAAGAAATGAACACTGAGATTCCAGACACCAAATTTCAGGCCAATGGGAAGAGATATTTAATACTTTTGATGTTTGTTCTGCCAGACATGTCTTAGGTTTGCTTTTCCAATCTGTTGGGACTGGGAGGGGGTCATGTAACTAATCCTGGCTGGAGTTGTATATTTAAGTGCTGACGCATTGAATTACCAGTGTAATACTGTAGAAAGCTCTCTCTCCCTCTCAGGTGTTCACTGTCTTTTGAGATTGAGTTCCTGAGGGGCTATAATAAACAGTGCACCACAGCTCTCACCAAAATTAAACTTGAAGTAGGAATAAGAAATAAAACTGTGTTTTTTCAAGCTACCAAGCTTTTTGGTTTGTTTGTTCATTCAGAATAATCTAGCCTATCCAGAATAATAATGTGCATGGGTATGTGATGTGGTGGTAGGGGGCAGTATATAACCTGGCAGAAGTCAGTTTCATTATCTATGGAAGGATGGTAATATAGTAATCTGGTTCATGGGGCTGTTGAAAAGATTAAATCATCATTATATGTCCAAAGTGGTAAATTTGGACTTCAATACAGTGTAAATATCCAATAACTATTAGGTTATTAGTATGGCAGCCCATGATATTATAGCAATTCTTTATGGATAAGCTATCACCGAAAGTTTACACCATACATCCAATATGCATTTAATATGAATTCACCATTTCCACCATCAAATCATTAATACATTTAAAATATTAATATCAGGCTAAGAAAGCAGTAGTAAATAAGATCTGTTGAAAAAAAGTCATATTTTTCTTAGCTTTATGGATAGTTTGAATCATTCATACCCTCACTGAGAAGCAGCACAACAAAGTGATGATATTTGGAAGCGGGTATTCAAAAGCACCTCCTTTAGTTAACAGTTTTGTGATGCTGGGAGTTACTTAAAATTCTACCAATTAGGTTCCTCATTTTCAAAATTCAGCTGACTCACTCTGGCTTATAATCCATATCTATTAATCAATCAATCTATCTACTTCTGTAATAGTTATTTATTTAATTTTCCAAGAACATCTCCTTTTCCCAAAACCCACCCCCACATTATTTCTTGGGATTATTCCTCTCCTTAGTCCAAACATATAATTTCAGTGTGCTCCACCAATCACAGAAGCCATTCTTCACTCTACCTCTCCTCTGCCATCCTAGGCACAGCCATGTTTATATAAGCCAATATAGTCTCTTTTGCCTCAGCTAATTTGCTAGTTTTTATTTTTTTGTGGCTGTTTTAATTTTTAAATCATTTTTAACCAAATGAATTCTGATTTCTGTTCTTTAGTCCCTAATTTATAGTGACTGCTCAATAAATTTTATTTTTCTTCTATGTTTCCTCTATTTCATAATTTTATATAGAATAACAATTTCTAAAGAATAGGAATTGCTTTCAGGGGGTCTTTAAGATCAAAACTAGGCATTCTTTGTTCTTTTTATGGTGTTGAATTTACACTGATGGTTCAAAAACAGTGGTGGTGAAGACTGCTGGTGCCTAAGCACAAATTAGGACAATGGCCCTAGAGAAGCCATTGTATTTTTTCCTCCATATGCTTGCAGGACAAAAAGGGAAAAAAAAAAAAAAAAACTAGTTAGCTGGTTTCATGTAAGAATGTCTTTGATAAAGCAGCAAAAATTACTAATTTTATTTTATTTTGATCCTTGAGTCATACTTTAATATTGACTACATGCTACTGATGCAGTATCATCAGACTTTCTGATGAGATTATTGGTGATATTAACAAATGTAGTGTTTGTTGCTGAATAAGGAAATGTGGCAACAAGATTTGCATAACACAAGTAAACCATTATTTTCCAAATAGCCAACATATAATTTTACAAAATTTTTCATGGGTAAGTCGTCTATTCACATCAAAAGACAGATCAATGATTTAAGGATAACTATGAAAAGTTTATTAGTATCATTTCAGATTTGTCATTCCAACAAACCTTTAAACCTGCCACTTGTAGAATTTTTATGTAGAATTAAAGAAGAACAACCACAATTATCTGTAAAGGCTATTTACAAATAAAAAAAAAAAATTCCCCCTCCTTCAGTTACCTATCTGTGCAAGGTCAGATTCTTTTCATATATTTCAGGCAAAAAAAAACACAGTGCCACTGCTAAAATGCTGAAGTTCTTTTATTCCCCTGCCATAGAGCCCAGCTGATGACCATGACATTGGCAAAGTCAAGTACTTCTACCAGCAAGCTAGAAGCAAGGAATTGAGACTCAGGGCCAGGCTTCATAGGGAAAACAATCACAGAAGAAGAGATATCATATTGCAGCTTGAGGGAATCTGGAGATCTCTAAAGATTTCCAATATTTTTTAAGTGCTGTAATAGGTAATATTCACTTTCCACTGACTATCTTTATCCATGAAATTACAACAAACTGTGGAGTTATCCTGAAAGATTTAGTTCAGTTAATGAAAAGAAAACTGCCAGCTGGCACTATCTGCTGGAAGCATCAGAGACACATGGCACAAGGGCTTTTCCAAAACTTTTCTAATTGGATGAACGTGGAACATTTCTCAAGATTAATAAGGGTGTCAAATCATGTCCAGCTGGCAACCCTGAGATCTCACCAAGTGTTTAATCACACAACATGGGAGCATCAAAGCAATATTAAGTAGTGTCCTGGAGAACCTGCTCGGTGGAAGGTAGTCCCTCTTGTGGGCTGCCAAGCTTATTTTTACCTGTGATTGGTGACCACTGCCTAAGGCTAAAACTCAGAGTAAATAGCAACAGTGTTCAAAATAAAGACTTATCAAAAAGAAGCAAATATTATTTACAGCCATAAGCCAATCTGACATATTCCATGCTGTTCCCATCTGCTTCAGATATTCATATTGGACAGTTCTCAAATGATAGCAGATGTCCCAGCTAGGAAAAAAAAATTAATCAGCTGAAAACTATGCCATTAGCTAGCTGATTTTATACTTCCAGAAGTCAGAAACTGCTTTTGGCCATTACCCTGACTCCTCAATTTAAAACCAGCTCTCTTATAAAATGAATGGTGTTTGCTTAGCTATGTAAAGTTTATAACATAAAACATCTTTAAACTTGAGTAGCCA
>SJXQ01009547.1:20395-45095 GCA_006408695.1 Aepyceros melampus | reverse complement strand
AAAGGTTGCACTGACCTATATATATACACACACACATATATATCTTTCTTTTGGAGGCGGGGGATGGGGGGTGGCGGTGCTTCCCCAGTGGCTCAGAGAGTAAAGAATCTGCCTGCAATGCAGGAGACCTGGGTTTGACTCCTGGGTTGGGAAGACCCCCTGGAGAAGGAAATGGCAACCCACTCCAGTATTTTTGCCTGGAAAATCCCATGGACAGAGAAGCCTGGCAGGCTACAGTCCATGGGGTTACAAAGAGTTGGATACAACTGAATGATAACACAATAAAAACCAATTTAGAAGGGTTAAAAGGTGAATAAGAGGTGTGGAAAAAATACAGCCAAGTAATATAGAACCTCTTGTAAAGAGCGACTGTAAAAGGGTTGAGGGAAGCAAGTCATAGCTGGAGGGATGCAGGGAGTTTAATCATTTGCCAGTTTTTACAGAGTTGAGAAGTCTGTTGAGCCAGTGGGCCCTGACCAAGGTACTGAATTTGTGCTCCTGCTGTTTCCTCCTTGCAAGATTTACCCTCAGGAACTAGAAAATGGATGGGGGCCAGGGAAGCAGATTTTCTTTGCAGACCAGTGGCAGGAGTCGATCCAGAACAGCAGTCGTTGTGTAAGATAGGAGAACTGCTGAAAGCCTTTGTTTTTCCTCTGACCCTGCTTTGCTGGCCTCCACATTTGCCATGAGCAAGAACTCTGCTCCTGATATTCATAAGAGTATGTAAAGTCAACATAGGGCTGAAGCCCTCTTTTTCTTATTGAAAGAAAGTGAAAAAAACAAAACAAAACAAAACATAAAACCAGTGGCAATAATATTTTTTGGACAGTTGCTTTCTGATTCTCTCCTCTGAACAGGGTAATTTTAATCTAGCCTAGCTACTTGAAGTAGCAGTATAACCATCATTTGGGAGTTCATTAGAAATGCACAATCTAGGGTCCCACCCAGTCCTCATGAAGTAAACATCTGAATTGTATTATGGTGTCCTAGGAGAAGGGTGAAAATCAGACCTAAGAGTTGTTTTTAGGAAGACAGTAATTGACTATAGTTCTTAGGTAGAGACGACTTATCTATTCTTAGGTCAGTACATAGGTTCAGGGGCATCCTTGGGCTTATCTGTTCTCTGTCCAATTTTACCCTTTGCAAAATGCTTAGGAGAGTAATTAGGCTGCTCTATTCTCCTTTCAAATTCTCTTATCTCTTTTCATACGCTTAAGGTCATTTAAATTGCTGGTCCCTTTGCTGCAGAGATTCAGGCTGTCAAAACGCAGGGTAAATTACTCTCTATCCCACAGAACACTCCTTCTCCAGGGGTAAAATAAACACACAAAGACATGGGAGGGGCACAATCTTTTTTTTTTTAAAGCCTGCAGGATTATAGATTTGAATCCTTCAGATGGATCATGTGTTTAATATTGAACTAAAATAACTTAAAAGAGTTAAACAGTGAAAGAATATACATTTGATTTTAAGCACATATAGAGCATTTTTAGAACTGTTAAGGCATTAGGAAATTTTAAAAACCCTGAATATGTTAAAAGTAGATTTAATACAGATTAATATCTTTGATAACAAAATAATTACATTAGAATTAAATAATAAGAAGTAAACAAAAAAGCCAGAGGAACCAGAGATCAAATTGCCAGCATCCGCTGGATCATGGAAAAAGCAAGAGAGTTCCAGAAAAACATCTATTTCTGCTTTATTGACTATGCCCAAAGCCTTTGACTGTGTGGATCACGATAAACTGTGGAAAATTCTGAAAGAGATGGGAATACTAGACCACCTGACCTGCCTCTTGAGAAACCTGTATGCAGGTCAGGAAGCAACAGAATTGGACATGGAACAACAGACCGGTTCCAAATAGGAAAAGGAGTACGTCAAGGCTGTATATTGTCACCCTGCTTATTTAACTTCTATGCAGAGTACATCATGAGAAACTCTGGGCTGGAAGAAGCACAAGCTGGAATCAAGATTGCTCGGAGAAATATCAATAACCTCAGATATGCAGATGACACTACCCTTATGGCAGAAAGTGAAGAGGAACTAAAAAGCCTCTTGATGAAAGGGAAAGAGGAGAGTGAAAAAGTTGGCTTTAAAGCTCAACATTCAGAAAACTGAGATCATGGCATCTGGTCCCATCACTTCATGGGAAATAGATGGGGAAAACAGTGGAAACAGTGTCAGACTTTATTTTTGGGGGGCTCCAAAATCACTGCAGATGGTGACTGCAGCCATGAAATTAAAAGACGCTTACTCCTTGGAAGGAAAGTTATGACCAACCTAGATAGTATATTCAAAAGCAGAGACATTACTTTGCCAACAAAGGTCCGAGAAATAGATGGGGAAAACAGTGGAAACAGTGTCAGACTTTATTTTTGGGGGGCTCCAAAATCACTGCAGATGGTGACTGCAGCCATGAAATTAAAAGACGCTTACTCCTTGGAAGGAAAGTTATGACCAACCTAGATAGTATATTCAAAAGCAGAGACATTACTTTGCCAACAAAGGTCCGACTAGTCAAGGCTATGGTTTTTCCTGTGGTCATGTATGGATGTGAGAGTTGGACTGTGAAGAAGGCTGAGCACCAAAGAATTGCTGCTTTTGAACTGTGGTGTTGGAGAAGACTCTTGAGAGTCCCTTGGACTGCAAGGAGATCCAACCAGTCCATTCTGAAGGAGATCAGTCCTGGGATTTCTTTGGAAGGAATGGTGCTAAAGCTGAAACTCCAGGACTTTGGCCACCTCATGCGAAGTGTTGACTTACTGGAAAAGACTCTGGGAGGGATTGTGGGCAGGAGGAAAAGGGAATGTGAGAGGATGAGGTGGCTGGATGGCATCACCAACTCAATGGACGTGAGTGAACTCCGGGAATTGGTGATGGACGAGCAGGCCTGGCATGCTGCAATTCAGGTGTCGCAAAGAGTCAGAGACGACTGAGTGACTGAACTGAACTGAACACATACATACAGAATCTAGAAAAATGGTACTGAAGAAGCTACTTTCAGGGCAACAATGGAGAAACAGACATAGAGAATAGACTTATGGACATGGATATGGACTTATAGACTTATGGACATCCCCTTTCCAGAGATGGAAAGACGTATGGAAAGAGTAACATGGAAACTTACATTACCATATGCAAAAGAGACAGCCAATTGGAATTTGCTGTATGGCTCAGGAAACTCAAACAGGGGCTCTGTATCAACCTAGAGGGGTGGGATGGGGAGGAAGATGGGAGGGAGCTTCAAAATGGGGAGGATATATGTATACAAAAAACAAAAATGTCCAAGAATTGTATGTGTGTTGTGCATGTTTGTGTGTCTGCACATACACATGCATGGGAGCATACATGAATAAAAGTAGAGGTAGAGCAGTTACTATGATTTTGTATGAAATAGAGAATATGATAATCAGTTTTTGTGTAAAAGAAGCAAATTAAGTAGTTAACCAATCAGAAATTGACTGAATCATGTAGTACAGATATTAGACATGGGCTACAGGTGATATGATAAATGAGTAGGAATGACAAGATAGTTCAATAAACTGAGTTGGAAAAATAATTTATATGGAAAAATATGAATGTTGGATTCCTTCTTCACATCATTCTTAAAACAATAAACTCCATATTTCAGGAGTTATAAATTTTAGGACTAAATCTAAAAAAAAAATTGAGCACTGAAAATATTTTTAGAGTTCAATATATGTGTGGTGTCTTAAACAATGCATGAAAACAATTTTACAAAAAGAAATTACTAAACTTAAAATACTAAGATTAATCACATTTATTCATCAAAGATTAATTTTAAATTAAAGAAATTTCAAACCTAACTTACAAACTGGAAAAAGATATTTACAATATACACAATTAGATCAGTATCAAGAAAAATATATGAGCACAAATACCCCAAAAGAAAAACTGGCAAAGGAATAGCAGAAGTTCAACATTATTGGTCTTCAGGAAAATGCAAATCAAGACCACAATTAAATAGTATTTTATAATGATTCTACCAGCAAAATGAGAAATTCTGTTCAAACAAAGTAGAGAGATCTGGGTCCACAGAATCCACTATACATTGTTAGTAATAAAGTAAATAAAAGTTTGAAACCACTATGCAGCCACTATGAAAACATTTTAACATTTCCTCCTGAAATCAAACACTCATATATGCTATGATTTAGCTATTCAACATCTAGACACATAACTAAGAGAAACTCTTAAATATTAATAGATACATTTAAGAATATTCATAGAAACACTGCTTTCATAATAGCAAAAATAACTCATTTCTTTTAAATAGAAAAATAGAAGAATAAATTATGCCACATTCCCACAAGGGAATGTATAGTCAATATGAATAAGCTACAGTGAAATATAGAAAATCTCCTTGCCACTATAGTCAGCAGATAGAGTCCAAAGGACTGAAAAAAAAGTGATACCTTTTTTATGAAGTTAAAACATAATATACATACATACATATATATACACACACACATACATATATATGATGTATATATATGATCAAACTATGTATTTGGGAGAACAATGAAATGACAAACATAACATGCAGAATGACGGTACGTGATGTAAAGAAAACTAAATATCTAGATGTAGGTCAAGATCCTGGCATTGTGTTTTGGTTGGAGGGTTTAGAAGCATGTAACATTATTTATAATAACTAATTAAGTAAAATAGGTACATAAATGGGTTAATGATGACAGTATGTCATGAAACAGGATTATAATGAATCTAATTTTGCCCTAATCAAGGTCCAAAACAATGACAAGAAAATTATGACCTCTGCTTAGAGGGAACCCATTGAAATTTTGAGTGTAAACATGTAGAAAAGTGATGAGATAATCTCTAAGGTAAAGATGCTTGCTCCTTGGAAGAAAAGCTATGACCAATCTAGACAGCCTATTAAAAAGCAAAGACATTACTTGACCAACAAAGGTCATCTAATCAATGCTCTGGTTTTTCCACTAGTCATGTATAGATGTGAGAGATGGACTATAAAGAAAGCTGAGAACTGAAGTATTGATGCTTTTGAACTGTGGTATTGGAGAAGACTCTTGAGAGTCCCTTGGACTGCAAAGAGATCCAACCAGTCCATCCTAAAGGAAATCAGTCCTGAATATTCATTGGAAGGACTGATGCTGAAGCTGAAACTCCAGTACTTTGGCCACCTGATGCTAAGAACTGACTCATCTGAAAAGACCGTGATGCTGGGAAAGATTAAAGGGAAGAGGAGAAGGGGACGAAAGAGGATGGGATGGTTGGATGGCATCACCGACTCGACAGACATGAGTTTGAGTAAGATCTGGGATTTGGTGATGTACAGAGAAGCCTGGCACGCTGCAGTCCATGGGCTAGCAAAGAGTCGGACACAACTGAGTGACTGAACTAAACTGACTGAAGATCCTCGAGGAGGCAGAAGAGTTAGATGCTAAGTATAGGTCGAAGGATTAGCCTTTAGTGAAGGGAGTGAGATCTGCTTTACTGTAGCAGAAGGCAGGAAACATATTCAGAACTGGGTATGTTTGCCTGTTTGTTATATGAAGATACTGAAATTTTGGAATACCAGTGCCTGGAAATTTAGGATGTCCTGTACCTAATAACCTGATTCTTACATCACTGAAGTGAACTGGAGTTTGTGTGCATTTAGTTTGTTTGTGCTGGTGTGGGCCTAACCACTGAAAAGGTTAGTGCATAGGAACACAAAAATAAATTTGAAGGGATAATAAGGTTTAAAATTAATAAATATGGGCAAATACACTTTATTTTGAATAAACAAACTTTTAGGAGGGGGGATCATTTAAATTAGCTTATTGCAAAGAATATCATTTAAATTAAGATTTTCAAATATGGGGGGAGGGATCACTTAGAAGTTTGGGACTAAAATATACATGTAAAATAGATAACCAACAAGGACCTACTGTATAGCACAGGGAACCATACTCAATATCTTGTAATAACCATAACCTACAATCTAAAAGAATCTGAAAAAAAAAAATATATATAACTAAATCACTTTGCTGTAAACCTGAAATGAACATAACACTGTAAATCAACTCTATTTCAATAAAAATTTTAATTGAAAAAATTTTAAATATGTACTAGCACACAAACTCTACTCTTCAAACTATATAAGTTGAAGAACTGAAAAATAAGATATTGAATGTCCTTTTTACATAGAAAGGTGAATGGCAAAGCTCAGGTCACATGATTTTTACTTTTAAACTTTTATAAATGTTTATATATTAATGAGATACTGTTATGTATAAAATTAAGAAGTTTTAAAAAGTTAAATTACTCTCAATCAATATTCTCAGAATCATCAGGTATTTAAATCAGACATGCAAATTGAAATAAGGGAGAATTAAATTTTTTTCAAAAGAATTTGAAAGACGGCAAAAACTTATTTACATATAAGCTATCTTTATGCTTATTTCCAAAAATTCCAATGGAGAATGTGACAAATTTACTTCATGTTATTCAAAATTACTAACAATTATTTTCTCAAGAAATGATAGAAAAACTATAAAATGTCATTTCTTTAGAATGATAAAATGTCATTTTAGACTTAATTTAGGAGAATTTTATTCCTAGCCATCCATTTTGAGGTTCATCATGCTGCTGCTGCTGCTAAATCGCTTCAGTCGTGTCCGACTCTGTGCGACCCCATAGACGGCAGCCCACCAGGCTCCCCTGTCCCTGGGATTCTCCAGGCAAGAACACTGGAGTGGGTTGCCATTTCCTTCTCCAATGCATGAAAGTGAAAAGTGAAAGTGAAGTTGCTCAGTCATGTCCGACTCTTTGCGATCCCATGGACTGCAGCCTACCAGGCTCCTCCGTCCATGGGATTTTCCAGGCAAGAGTACTGGAGTGGGGTGCCATTGCCTTCTCCAGAGGTTCATCATAAATTATGTCTAATCAAAGTATTATACCACTGGGGGGCAGGGGAGGAATCCTACTGAAAAACACATAGGCCAGGGTTTGCAAACTATATTCCAGTGGTAAAATCCAGTCTGCCACCTTTTTGTACAGTCCACTATTTAAAAATGGCTTTACATTTTTAAATCATTGAAAAAAATATTTTGTGACAATGTAAGAAATTTAAATTTCAGTGTCTAAATAATTTTCATTAGCTCATAGCCATCTCCATTCATTTATGAAGTTTTTATGGCTGCTTTTCTGTTACTACGGAATAGCTGTGACAGAGACAGTAGGGCCTGAAAAGCCTAACATTGTTACTCACTAACCAGTCCATTCTAAAGGAGATTAGCCCTGGGATTTCTTTGGAAGGAATGATGCTAAAGCTGAAACTCCAGTACTTTGGCCACCTCATGCGAAGAGCTGACTCATTGGAAAAGACCCTGATGCTGGGAGGGATTGGGGGCAGGAGGAGAAGGGGACGACCGAGGATGAGATGGCTGGATGGCATCACTGACTCAATGGATGTGAGTCTGAGTGAACTCCGGGAGTTGGTGATGGACAGGGAGGCCTGGTGTGCTGTGATTCATGGGGTCGCAAAAAGTCGGACAAGACTGAGTGACTGAACTGAACTGAACTGAACCTTTTAGGAAAAAGTCTGCTTATCTCTGATCTAGGGGATTCAAACTTTAGATTCCATACGTTAAAAAGTTATTTTTGGCTTGTGGGACTCTCAGTTCCCAGACAAGGGAATGAATCTGGGCCCCAAGCAGTGAAAGCACGCAGTCCTAACCATTGGACCACCAGGGAATTCCGAGAAAATGTTAATTTTTAATCAAGCTTTTCTAGGACAAAAAAGATGCCATGGAAAAGTATAAAATTATGCTATTATTTGTTTGTGGAATGCCCTCTTATTCCTTAAGTGGCTGAGCTTCTATGTTCTATGTCAGGGCCTCTCAGCCATCAGCATGCTTCATGGTTTATAACTATGATGATGGCTTATTCCAAGGATTCTTTTTTTTTTTTAAGAAAACAGTATTGTTTGGCTTTTTTTTTCTATAATAAAGACAAATGAGTGCATCGATGACAGAAGAATAAGAAATTAAATCACATAGTTACTTAGATAAAATATTAAACAAAAACTTTTGGAAAAATCAAAGTAAACATTCAAGCACCAACATTTTACATATCAAATCTACAATGCAAATTAATATATAAACTTGTTAAATACACACTAAATTCATCTGTTGTGAACACAGAGAAACATTCACTCAAAATATCAGTATAGATACAGTGGACAATCTTCAAAGAAATTACGACTAAACTGATTACACATCTTTTCATTAGATGGAAACTTCTTTTACTCAATCATCCTTAAAATTCACGGTTATCTCCCTCAAAGCACTAAAGCATTGCACATAGCCCTAATCTTGAAAAGAAGGTACACACACACACACTCTCATACTGTTAAAAGGCCTTACCAGTAGCATCTACTATACATAATGCATATACTCTTCAAAATTTAGAACTGATACAATTATGATACCACCATCAAAATTATGCATCCTGATATACTTGATTTTTCCTCAAATGTAAAGAAAAAAATAACTATTTGAAAATGTATAAATTCTCTCTAACCAATAAAATAGAGAAGAAACTACTAGGTGTTACTTCTTTTTTCCTTTATTAGTTTAAATTTTTACAATAATTTTGACTTCACAACCAAAAAAAAATTGGAATTTACAACACAAGACCCATGATAGGATATTCAGTTTAACAAAATTTATATGGTTAACTGAAAAGCTATCTAATAAAAAATTATCTCCAAGGTATCAGAAATGTAGGAAGTAAACATTTGATTACAGTTTGGTTTTGTTTTTAACTAATCCCTAATATGGACTTATGTATTTAATTTCTCTTGGTTTAGTTTTAAAAAGGTTCAGTTCAGTTCAGTTCTGTCCATCAGTCGTGTCTAACTCTTTGCAATCCCATGAACTGCAGCATGCCAGGCCTCCCTGTCCATCACCAACTCCTGGAGTTCACTCAGACTCACGTCCATTGAGTCAGTGATGCCATCCAGCCATCTCATCCTCAGTGGTCCCCTTCTCCTCTAAGCCAATCCCTCCCAGCATCAGAGGCTTTCCCAATGAGTCAGCTCTTCGTATGAGGTGGCCAAAGTACTGGAGTTTCAGCTTTAGCATCATTCCTTCTAAAGCACACCCAGGACTGATCTCCTTCAGAATGGACTGGTTGGATCCCCTTGCAGTCCAAGGGACTCTCAAGAGTCTTCTCCAACACCCCACAGTTCAAAAGCATCAATTCTTCAGTGCTCAGCTTTCTTCACAGTCCAAGTCTCACATCCTAGGAAAAATAAAAAAAGCGAAAAACTTCTTCTTGAAGCCTTCTAACACTTAAAAGTCCAGCAGGAGGACCAAGCCTAAGAACTTAGATCCTGAATTACGACTTCTTTTTTCTACCTTTCAGCAAACCAACAAAGTCTAGGTAGAAAGGTTTTAAAACAAGGCTCTAGCAACTGTTTGGAAATAAAAGTACAGCATTTTGAAAACTCAGGAAATAAACTGAGAAAAGAAGGAAAATGAGCGACGCTGAACTTAGTACCTGATTTATAAACACCACAGAAAAACCGAACACTTACCTCCACCCATTATTTAAAATACTATTTTGGAAAGTAAGGACATCCATGTGGCAATGGTAAAATACAACATTCCCCCAACTTTAGAGGGGCAAAACATTAACTCATTCATTTCATGCAGCTTTGTACCATTTAAACCCTATAAGCATGAAGACAATTAGCTGGGAGAAAAAGAACTTTAAATCTTTCTGAAAACTCAAGAGAGTTAAGCATGCCACGTCACCGGCATGGCCACGCCAAAAGCAACGGTGGCAGAACCGTGGGTTGTGGCACTGCACGCATGGGAACCAGAAACCCACATCACTTTCATACCAGGTAGGAGCACTCCATCTCACACCAGAAAGAGGAACCTTTCATGGGATGCGGACCTTCTCTGCACAGCCAAGTATGTACCTGAGGGTTAGTCACACAAATCCCGAAAAGGAAGAGGAGGAGGATCGGCCATTGTGGTGTAAAAGCATACTCAGCACTCTTTCTGCGTGGAAAACAGGTCTAACCAACAGATAGCCCTTCTAAGACAACTGCTGGGAGCTTCAAAACTTCCTTCAGAAAACTGTCTAACTTACTAAGTATCATCAGGCAACTGGAATCTGACATCTGGGAAAAAACACGTCTCAATTTGTCCAGCATTTTCCCACCACACACACACACTGCATTACTAAAACAAGAAATACCGTCAACGTGCCTCTGGCTTCACTGCCACAGACACAGATCAAGAAGTTGAGGAGCAGAGAACATGGTCCACGGCCACTGGTGAGGCGAGGGAAGGCACGTGCTCAGCTGGTAGAAGATGCATGAGGGTCGGTCTCAAGGCGGGACTCATTGATCTCAGGTTGTGTCCAGTGTATCCAGGTCGCCATTTCGGAAGCTTTTTGTCATGTCCCAGGAGTCAGCAAGAAGGTGGCTGCATTGTTTTGCAAAATTAGTAACTTGCAAGCTGTTCTGTCAATTGATAGTCTCAGGACATCACAAGTCTGAGCGTACATTTCTAAGAGCACATGTCTTCTCTGCCACGTTCCACTTGTAGCCACTTTCCTCAATCTTCCGGGGTCGGAGTTGGCAGCGTCCACAAGATCTCTAGACTGGCGCCCCCTCCTGCCTGACCCAGAGGTGCCAGGTCAAGTTCTGGAGCCTTCTCGGAAGCGAACGTTTTAATAGACCGGCTCACATTACTTCCTGCCAGCCGGAAGGGGCTGGTGAGCTAGACAGCAGGTGGACATGAGTGGCACACGGAGCGTAAGCGCCATGAGTGGTGTGAGGGGCGAGGGGCACGAGGGGCGTGAGGTCGTGGGGTCGTGAGGGGCGTGAGGTCTCAAAGCCGCGCGGAGCTTGGGGGTGGGTGAGTCGCCAAAGAGTGAGGGGGCGTGTGCTTCCTGGGGCCAGAGGGCACGTTGGCGTGAGGGACGTGAGGGGCGTGAGGTCAAGATGGCGCCGGGCCGCGACAGCGTGAGCGGTGTGAGGTTGCAGCTGCAGCGGCTGGGGGTGTGTCTGGAGCTGGCGGCTGAAGGAGGGAAGGCAAAGGGCAGGCTCAGGACTCCTGTGTAACATTATGTATAACGGCTTCCCGAGTCAATTGCTTCATCCCAAATATTTGTATATGTTTTTAACCATCTCTTCACTAACGTCACTGCACATATAAATTTGCCTTTTTTGCCTGTAAAATTGCCATCCAATTGTGACTGTTTCATAATGCATATACCTGCCCTTAACTGGCTTTTCCTATCGCCTCTATCAGAGTTTTTATTCAGCCATTGCATCCATACCTACATTCATAAACACACATTTTCCTTTTTTTCCCACATCCTTTTACAAAAAATTTATAAAATCTAAAAAGTAAAGCTACAATGTGATCACATTTTTCTTATGAGGGCTTTAATATGTATATGATACCAGTTGCTGACTTTATAGCTACCCTGAACTTAATTGTCCACTGCATTAGTTTTCTTTCAATTAAAAAAAAATTTTTTTTCTTAGGATAAATATCTTAATTCATACTGGGAACAGTTGAGTTTCTCCTTAGCAGTTCATCTGTTTTAGACTCATGCACACTGAGAAATAAGTACCCAGTTTTATTTCATTTTTTTTTCTTTGCCTGCTAAAATGTATATAGATTCATCTTACCTCTGTTCTGTTAGAAAACTTGTTCTTACACGTTCTTCCATTTTTTATTTTTATATATTTTACTGTGTATCTTGCTGGAACAATTTATATTACAAATAATTTAAAACATACATGAAAATAATACATTTACTGAGTGCCAGCTGTGTACTAGGAATTTTCTATAGGTTGTGTATAATTTATTTTATAATAATAATATATTCATTGATAAAGCCAAGTTTTCTAGGGCCTAAAGCTCATTTGGGGACTCTTTCTTTTAAAAATAATACAAAAAACATGTCATTTTTGCAAATATTATAAAAACACCAGTTCATGTTACCCCATTGGTAGAGCCCCATGCAAGGCCTTGAAAGGGGCCTGTGCAAGTAAGAGACCCAGACTTAAGCTTGGATAGCTTCAAGGTCATTTATCTCTGCATAGTTTGACTGCTGTCATACACTGTACCGTGTACTGCCAGAAGAAGGCTTACAGGGAAATTAGAGAGAATATGATGGTTAACTTCATGTCAGTTTGACTGGGCTAAGAGATGTCAAAACAGCTTGTAAAACATGATTTGTGGTTGTGTCTGTAAGGGTGTCTCCTGAAAAGATGAATATTTGAATTGATAGCAAAAAAGATGGCTCTCATCAATGCATGTGGGCATCATCCAATCTGTTGAAGGACTAAATAGAACAAAAATAGCAAAAGGCAGATTTGTTCTCTCTCTTTGAACTGGAACATCCAGCTTCTGCCCTTGGAAATTAGTGCTCCTGGCTTTTGAACCTTCAGACTCAGACCGGGACTTACACCATTGGCTCCCCTGGTTCCTGGGCCTGTGAATTTGGACTGGAACCACACTGCCAGTTTTCCTGGGCCTCCAGCTTGCAGATGGCAGATTGTGGGGCTTCTCAGCTTCCATAATTGCTGAGTCAATTCATCATAATAAATCTCTTTCTGTAAACTTGACTGTATTCTATTACTTTTGTTTCTCTAGAGAACCTTGAGAGAGGTTACAATTATTTTTCAAAGTCAAAGGAATGGTGTGTGATAGATGTGTATTTGAACACAGTTCTGTTTGAATCTCAAACCCATTTATTAAAATTACATTTATTAAGTAGTTTATATGCTAGGCACTCTGCTAAGCATTGGCCTGCTGTGACAAGACTGACAGCTGTCCTGTTCTTATGAAGCTTTTTGTGTGATTATTTCTATTACAGGAGCTGGTCAGTCTTCTCATTTATTCATTAATCTTCAGTTTGTGATACATTTTAAAGGTTCCTGTTCACTTAAAAATGAGTGTGCATTTTAAATTTACTGACTTGGCTGGAATAGCTGAAACTCATTTCCTTTTTTTTTTTCAGATTGATTTTTTTTTTTTTTTTTTGTATTTTGTTTTATATTTGGCCCTGTCATGTGGCTTGTGGGAACTTAGTTCCCTGACCAGAGATGAACCCCGTCCTTGTAGTGAAAGCACTAAGTCCTAACGATTGGACAGCCAGGGAATTCCCTCTCTCATTTAATTTTGTTAATTAATTATAACAGATTAGCATTTTATGGCTCTTACATTGATCATTAAAAATACATACCTAATGGTTCATGAAAAGAACCTATTTTGTTTCACGAGTTTAACTTTTCAATTGGATTCAGAAACTGATGACTAGGTTGATCTTTCTTGCATAGTTAACTACTTTTTGCAAACTTGATCTGAGCACTGTAGAAAGAGGATTAAAGATCTTTAATATCAAACCTGGAATCTTAAATTCTTGTTTTCAGTTTCACATCAATGGAGCTCTTACCCCAAGTTCTTCGTAAGGCAGTAGTACTACCGATTCTAAAAGAGTCAGACACTGCTGAGTGACTGGGCTGAACTGAGGACTAAACCTAAGAAGCTAGTAAAGTCAGATTTCTGGGTCTACATGCTGGATTACTGACTCAGATTTGTAGAGATATTGCTGAATTTTAAACCAAACCCTTAGCTGATTTTGATGTACATGGACCACACAATCTTTACAATCTGAAGAGCATGGCTCAAAAGTACTAATGAAATCACACTTATTTTGATATTTCAAAGTAAAGAACAAAAGTTATTTAAATTTAATATTATTAAATAGTTCATCTTACAAGGAGGTTGTCAAAACTTCTAATTTTTCTCTTTCTTTCTGTGTATTTCTTCTGTCTCTTTCCTGGATACCTCTCCTCTGTATATTCCTCTTTCTAGTTGTTCATCATATATCGTGGTACCTTGGAATCTAATCTTGTATTTTGCCACTATTGGACAGTCTCATCACCTCTTCAACCAGTGTTCATTTGGCTAGATCCAAATTTTCATCTTATAACCAGATTTTTTTTCTGAATTTTGGACCCCCAGCTCCACTCAGTTCTCTAACAGTGATGACTAAATGTCTCTCAGTTCAGTTCAGTTCAGTTCAGCGCTCAGACTGTCCGACTCTTTGCGACCCCATGAATTGCACATGCCAGGCCTCCCTGTCCATCACCAACTCCCGGAGTTTACCCAAACCCATGTCCATCAGAGAAGGCAATGGCACCCCACTCCAGTACTCTTGTCTGGAAAATCCCATGGATGGAGGAGCATGGTAGGCTGCAGTCCATGGGGTTGCTAAGAATCGGACACGACGGAACAACTTCACTTTCACTTTTCACTTTCATGCATTGGAGAAGGAAATGGCAACCCACTCCAGTGTTCTTGCCTGGAAAATCCCAGGGACAGGGGAGCCTGGTGGGCTGCCATCCATGGGGTCGCACAGAGTCGGACACGACTGAAGCAACTTAGCAGCAGCAGTAGCAGCATGTCCATCGAGTTGGTGATGCCATCCAGCCATCTCATTCTCTGTCATCCCCTTCTCCTCCTGCCCCCAATCCCTCCCAGCATCAGAGTCTTTTCCAGGTGGCCAAAGTATTGGAATTTCAGCTTCAGCATCAGTCCTTCCAATGAACACCCAAGACAGATCTCCTTTAGGATGGACTGGTTGGACCTCCTTGCAGTCCAAGGGACTCTCAAGAGTCTTTTCCAACACCACAGTTCAAAAGCATCAATTCTTCGGTGCTCAGCTTTCTTCACAATCCAACTCTCACATCCATACATGACCTAAAGACCTCAAATTCAACATGTCCAAAATTGAAATTAATGCTGATCAACCAAAAAAAAAAAAAAATCCATCCATTTCTTTTTCTAAGTTTTCTGTTTCAGCTTTAATGTATACATCTCAATGTATCCATTCGCCCAAACCAAATTCCAGGAAGTTATAGTTTTCACATCCTCTGACTCATTATGTTGTCAGTCAGAAAAATTCTCTCAATTCTTGTTCTTAAAAAAACAGAAAACAAAAAACCCACAAAACACTCATTGTTTCCATAACTCTATCATACCTTTGTCCAAGGCCTCATAATTTCTCACTATAATAGCTTTTTGTTTGAGAAAACTTTTTTAGATACTGATTTTCTTCAGAACCATTCTCCACACTGCTGCCAGGTGATCTTTCTAAAATGCAATTCTGATCACCTATTTCGTCACTTAAAATTTCTTAACAGCCTTCCATTGCTGCCAGGATAAATACAAACCTCTTGGCATGACACGTTCTATCCACTGTCTACCTGTCTGGTCTCATTTCTCACATTCTGCTTTTGACACTCCAGTCACATTGAATTCCTGAAAGGTCGTATCCAAAATGTACTACATTTCAGAACTTTGCACATTCTGTTCCCATGACTGTGATTGCCTTTATCCCCTTCCTTGTCCTCTCAAGTGTCCTATATCCTTCCCTTTCACTGAATCGGTTTATGAGCTGTAGGCAGTGATTGAGGATTTGGGGGATAAGCAAGGAAAAAGATATGACCTGGCAGTTGTACTCCTAAGCTTTATTTTGATAGGTATACATACAGGGAGTACCTCACAGCATCAGTCTCTGGAGGCTTAAGGGGTGGGAGCCACCATCTAGAAAGGGAGAGGGTAAGTCCCAAGAAAGAGGGGCTAAGAGAAGGCCTTCTGTTTCTAGAGAATGTGCTCAGCAGTCTGGAGAGGACTCTGCTGGGCAGACCGCTCCCAAGGGAAATAGCAACTCAGTGTTTTTTATTGTCTTGTGGTTTTATCTTATCTTTAGCTAGCAGGCATTAGGTATAGTTTTGTGGGATATGCAAAGCAGGGAGATTTTAAAAGGCTAAAAATATCCTTGTAACTGAGTGCTGTTTAAAAATTGGATGTGTAAAATTTTAAGCTAGTCACTGTTGGACTTTGAGCTAATAACATCTCAGGCTGATGTAATGAAATAAACAATTGGCACTTCCTTGGTGGCCCAGTGGTTAAGACGCCAAGCTTCCAATGCAAAAGGTACAGTTTTGATCGCTGGTAGGGGAACTAAGATCCCATGTGTCTTGTGGCCAAAAAAGTAAGTAAATAAATAAAGACATGAAAAGAAATAAAGAGTTAAATGCCAATATACAGAAACAATCTTTGGCTCATTTATATAACTGTATCTCTATGATGATGACACTCTTATCCACTATTATTTATTGTTTGTCTATGAGGTCCTTTAAAGTAGACATGAGTTTTTATTATTCCTAATATGAACTTCATAGGACCTAGAATAATGTGTGCCACAAAGTGAAAATCGCTCAGTTGTGTCCAACTGTTTGTGACTCCATGGAATGTAGCCCACCAGGCTCCTCTGTCCATGGAATTCTCCCGGCCAGAATATTGGAGTAGGTAGCCATTCCCTTCTGTAGGGGATTTTCCCAATCCAGGGATTGAACCCAGGTCTCCCATATTGCAGGTCTGAGCTACAAAGTAGAATATCAATAAGTGTTTCATGAATAATTATTCATATCATATCCACATATTTTTAATTTATCCATAAATATTCCCACAACTGGATGCGGTAAGAAAGTCTCATTTACCATTTAGATGGAGACACAGTATTTAAGCTAGATTTGTGTTCATTAGGCACTAATTTAATTTCAATAACCAAAATCTTCAAACTTAAAGAAAAAGTAATTTGTTTATCAAATACAACTTGCTTATAAAAACATCATATTAAAACTCAGAATATATGCTTATAAGGGAAGGACATTTTCTTCTTTTATTTTTTTTTTAATACTGCACTATTCCAAGAGAGCATTTTTAGTAATTTATAGCTACTTCCCCATGGCAAAGAAATGCAAAAAAGCAAAATGGCTGTCTGGGGAGGCCTTACAAATAGCTGTGAAAAGAAGAGAGGCGAAAAGCAAAGGAGAAAAGGAAAGATATAAGCATCTGAATGCAGAGTTCCAAAGAATAGCAAGAAGAGATAAGAAAGCCTTCTTCAGCGATCAGTGCAAAGAAATAGAGGAAAAGAACAGAATGGGAAAGACTAGAGATCTCTTCAAGAAAATTAGAGATACCAAGGGAACATTTCATGCAAAGATGGGCTCGATAAAGGACAGAAATGGTCTGGACCTAACAGAAGCAGAAGATATTAAGAAGAGGTGGCAAGAATACACGGAAGAACTGTACAAAAAAGATCTTCATGACCCAGATAATCATNCTGTCTTGGGTTGCCCCAGAGGCATGTTATTCATAAATATTGTTTACATCAATAATTTGTTTAGTTTAATTGATATATAGTAATCAATCATATGATATGCACATGATGATACCGCAATTTATCCCTTTTGTTCTTGATTAGGACTCTGGAAATTTCCACTTTTTGGCTATTACATATTGCAAAGTTATGATATTCTTGGGCATGTATTTTAGTGAATATATTTAAATATTTCTTTTACATATATGCCTAGGATAGGCATATATCTTCAATGTGGATTATTCAAAGCACTTTTTAATGATTCAAATTTGTGCTATTGCCAGAAATGTGTACATGCTCTGTTTGTTCCCCTAACAAAATACTTTGGAATTATATGTTTTGTGTTAGTTATGCTAGTGTATATAAAGATATGTCATACTATAATGTTATTTGCTTTCCCCTAAAGCATAGTTACATTGAAGACATTTTCATTTGTGTACTAAGTATTGGCTTTTCTATTTTTGTGAGTTGGCTCTTCAGACCTTTGAGCCATTTCCTTCCTGTTTCATCATTGTTCTTTTCTTCCTTTTGTTCCACCTTAATGATTTGTAAAATGAGTTTATATAATCCTTTTAAATAATTGTATTAAAATCTTCATCCATTCTGTGATTTAATTTTTGTCTCCTTTAGTCTGTCTTAAAGTTATGTGTATTTATTTCTTAACTTGTCAATCTTTTTGTGAATGTCGGTTGGTCTTTTTATTGAATTTAAGTTTTATTCATACATTATTGATATCATTTTTTTACCCATTTATATTTTAAACATAGTTTCATAGTTGTGCTTGGCTTTTTAGTTCTTTAAGACTATCTTTTGAAATCAAACTTTTTTAATATTGATAAATTTTATGTTAGCTCTGTTTTAAATTAGAGTTAATTCTTTTTGTCCCTCATTTTAATCTGTCCTATCTCAAAGTCAAAATATTTCCTTTTTTCTAAGTATTCTTATATAACTTTTAAAGTTATAAACATGTTTATAAACACATAAACTTATGTTTAGGTCCATGATTAATTTAAAGTTTCAGTTTTAAGCATTTCGTTTATTTTTTCTTTTTCTTCTCAATTTCCCCAGTATAGCTTATTGGAAAAATGATCACTTTTCCATTGAAAAGCTTTTGCTACTTTTGACAAAAATCATTTAACTTAATATGTGCATGTTAATTTCTCAATTCTCTGTTTTGTGTCACTCTTCTATATGTCTACCCTTCTTAAATACCACACTTTTTCTGACTAATATAATGAGCTGTGAATCAGGAAAAATCAGTCTTCTGTGTCCTTTACACTTTAACTGTTTAGGCTCTTCTATTTCCCTTATATTTTCATATGTATCTTAGAATATACTTGATAAGTTCTTTAAAAGCATTATTGGATTATATTTGGGACTTAGTTAAGTCTATATCTAAAATACTGAAAGAGATGGTAATACCAGACCACCTGACCTGCCTTTGGCTCAGAGGTTAAAGCGCTTGCCTCCAATGCGGGAGACCTGGGTTCGATCCCTGGGTCGGGAAGATCCCCTGGAGAAGGAAATGGCAACCCACTCCAGTATTCTTGCTTGGAGAATCTCATGGACTGAGGAGCCTGGTAGGCTGCAGTCCATGGCGTCAAAAAGAGTTGGACATGACTGCGTGACTTTACTTACTTACTTACTTATATGCAGGTTAGGAAGCAACAGTTAGAATTTGGGACTTAGTTAAGTCTATATCTAAAATACTGAAAGAGATGGTAATACCAGACCACCTGACCTGCCTTTGGCTCAGAGGTTAAAGCGCTTGCCTCCAATGCGGGAGACCTGGGTTCGATCCCTGGGTCGGGAAGATCCCCTGGAGAAGGAAATGGCAACCCACTCCAGTATTCTTGCTTGGAGAATCTCATGGACTGAGGAGCCTGGTAGGCTGCAGTCCATGGCGTCAAAAAGAGTTGGACATGACTGCGTGACTTTACTTACTTACTTACTTATATGCAGGTTAGGAAGCAACAGTTAGAACTGGACATGGAACAACAGACTAGTTCCAAATAGGAAAAGGAGTACGTCAAGACTCTATATTGTCACCCTGCTTATTTAACTTATATGAAGAATACATCATGAGAAATGCTGGGCTGGAAGAAGCACAAGTTGGAATCAAGATTGCCTGGAGAAATATCAATAACCTCAGATATGCAGACGACACCACCCTTATGGCAG
Organism: Aepyceros melampus; assembly: GCA_006408695.1. NCBI lineage: Eukaryota > Metazoa > Chordata > Mammalia > Artiodactyla > Bovidae > Aepyceros > Aepyceros melampus. The sequence goes on along the minus strand of SJXQ01009547.1, from coordinate 25,658 downwards.
AAAGTGAAGAGAGATAAAAAGCCTCTTGTTGAAAGTGAAAGAGGAGAGTGGAAACGTTGGCTTAAAGCTCAACATTCAGAAAACGAAGATCATGGCATCTGGTCCCATCACTTCATGGGAAATAGATGGGGAAACAGTGGAAATAGTGTCAGACATTTTCGGGGGCTCCAAAATCACTGCAGATGGTGATTGTAGCCATGAAATTAAAAGATGCTTACTCCTTGGAAGGTTAGTTATGACCAACCTAGATAGCATATTAAAAAGCAGAGACATTACTTTGCCAACAGAGGTCCGTCTAGTCAAGGCTATGGTTTTTCCAGTAGCCATGTATGGATGTGAGAGTTGGACTGTGAAGAAAGCTGAGCACCGAACAATTGCTGCTTTTGAACTGTGGTGTTGGAGAAGACTCTTGAGAGCCCCTTGGACTGCAAGGAGATCCAGCCAGTCCATTCTGAAGGAGATCAGCCCTGAGTGTTCTTTGGAAGGAGCGATGCTAAAGCTGAAACTCCAGTACTTTGGCCATGTCATGCGAACAGTTAACTCATTTGAAAAGACTCTGATGCTGCAAGAGTTGGGGGCAGGAGGAAAAGGGGACGACAGAGTGAGTTTGAATGAACTCTGGGAGTTGGTGATGGACAGGGAGGCCTGGCGTGCTGTGATTCATGGAGTTGTAAGGTGTCAGACATGACTGAGCAACTGAACTGAACTGACTGGATAATTACATTCTTAACACTATAAAGTCTTTTGATCCATTAATATAGTACAGTGTCATTCATATGTAAGTGTTCTTTAATCTTGTAACAATATTTTGCAGTTTTAACAATGTCTTGCTCATATTTAGTTAAATGTGTCCATGTATATTGGAGGAGACAATGGCACCCAACTCCGGTACTCTTGCCTGAAAATCCCATGGATGGAAGAGCCCCTGGGCTACAGTCCATGGGGTCTCAGAGTCGGACAGGACTGAAGCGACAGCAGCAGCATCATCCATGTATATTGTGCATTTTAATGTTATTGTGACTGATATAATTTCAAATATTTATTACCAGTGTTGGCAAATATAATTAATTTTCTATGTTGACCTTACAATTTGTGACCCTACTAAATTCATGTATTAGTGCTAATAGCTATTTTGTAGATTCTTCAGGGTTGCCTACAAACCCAATTGTGTTATCTGTAAGTAGAATATTGTTTCTTTTATTATCCATCTGCTTTTTAGAATTTTTTAGCTTAATTGTACTAGCTTGGGGGTGAGATAAGCTCTGTTGTAATGTTAAATAGAAACGTTGAGAGTATACACGGTCTTATTTCAACTCTTATGGGAAAATCATTTAAGTTTTTCATAAATGCCTGCATAATTTGCTAGGGATGCAGTAAGGAAATACTACAGACTGGGTAGCAGAAATTTTTCTCACAGTTTTGGAGACTAAGAAGTCCCAGGTCAAAATGTTTGTAAGGTTAGTTCCTACAGCAGTTTGTTGAGTGAAGAACTTCTTTCTGAAACTGAGAAGGACCTTGTGGGGCTTCTGGACAAAGAAACTTTTTTGTCCCACATTTCTTGTAGTCAAGACTCTAGCCTCTTTGACTTTCCCTGAGCTCCAAAGGACAGATTCAAACAGTTGCTAATTAAGGGAGGAGAAGACAAGATTAAAGGGACCAGAGAAACTCAGCTATTAAACATTAAAGACTTACCACCTGAGATGAGATCCAGGCTCTGGATACACCCTAATCTTGTCAGCAACCCCACCCTTGAACCCTTAATATAAAATTCTTCAGAGAATTCTCCTGGGTTGGGACTTATTTCAAGGGCAGCAGTCCACTGTGTCCCCCTTTGCTTAGCAAAGCAATAAAGCTACTGTTTTTCACTCAATCCAAAACACTGTTCTCTTAGTTTCAATTTGGCATTATTAAAGAGAAGAGCTTTCAACATCATTCTCATGGTTTGTAGAGGGCTTTATTCACCCTGTGTCTTCACATTGTCTTCATTATGCATATTTCTGTTCCAACTTTACTCTTATATTAAAACAAGTCATGTTAGATCAAGAGCCATGACATGCCTCCTTTTAAATTAATTAGCCTTGTGAAGACCCTATTGTTACTGAGTCCAAGCTTCCTTTGGTAACAGCATGTCAAGCCAATAAATCCAAGAGATGAAGTGTTAAGGCAAGGAATATGACTTTATTCGGAACACCAATTCACCAATAAGTTGCAGACTGAAGTGTCAGAATAACCATCTTCCTGGAGTCTGGATGACAAGTTATTCCATAGAACCAGAGAGAGACAAGCAGTGAGGAACTAAATTAAAAGGCAGAATAGAGAGGGAGAGGCAATGTGGAAGAAAAGTAAAAAGGGTCCTCAGTCTTGTAAAGCAGCTCTAGGAATGGCAGGACTCAGGATGGAAGTGTGAAGTCCTTTCTTGCAGCTATGCATAGGTGGGCAGGGTCTGATTATCTCTCTGTGAAGTGAACAAAGGTACTTTAGTTTACCAGTCAGGCAGAGGGACAACATTCTCTGATGCAGGCTATTATGTATGCTTTCAATAGCAAACAGCTGCTTGATGGCTTGGGGGCTTCCTAGGGTACACTAGTAGTAAAGAATTCAACTGCTAATACAGGAGATATAAAAGGTTCAATCTCTGGGCCGGGAAGATCCCTGGGGAAGGGAATGGCAACCTACTCCAGTGTTCTTGCCAGGAGAAATCCATGGACAGAGGAACCTGGTGGGCCATGGTCCATAGGAACACAAAGAGTTGGACATGACTGAAGCAACTTAGCATGCATGCTTCATGGCTCAGCTGGGTAAATAATCCACCTGTGTAGGAGATGGCTGTTCAAACCCCATGTTTCAGGAAGATTCCCTGGAGAAGGAAATGGCAACCCACTCCAATATTCTTGCCTGGAAAATTCCATGGACAGAGGAGCCTGGTGGGTCACAAAGAGACACAACTGAGTGACTAAGCATAGTCTTATTCAAATCATGACCTTTCTGAAACTTGGGAAAGGGCAGTGAGAAAAGATGCAGTTAAGAGTTCATTCTTGCACTAAAATGTTTGGAGATGAAGTGTGTGTATATGTATAATTCCATGCTCCTCTCTCCATAGAATTCTTCTGGCAAGAGTATTGGAGTGAGTTGCCATCCACTTCCCCAGGGATCTTCCCAACCAAGAGATTGAACCTTTTATGTCTCCTGCATTGGCAGGTGAGTTCTTTACTACTAGTATCCCCTGGGAAGCCCCCAAGCCATCAAGCAGGTATTTGCTATATACATATGCTACTGCTACTGCTAAGTCGCTTTAGTCGTGCCCAACTATGTGCGACCCCATAGACAGCAGCCCACCAGGTTCCCCGATCCCTGGGATTCTCCAGGCAAGAACACTGGAGTGGGTTGCCATTTCCTTCTCCAGTACATGAAAGTAAAAGTGAAAGTGAAGTCGCTCAGTCCTGTCTGACTCTGTGCAACCCCATGGACTATAGCCCATCAGGATCCTCCATCCATGGGATTTTCCCGGCAAGAGTACTGGAGTGGGGTGCCATTGCCTTCTGCGACTATATATATATATATATATATATATATATATAAAAGCAACAAAGAACAAGTCAAAGAAACAAATCCAACATGGACACAGAATCGGCTCTTCCCTGCATCGTTATCTCTAAATATGGATAATGTACCTTACAATCTGGAGCTCTAAGGGCTAGGGCTTAAATACGAGTTTGTTTTCGTAATTGTGTTTTTGAGAAGAGGAAGCTGAAAGTGCAGTCAAGGTATAGCCATTGACTATTTGTAGAATTGGTAGACTCCTCAAAATAAACCATGCAGTACAAAAATTGGATAGGAAATTGTATATACAGCATGACCACAATTCTCTGCTAAAATAGTGTATTTTCTTATAGTGAATATTAAAAGGTTTTACAACTAGATTAAATTTAAGATTTTTTTCATTCTACTTCTCTATTTTTAATACAAATTGTACCTTATGTGATTGAAAAAGTACACGCTACAGTCAATGCCTTTCCTGAAAACCTGTCTCCTTTATTTTGTATATACTTCATATAATATCGGGCTCAAATTTCCACTCTCAGTGAAATTAGGAAGAAAAACACTTTGTCAATTAAGCTTATATATGCATTTCATTCAAAAAGATATATGCACCATTATGTTCATAGCAGCAGTTTACAAGAGCCAGGACATGGAAGCATCCTAAGTGTCCATTCACAGAGGAATGGATAAAGAAGATGTGGTACATGAAATATTGTTGTTTAGTCACTAAGTTGTGTCCAAATCTTTGCAACCCAATGGACTGTAGCCAGGGTCCTCTGTCCATGGGATTTCCCAGACACAAATACTGGCATGGTTTGCCATTTTCTTCTCCAAGGGATCTTCCTGACCCAGGAATATTACTCATCCATGAAAAAAAAAATGAATGAAATGATACCATTTGCAGTAACGTGGTGGACCTAGAGATTATCATACTAAGTGAAGTAAGTCAGAAAAGGAAATACACATACCATAAGGTATCACTTATATGTGTAATCTAAAATATGACACAAATGAATTTAATCTATGAAAAAGAATAGACAGAGAATAGACTTGTGGTTGCCAGGGGGGAGGTGGGCTGGCAAAGGGATGGATTGGGAATTTGGGATTAGCAGATGCAAACTATTATATGTAGAATGGATAAACGATAATGTCCTACTGCATAGCGCAGGGAGCTAAATTCAATATTTTTTAATAAACCATAAGAAAAGAATATGAAAAAGCCATTTTGCTATATATCACATACTAACACAACAAACAATTTTATTTTTTTTAACTCTCTTCCTTCCCCTTTAAGATAAATACGTCTGTGTTAGAAGGGTAACTACCTGATATCAGTGGCCGCTCTAAGGAAGTGGGTAATGGCTGGCTTAAAGTATCCCTCCCCACTCTCTACGCCCCCCAACCCCGCCACTCTCCAAGATGGAACTAGGGAGCTTAGCAGGCGGAAACTTGCCCCCCTTACCCCCTAGCCCCCAGCCTCACTGAAGGGACAAGGCTATTTCCATGCCTTGGCCCCTAGCTTGGGGAACTTCATGAGGTCACATCAAATGGCTGAGATTCAGTATCAGGCTTCTTCAGTATGTCCTATTTGGTCTGAATGGTCCGGAGCCCACTCCCAGGCTCCATTGCACAGGAGGTGGCTCCAGTCATGCTGCAGGAGCTGGACGTCATTATCTGCTCACTTTGCGGGTCCTGCAGTACCAACTCTATCCTCCTTCTCCTC
>SJXQ01009547.1:0-19142 GCA_006408695.1 Aepyceros melampus | reverse complement strand
GTGAGTCTGAGTGAACTCCGGGAGTTGGTGATGGACAGGGAGGCCTGGTGTGCTGTGATTCATGGGGTTGCAGAGTCGGACATGACTGAGCAACTGAAAGGAATGGATACATAGTTGAGGTTGCAAGTACAGGCATATGTCAGAGATAATTCAGTTCAGGTTCCAGATCATCATAATATAAGAGAATGTCACAATAAAGTGAGTCAGGTGAATCTTTTACTTTCCAAGTGCATATAAAAGTTTTGTATACATTCTATTGTAGTCAATTAAGTGTGCATTATGCCTAAAAATGGAGAAGGCAATGGCAACCCACTCCAGTATTCTTGCCTGGCAAATCTCATGGACGAGGAGTCTGATGGACTGCAGTCCATGGGGTCGCTAGGAGTACAACACGACTGAGAGCCTTCACTTTCACTTTTCACTTTCATGCATTGGAGAAGGAAATGGCAACCCACTCTAGTGTTCTTTCCTGGAGAATCCCAGGGATGGGGGAACCTGGTGGGCTGCTGTCTCTGGAATCTCACAGAGTTTAACATGACTAAAAAATAAGAGAGTTCCAGAAAAACATCTATTTCTGCTTTATTGACTATGCCAAAGCCTTTGACTGTGTGGATTACAATAAACTCTGGAAAATTCTGAAAGAGATGGGAATACCAGACCACCTGACCTACTTCTTGAGAAACCTATGTGCAGGTCAGGAAGCAACAGTTACAACTGGACATGAAACAACTTACTGGCTCCAAACAGGAAAAGGAGTACATCAAGGCTGTATATTGTCACCCTGCTTATTTAACTTCTATGCAGAGTGCATTATGAGAAATGCTGGGCTGGAGGAAGCACAAGCTGGAATCAAGATTGCTGGAAGAAATATCAATAAGCTCAGATATGCAGATGACACCACCCTTATGGCAGAAAGTGAAGAAGAACTAAAGAGCCTCTTGATGAAAGTGAAAGTGGAGAGTGAAAAAGTTGGCTTAAAGCTCAACATTCAGAAAATAAAGATCATGGCATCTGGTCCCATCACTTCATGGCAAATAGATGGAGAAACAGTAGAAACAGTGTCAGACTTTATTTTTTTTGGGCCCCAAAATCACTGCAGATGGTGACTGCAGCCATGAAATTAAAAGATGCTTACTCCTTGGAAGAAAAGTTATGACCAACCTAGATAGCATATTCAAAAGCAGAGACATTACTTGGCCAACAAAGGTCTGTCTAGTCAAGGCAATGGTTTTTCAAGTAGCCAGGTATGGATGTGAGAGTTGTACTGTGAAGAAAGCTGAGCACTGAAGAATTGATGATTTTGAACTGTGGTGTTGGAGAAGACTACTGGGAGTCCCTTGGACTGCAAGGAGATCCAACCAGTCCATTACAAAGGAGATCAGCCCTGGGTCTTCTTCGGAAGAAATGATGCTAAAGCTGAAACTCCAATACTTTGGCCACCTCATGCGAAGAGTTGACTCATTGGAAAAGACTCTGATGCTGGGAGGGATTGGGGGCAGGAGGAGAAGGAGACGACAGAGGATGAGATGGCTGAATGGCATCTTGGACTCGATGGACATGAGTTTGAGTGAACTCCAGGAGATGGTGATGGACAGTGAGGCCTGGTGTGCTGCAGTTCATGGGGTCGCAAAGAGTTGGACACGACTGAGCAACTGAACTGAACTAAAGCGACTTAGCAGCAGCAGTAGCAGCATGACTAAAAGAGTAATGCATAGATCTCAATTAACAAATATTTTATTGTTTAAAAATGCTATCATCTGAGTCTTCAGCCAGTTCTATTCATTTTGTAATGGTAACAACAAAGCTCACTTATCACATGTTACCATAACAAATATAACAATAATGAGAGAATAAATTTGAGATAGTGCAAGAAGTATGAAAATGTAACATAGAGACAGAGAGTGAGCAAAGGCAGCTGGAAAAATAGTGCCAACAGACTCCTGATGGAGTCTTGTCACAAACTTTAAATTTGTTTAAAAAAAAAAAAAAAAGGAATATCTGCAACAGAAGATATATGCCTGTATTTTGCTTCTCTCTTTAGCTACATTGTCACAAAAAAACCTGAATATAAAACTGTATGTATATGTATTCCACATTTTCTTTTCCATTCATCTGTCCACTTAGGTGGTTTCCATGTCACAGTTTTTGTAAATAATAGGCAACAAATGTGAGGGTGTAGCTATTTCTTTGACATAGTGATTTCATTTATTTTAAGTATATACCCCAAAGTAGAGTTGCTAGATGATATGATAGTTCTGTTTTAAATGTTTGAGAAAACTCTGTACTATTTTCCATAGAGACCAGAGCAATTTACATTCCCTCCAACAGTGAACAAGGTTTTATTTTATCCATATCCTCAATACTTATTTTTTTTCTTTTTTATAAATTAATTTTTATTTTTTAGTTTGTTTTGCTTTACAATACTGTATTCATTTTGCTATACATTGACATGAATCAGCCACGAGTGTACATGAACTCCCAATCCCGACCCTCACCTCCCCTCTCCCCCCCCGACACCACCTCTCTGAATCATCCCCGTGCATCAGTCCCAAGCATCCTGCATCCTGCATCAAACCTAGACTTATGATATCATACATGTTACACTGCCACTCTCCCAAATCATCCCACCCTCTCCCTCTCCCACAGAGTCCAAAAGGCTGTTCTATACATCTGTGTCTCTTTTGCTGTCTCGCGTACAGGTTTATCATTACCATCTTTCTAAATTCCATATATATGTGTAAGTATACTGTATATTTATTTTCTGTCTTTTCGAGAATATCACACCTGTGATAACAGGTGTGTGTGAGTTGGTATCTCATTGTGGTTTTGATTTGCACTTCCCTAATGAAAAGCTCTGAGCACCATTTCATACATCTATTGGCCATTCGAATTATCTCCTTTGGAAAAATGTGTATCCAAGTCTTTTGTTCAGTTTTAAATTGAGTATGATTGTTGTTTTCTTTTCTTTCTTCTTCTTCTTTTTTTTTTTTTGCTGTTGAGGTATATGAATTCCTCATATATTTTCAACATTAACCCCTTATTACATACATGATTTGCCAATATGCAAATATTTTCTCCTATTTCATAGGTTGCTTTTTCATTTTGTTGATAGTTTCTTTTGTATGCAGCAGCTTTTTACTTTGATGTAGTTCTTTTTAATTTTTTTTTGTTGTTGCTTCGCTTTAATATATAAAAAATAATCACCAAAAGTTTTTAAGCTATGCTTTCTTGTAAAGAGTTTGTTTCAGGTCTTATATTTGTCTTAAATTCATTTTGAGTTAACTTTTGTGAGTGGTTTAAGATAGAAGTATAGTTTTATTCTTTTGTTTGTGAATATCCAATTTTCCTGTACAGTTTATTTGAGAGAATCTTTTTTCTCCATTGTGTGTTTTTGGCTCCCTTGTCAAAATATTAGTTGACTATAAATGCATAGGTTTATTTTTGGGCTCTTGATTCTGCTCCATTCATCCCTGTATCTATTTTTATGCCAGGACCATACTGTTTTGATTATTGTATCAATAGCTTTATGTATCTTGAAATCAGAAAGTTCTGCTTTGTTCTTCCTTCTAAGGATTGTTTTGACTATTCAGGGTCTTTTGTGGTTCTGTATAAAGTTTAGGGTTTGTTTTCTTGTGTGTGTGATTTTGTACATATTTCATTGTTTTTTGATGATATTATCAATGGCACAATTTTCTTTATTTCTTTTTCAGATAATTCATTTTTAGTGTATGGAAACAAAATTTTTGTTCATTTTTTTAAAATTTTTGTTTATTTTGTATACAAAAGGTTTACTGAATATGTTAATTAAAGCTAATATTTTTGGTGGAGTCTTTAGGGTTTTCTATATATAAAAGCGGGCTTCCCTGGTGGCTCAGACAGTAAAGCGTCTGCCTGCAATGCAGGAGACCCGGGTTCGATTCCTGGGTCGGGAAGATCCCCTGGAGAAGGAAATGGCAATCCACTCCAGCACTCTTGCCTGGAAAATCCCATGGATGGAGGAGCCTGATAGGCTACAGTCCATGGGGTCGCAAAGAGTTGGACACGACTGAGCGACTTCAGACTCAGAGATATATAAAAGCATGTGATCTGAAAATAAAGATAATTTTACTGCTTCCTTGGCAATTCTGATGCATTTCTTTTTATTGTGTGATAGCTTTGACTAGAACTTGTATTATGTTAAATATGAGTGGTCACAGCTGGCCTCTTGTCTTGTTTTTGATCTTAGTGGGAAAGCTCTCACTGTTGAGTATGATGATAGCTGTAAGTTTATAATATATGATCTCTCTTATGTCTATAACTAATTTGTAAGAGTTTTAAAAATCATGAGTGGATGTTTAATTTTGTCAAATGCTTTTTATGTATCTATTATATTTAGATGATTATATAATATTATTCTTTTATTCTCTTAATGTGATATATCATATTTGATTTGCATATGTGGAACCATTCTACGTTGAAAGGTGAATCCCACTTCCTCATGGTATATGATCCATTTAATGTGCTGTTGAGTTTGGTCTGCTAGTACTTTATTGAGAATTTTTGCACACATATTAATCAGGAATATTAGTCTATGGCTTTCTTTTCTTGTAATGTCACTATCTGGCTTTGTACTAGGCTTTTAGTGGCATTTTAAAATTAGTTGTAGAGTATTCCCTCTTCAAATTTTTTAGATGAGTTTCAGAGAAATTGGTTTTAATTCTTCTTTAAATATTTGATAAAAATCACCAATGAATTCATCTGGTCCTGGCTATTTCTTTGTTGGAAAATTTTTGATTACTGATTCAGTCTCCTTCGTAGTAATTGGTTTGTTCAGATTTATCTATTTCTTCCTGATTCAGTGTTTGTAGAGGACAAAACTCAGCCACTAGCAATGCCCTTTATTAGTTTAAGGAAGTTGACAAGACTATCTATTCTTGTCAGTTATTATCAAGGAAGTTGACAACACTCAAATGAGAATGAGTGTTGAGTATGTCAAAAATTTTATGTATCTTTTGAGGTGATTATATGATTTTGCCTTAATAGTTCATCAATTTACTGAATTAGATTAATTGATTTTCTAATATTTATTCAAACTTAACCTCATCATGATTTATTATTTTTGTAATATTACTCTATATGACTTAATATGATTTTACTGGAGAATTTTTCTTTTATGTGCTATGTTATACACTACCTTTTAGTATTATTTCCTTGTTTCGTTGTATTTGATTTTGGTATCAGAATTAGGGCTTCCCTAGTGGCTCGGACTGTAAGAATCAGCCTGCATTGAAGAAGATCTAGGTTCGATTCCTGGGTCAGGAAGATCCTCTAGAGAAAGAAATGGATAGCTACTCTAGTATTCTTGCCTGGAGAATTCCATGGACAAAGGTGCCCTGTGGGCTACAGTCTGGGGTTTCACTGGAACTATAAAATGACTTGTAAAGTGCTCCCTCCTGTTTTGTATAGAATTGATAAGTTATTTCCTGTTTGTTTGGTAGTTTATACTAATACCACTACTTGCTATGGAATTCTTAGGAAAATTATTTCAACTATAAAATCAATTTCATTATTCTATAATGGAAACTTCTGGTTGCCTATTTTATTTATTTATTTTGGGGTATTTTTTCATTATTGAACCACAGTTGCTTTTCACTGCTATGTCAATTTCTGCTGTACAGCAAAGTGAAACAGCCATACATAAAAATATACTGTCTCTTTTTTGGATTTCCTTCCCATTTAGGTCATTCCAAATGACTTTAGAAGAGTTCCCTGTGCTGTACCGTAGATTCTCATTATAGGTTGCCTATATGATTTTAAAATGAGAAATAATAGTTTAATAATACTTTTAACCTATGTCAAAAATGGAAAATAACTGAGATATTGAAGAGAAAAAGAAAGGTCTGCTCTTTCAGGCTTGAAGAGATTTTGAAAGAAGAAAGAGATGAAAGATAGTGAAGCAGATGTAAAAATACTTATGTCCTCGTCTTTCCAGGCCATTTTCATATAATGTCGAAAGGAAGCCAGGGAACTGAGATAATTTTGCCTCACATTTTGTTGAGGTTATACAACAGACCTTCCTCAAAGTTGCCTCTGAAATAATCTCAATTCAGTTCAGTCGCTAAGTACTGTCTGACTCTTTGAGACCTCATGGACTGCAGCACACCAGGCTTCCCTGTTCATCGCCAGCTTCAGGAGTTTACTCAAACTCATATCCATCAAGTCAGTGATGTCATCCAAACATCTAATCCTTTGTCTTCCCCTTCTCCCCTGACTTCAATCTTTCCCAGCATCAGGGTCTTATCCAATGAGTCAGTTATTCACATCAGGTGGCCATAGTATTGGAGTTTCAGCTTTAGCATCAGTCCTTCCAGTGAATATTCAGGACTGATTTCCTTTAGGATGGACTGGTCCTTGGAGTTCAAGGGACTCTCAAGAGTCTTCTCGAACACCATAGTTCAAAATCAATTCTTTGGCACACAGCTCTCTTTATACTCCAACTCTCACATCCATAAATGACTACTGGAAATATCATATCTTCGACTAGATGGACCTTTGTTGGCAAAGTAATGTCTCCGCTTTTTAATGTGCTGTGTAGGTTGGTCACAGCGTTTCTTCCAAGGAGCAAATATCTTTTAATTTTGAAGCTGTAGTCACCATCTGAAGTGATTTTGGAGCCCCCAAAACTAAAGTTTGTCACTGTTTCCACTGTTTCTCCATCTATTTGCCATGAAGTGATGGAACTGGATGCCTGATCTTAGTTTTCTGATTGTTGAGTTTTAACTCAACTTTTTCATTCTCCTCTTTCACTTTCCTCAAGAGGCTCTTTCTATTTCTTCTTCACTTTCTGCCACAAGGGTGCTGTTATCTGCATATCTAAAGTTATTGATAATTTTCCCAGCAGTCTTGATTCCAGCATGTGCTTCATCCAGCTTAGCATTTCACATGATGTACTCTGCATATAAGTTAAATAAGCAGGGTGACAATATACAGCCTTTATGTACTCCTTTCCTGATTTGGAACCAGTTGGTTGTTCCATGACTGGTTCTCACTATTATTTCTTGACCTGCATACAGATTTCTCAGGAGGCAGGTAAGGTGGTCTGGTGTTCCTATCTCTTTAAGAATTTTCTACAGTTATTTGTGATCCACACAGTCAAAGGCTTTTGCATAATCAATGAAGTAGAAAAAGATATTTTTCTGGGACTCTCTTGCTTTTTTGATGATCCAGCCAATATTGGCAATTTGATCTCTGTTTCCTCTGCCTTTTCTAAATCCAGCTTGAACATCTGAAGTTCACGGTTCACATACTTTTGAAGCCTGCCTTGGAAAATTTTGAGCATTACTTTGCCAGCATGTGAGATGAGTGCAATTGTGTGGTGGTTTGAACATTCTTTGGTGTTGCCCTTCTTTGAGATTGGAATGAAAACTAACCTTTTCCAGTCCTGTGGCCACTGCTGAGTTTTCCAAATTTGCTGGCATATGAGTGCAGCATTTTCACAGCATCATCTTTTAGGATTTGAAATCATTCAGTTGGAATGCCATCACCTCCACTAGCTTTGTTCATAGTGATGCTTTCTAAGGCCCACTTGACTTCTCATTCCAGGATGCCTTGCTCTAGGTGAGTGATCACACCATTGTGGTTATCTAAGTCATGTGTAACATAGTAGAAAAGAAAATAAAATATAATCTTTGCATTCATATATCTTTAAGCAATAGAATGTAATAATACTGTAAAAGTATACAAGCAGCTTAGTTTGAGAATCCTATAAACAATTCACTTTTTGAAACTTAAAGTTATTACTTTGCTTTTGCTTTTCCATTTTCAAGTAATAACTTTCAAAATAATTTTAACACTAAACCAAAATTTCTGTAGAAACAAGTATAGAGTTGATCCTAGATACAAAAATTAAGTATCTTAAGGGAAATCTAGTGAATATATAGCATGCAGACTATCTTTATGAATATATATATACTTATATGTATCCTCTGCCTGATTCTCAGCACATATTTTTACTCATTCCAATTTTTCTGAACATATTCTAGTAATCTTTCATCAAACAATTGCTGATTATTATTTTAGGGCTCTTCAAATATATCTGATATTCAATGTGGTGGGGTGTTTTGGTTATCCCTTTTAAGTGTCTTGCAGTTTTTTTTCTTTTTACAATTTCATATTAAAGTTGACTTTACTTCAATTTTCTTTCCAGAATTTATCCAGAAATTATTATGTTTTAATATGATGTTTATTTAATAAATAATACTTTTTGTCACATTTTAGAAGAATCTGGTAATTCTTTTAAATATTATGATTTATGATTGAAATATTATGATTTTTAATGATTGAAAGTATATTATTTACTTTTGAGCTCTCCAATTATAAACTTATTCTGATATTAAATTCTTTAAAAAATATCTTACCCATACCATTTAGTTGAACCAAAATTTATTTTATGTAATACTAATACAAAGATGTAAAAATTATTGAAAGATATGTCATGTTTGATAAACAAAAAAGTCCTGTGTATATACACATGTTCATTTGCTAAGTTCAGTCCAACTCTGTATACCGCATGCACTGTAGCACACTTTGCTCCTCTGTCCTCCAACTATCTCCCAGAGTTTGCTCAAATTCTTGTCTTTTGAGTCACAGATGCTATCTAATCATCTCATCCTCAGCCACCCCCTTCTCCTTTTATCTTCTTCAGTCTTTCCCAGCATCAGAGGCTTTTCCGATGAATTTCCTCTTTGCATCAGGTGGCCAGAATATTGGAGCCTCAGTTTCAACATCAGTCCTTCCAATGAATATTCAGGGTTGATTTTATTCAGGCCTTCTTTGTGGTTGAACTCTCATATCTATACATGAATACTGGAAAAACCATAGCTTTGACTATATGGATCTCTGTCTGTAAGGTAATGTCTCTGCTTTTTAATATGGTGTCTAAATTTGTCATAGTTTTCCATCCAAGGAGCAAGCATCTTATAATTCATTGCTGCACTTACTGTCTGCAGTGAATTTGGAACTCAAGAAAATAAAATTTGCCACAGTTTCCACTTGTCCCCCACAGTTTTATTTCCCATGAAGTGATGAGACTGAATGCCAGGATTTTAATTTCCTGAATGTTGAGTTTTAAGCCAGCTTTTTCACTTTCCTCTTTCACTCTCATGAAGAGGCTCTTTAGTTCCTTTTGCTTTCTGTCATTAGAGTAGTATCATCTGCATATCTGAGGTTGTAGGTATTTCTCCCGGCACTCTCATTTCTAGCTTGTGATTCATAAGGCACAGCATTTTGCATGATTTCTCTGCATATAGTTTAAATAAGCAGGGTGAGAATATCAGTCTTGTCCTACTCCTTTACCAGTTTTGCACCACTGAGTTTTTCCATGGGCAGTTTTAATTGTTGTTTCTTTTCTCTCATACAGGTTTCTCAGGACACAGGTAAAGTGGTCTGGTATTCCCATCTCCTTTAGAATTTTCCACTGATTGTTGTGATCCACACAGTCAAAGGCTTTAGCACAGTCAATGAAGCAGAAGTAGATTTTTTTTTTTTCTTCTGAAATTCCCTTGCTTTCGCTAAGTCCAATAAATATCGACAATCTGATCTCTGGTTCCTCTGCATTTTCTAAACCCAGCTTGCATATCTGGAAGTTCTTCATTCACATACTGCTTGCCTAGCTTGAAGGATTTTGAGAATAACCTTACTAGCTTGAAATGAACACAATTTTATGGTTTTTGTGCATTTGCATTGCCCTTCTTTGGGGTTGGAATGAGAGCTTTTTTCCAGTCCTGTGACCACTGCCGAAATTTCCAAATTTACTGACATATAGAGAGCAGCACTTTAGCAACATTTCTCTCTCGTTCTCTTTATTTTTAAGAATTTGAAATAGCTCAGCTTGAATTCCATCACTTCTGCTAACTTTGTTTTGTAGCAATGCTTTCTAGGGCTCACTTGACCTCACATTCCAGGATATCTGGCTCTAGGTGAGTGACAACACTATCATGGTTATCTGGGTCATTAAGACCTTTTTTGTATAGTTCTTCTGTATATTCTTACCACCTCTTCTTAATCTCTTCTGCTTCTGTTAGATCCTTACCATTTTTGTCCTTTTTCATACCCATCTATGCATGAAATATTCTTTTGATATTGCCAATTTTCTTGAAGAGATCTCAAGTCTTTTCCATTCTATTGTTTTACTCTATTTCTTTACATTCTTCATTTAAGAAGGCCTTCTTACCTCTCCTTGCTATTCTCTGGAACTCTGTATTCAATTGGTTATATCATTCCCATTCTCCCTTGCCTTTTGCTTCTCTTCTTTCCTCAGCTATTTGTAGAGGCTACTTAGACAACCATTTTGCCTCTTGAGTTTCTTTTGCTTTGTGATAATTTTGATCACTGACTCCTGTACAGTTTTAGGAACCTTTATCCATAGTTCTTCAGTCACTCTATCAGATTGAATCCCTTGAATCTATTCATCATCTCCTCTGTATAAGCATAAGGGATTTTATTTAGGGCATACCTGAATAGCCTAGTGGTTTTCCTTTTTTTTTTTTTGGAATTAAGCCTGAGTTTTGCAATAAGGAGCTTATGATCTGTGTCACAGTCAGCTCCAGGTCTTATTTTTGCTGGTGCATAAAGTGTCTCCATTTTTTTTTCTTCAAAGAACATAATCAATCTGATTTCAGGATTGACCATCTGGTGATGTCCATGTGGAGAGTTGTTTCTTAGGTTGTTGGAGATAGTGTTTACTGTGACCAGCATGTTCTCTTGGAAAACACTGTTAACCTTTGCCCTGCTTCATTTTATACTCCAAGGCCAAACTTGTCTGTTACTCCAGGTATATCTTGACTTCCTACTTTTGTATTCCAGTCCTCTATGATGAAAAGAACATCTTATTTGGTGTTAGTTCTAGAAGGTGGTGTTGGTCTTCACAGAACCAGTCAACTTCAGTTTCTTCAGCGTTGTGGTTGGGACACAGACTTGGATTTCTATCTGTTGAATAGTTTGCTTTGGAAATGATCCAAGATCATTATGTCATTTTTTACGGTTGTACCCAGCTGCATTTCAGACTCTTGTTGACTAAGAGGGCAACTCCATTTCTCCTAAGGGATTCTTGGCCACAGTAGTAGATGTAATGACTATCTGAATTAAATTTAACCATCCTCATCCATTTTAGTTCACTGATTCCTAAGATGTCAATGTTCAATCTTGCCATCTCCTGCTTGACCATGTCCAGTTTACCTTGGTTCATGGATTTAACATTTCTGGTTCCTATGTGTATTGTTGATCCTGTTCACACCACCAGTTGTCTCGCTGTGTCTCACTGTATGCACTGTTTACTGAACCTATGGTAGGCAGGGCACAAGCTAAGAGACTGGAAGAAATGTGAGGAGGCATAGGAACTGCAGACGCATTTATTCTCTCCTGGCTGGCTCAGCAACCATAGCAGCAGACATAACATGGCACAACATAACTGCACACAGCCCTTCAGGGATTTTCAAGGTGAAGATTATATTTACTTACAGAACAAAAGTTGCCCATGGCCAAGTGAGTACCTCCTGACTCACATGCAGCAGTGCTATCAGTGATCTCAGCTGTTGCATAACCATCCAAAGTCATTGTTTACAGAATGTGGGATGAGAGGGCATGAGAACATGGGGTGAGACAGCCTGACTGGTGCCATCTTATTAATTTTCCCACACTATGCAATAGTGTTCTTTACAGCATCAGATTTTACTTTCACCACCAGGCACATTCTGCTTTGGCCCAGTTGCTTTAAATTAGTAATTGCCCTCAGCTCTTACCCAGTAGGACAGTTGACACTTTATGACCTGGGTGGCTCATCTTTTGGTGTCATAACTTTTTACCTTTTCATAGTGGATTAGGAAATGGCAAATCACTCCAGTATTCTTGGTGGGAGAAAACCATAAACATTATTTATGTATGTATGTATATATCATCTATAATTTTTATCTATCCATTAAATTGTAACCATATATTTATATTTATTTTAATACTTCAAAAGATAATACCCATCTATAATAAATTTGTATGTTTGTTATCTGAAAATATGTTATTAAACAAAGTTATGTTTTGATTAATATTATTTTAAAATTAAGATAGTATGAGCCTAAGAAGTTAATATCTTTAATAGAATCCTTATCAATCTTTAGCATCCATCACTGCACTTTAAGAAGATGTTCTTATCTGTATGTAGTATGGGCATGTGGTCATATTTCCCGGAATATGGAGTCAGTAGATGATATCACATTGATTTAGTGTGATGGCTGTGAAGTCAAGTGGGAATCAAATCAAGGTCAAGAACTTGCTAACTGTGATATCTTGTTAGACAAATATTTCATTCCTCTCCTTTGTTGTCTTTACCTATAAAATATTGATGGCCATATGTAGTAAAGTCCTTGTGATGTTGAAATGACTCAATTCACTAGAGGTTTTGAAACACTACTTTAAACATAGGAAATCCAATATTATCATTGTAAATATATGTCCTCTGTAAAACATAAGATGTAGCTATTTCTGATTACTTTAATTACTACTTTTAAGTTTTCAATGGCATTCTTTAGAGGCATAAAATTTCTTATAAGCTCTGTGAACATGCTCTGTTTAGACAACAATATTGATTGTCTAACCCTATTGGGGTTAATATTGATTCTCTAACCTTATTTCAATCGCAAAGAAGGGCAATGCCAAAGAATGTTCAAACTACCACACAATTGCACTCAATTCACACTCTAGCAAAATAATGCTCAAAATTCTCCATGAACCATGAACTTCCAGATGTTCATTTTAGATTTAGAAAATGCAGAGGAACCAGAGATTAAATTGCCAACATCAGCTAGATCATCGAGAAAGCAAGACTACGCCAAATCCTTTGACTGTGTGGATCACAAAAAATTGTGGAAAATTCTTAAAGAGATGGGAATACCAGACAACCTGACCTGGCTCCTGAGAAATCTGTATGCAGGTCAAGAAGCAACAGTTAGAACTGGACATGGAGCAAAAAACTGGTTCAAAATTGGGAAAGGACAATGTCAAGTATGTATATTGTCACTCTGATTATTTAACTTATATGCAGGATACATCATGTGAAATGCTGGACTGGATGAAGTACAAGCTGGAATCAAGATTGCCAGGAGAAATATCAGTAACCTCAGATATACAAATGATGCCATCCTTATGGTAGAAAGCGAAGGAGAATTAAAGAGCTTCTTGACAAAAGTGAGAGAAGAGAACAAAAAATTTGGCTTAAAACACAACATTCAGAAAACTAAGATCATGGCATCCAGTCCCATCACTTCATGACAAATAGATGGGAAAACAGTGGAAACAGTGGCTGACTTTATTTTTGGGGAGCTCCAAAATCACTACAGATGATGACTACAGCAATGAAATTAAAAGACTCTTGTCCTTGGAAGAAAAGCTATGGCCAACTTAGACAGCATATTAAAAAGCAGAGACATTACTTTGCCAACAAAGGTCTGTCTAGTCAAAGATATGATTTTTCAAGTAGTCATGTATGGGTGTGAGAATTGGACTATAAAGAAACCTGAGCCCCGAAGAATTGATGCTTTTGAACTGTGGTGTTGGAGAAGAATCTTGAGATTCCCTTAAACTGCAAGGATATCCAACCAGCCCATCCTAAAGGAATCAGTCCTGAATATTCATTGGAAGGACTGATGCTAAAGCCGAAACTCCAATACTTTGGCCACCTGATGTGAAGAGCTGACTCATTGGATAAGACCCTGATGCTGGGAAAGATTGAAGGCAGGAGGAGAAGGGGATGACAGAGGATGAGATGGTTAGATGTCATCACTGACTTAGTGGGCATAAGTTTGAGCAAGGTCCAGGACTTTGAGCCAGGGGAGCCTGGCATGCTGCCGTCCATGGGGTTACAGAGAGTTGGACATGAATAAATACATACACACACATACACACAAAAACATATATATACACATACATATTATATACCTTTGTATATAAATATACATGTAATTAAATAGTTCTATAACTATATATATATGTGTGTGTAGCATACTCTCTCTATATAAAACATAACCTACGTAAAACACATAGAGCACTAAACACGACTGAGCGACTTCACTTTGACTTCTCACTTTCATTCATTGGAGAAGGAAATGGCAACCCACTCCAGTGTTCTTGCCTGGAGAATCCCCTCCCCAGGGAGGGGACGGGGGAGCCTGGTGGGCTGCCATCTATGGGGTCACACAGCGTCGGACACAACTGAAGTGACTTAGCAAATGTATAACTATGTATAACATTCTGTCTTTCTGTGTCTCTCTCTACACCCACACACATACATAACACATCATTGTTATCAGTAGTTACATACAGTTTATTCAGAATAAGAATATTTCCGAAGCTTCTCAGTGCTTTTTATTTATTTTACAAATGGCAGTATCCTAAAAGTTTTCTCCTTTGTTAAAGGAACACAACAAAATGAGCCACCCAGATGAATGAGCATTCCTCAAATTCCCCAATTAATGTAACAAATAATATTTACAATATATATCATGAAAAATAAGTGACTTCCTGTCAATTGTCCTTTTCTCATGCCAATATAAAATAATTTCAGCAAGCAAACTTCATACTGATGGAGAATTTTGAAATAGTAAATATCATTTATAGTCTGTATGCATTTAGTGGCTCAGTCAGGTCCAATTCTTTGATACCACATGGACTATAGCCAGCCAGGCTCCTCTGTCCATGGGGATTCTCCAGGCAAGAATACTGGAGTGGGTTGCCATGCCCTCTCCTCCAGGGGATCTTCCCAACCTAGGGATCAAAACCATGTTTCCCACATTGAAAGTGGATTCTTTACCATCTGAGGCACCAGGGAAGCCCAAAAATACTGGAGTGGGTAGCCTATCCCTTCCCTAGTGGATCTTTGCAACCCAGAAATCAAACTGGGGTCTCCTGCATTGCAAGAGGATTCTTTACCAGCTGAGCTACTAGGGAAGTCCCCAGGTATCTTTTATATCTTTACCCAAAAAGCAAGTACACCTTGGTTATCTTAGAGGAAAATGAAGAGTATGATTCCTTTAAATCTGGAAGACTTAAACTACAAATATAAATTGGATATTTTAAAGTTAATTGGCACCCTATTTTTTGAGCTAAATATGTTAAGCCATATTAAATTTTCCTTTTCATCATAATGTCAGAATAACAAAAGCATTAAGTCATCAAAAGAGAACTTATAAGAAATATTGGGTGCTTAACACTATACATGACAAATATTGTCTCTCTGCTAAAAGAAACACAATATTCTTGAAGGAGACAAATAAAAGTACATTACATCTTTATAGAAACATATATGTGACTGCATATCATGTCATGAATTGTAGCTTAGGTTATCTATTACATTTAAAAAGTTTGTAACTATAAATATTTTCTCAGTTTTTAATGAAGATATTACCTACTAATGCCTATAAATTTATGAGTATAAAGATGGTGAAGCTTAGTAATACCAGTTTCCTGAATAACATGAAATAATGTTGTACTTTTTAATACAAATATATAGATTGATCATTAAGGTTTATTTCTAGAATATTCAAGGAGTTTAGGCCATTTGTAAGAGCTTTATCTAATACCTCTCATAAAGTAAAATAATGCTTTCATATAGACTTTCTAATTTACTTTCAAATGGAGAAATGCATTCTGTTTGCTATTAGTGGAAAGCAAAATAACTAGACATCAATGGATTATAAATTTATTTTACCCTAGGTCTGTTTTCTTTAGAATAATCACTGTTTTCATGGAACTCATCTGAATTATTTGTAAAATAAGGTTTCAGATTAGATGATCTCAAAAAAAAAGAAAAAAGAAAAGAAAAGCTATGTCGTTAAATTACAGATAAACTATTGAAAGAGTGAAGTGGATTTTCAAAATTTTGTGTTGAAAACCCGGGCATATTACATTCAAACTACAGAAAATCATAGAAAATAATTTAAAAAAATACAATAAAAATGGAAAAACATTTTATTTAATATGTAAAAATCATATATTCTAATGAATAAAGAAGCAAAGATAAGAGTTGTATCTGAATTTTCATCAGAAATCATGCAAACAAGAAAAGTTGAATGAAATATTTAAAGGCATGAGAGAAAAATATCACCAACCTCGAATTCTGTGGCCTGCGACATTATCCTTCATATTGGATGAAATTAACTTTCTCAGAAAGAATAAATTGAAGGAATTTGTTGCAAGTAGACTGCCTTGAATGAAATATGGACTTGGATTAGTCATAAATTTGTATTGCAAACTCTAGAGCAGACACTAAAAAAGGTTAAAAAATTTAGTTGATATGGTAAAGAAGCAAAATGGAATCATACAAAATGTTCAAAAGTCACAGAAGGCAGAAAACAAAAATGTATGGTAGTTATTAAGGCAATTATATCAATAACCATCTGAAAGCATCAGTGATGTAAATACACCAATTAAAAGACAAAGTCAACAAAAAAATAAGAACCGATATATTTTCTACAATGAACACCCTTTAAATATAAAGACACATATCATTAAAATAAAGGATTGGAGAAAGATATAATATGCTAAAAGTAATCAAAAGAGTAACTGTTTGCTTTCCTGATAGAGCATACTTCAGAATAAGGAAAGTGTGGATGCACCTACCAACAAACTTTCAAAATACATGAAACAAACATTGATTGAACCACAAAGAGAAATAGATGAGTCCCTCGTTATAGTTAGAAACTTTAATACCTATCTATCAGAAACTGACAAATCTATCAGTCAGAAAATCAGTAATGACATAGTTAAGCTCAATAGCACCATCAATCAACTGGATATAACTGACGTCTGTAGATTATATCATTCCAAAACAGCAGAAACAGATACTTCTGAAGCTCTTGTGGAACATGTAACAAGATGAAAAAACATTCTAGGTCATAAAACACACCAAAAATTTTAAAAAGAATAGAAATTATGCAATCTTTGCTCTCAGACCACAGTAGAATTGACCTAGATATCAGTAACAGAAAGATAGCTGAATAATCCCAAAATACTTGGAGGCTGAAAAACAGTGTTCTAGATAACATATAGATGAAAGAAGAAATCTCAAGAGACAGTTCAGGATGTTTTGAAATATTTCATCAGTAGATGAAAAGTCCAATTTATTAAAAATTGTGTGATGCAGTAAAAGCAGTGTTTAGAGGGAAATTTATGGCATTGAATGCATTCTTAGCTGTGGAAATGATGCTACTATTAACATTCAGGTGCGTGTATCACTTTGAATTAGTGTTTTCATTTTTTTCAGATGTATACCCAGGAATGGAATGACTGGGTCATATGGTAATTATGTTTTTAGTATTTGCAGAATCACTGTTTTCTATAGTGTCGGAACTAGTTTACATTCTTAGCAACAGTGAAGGAGGATCCCCTTTTCTTTACATACTCATAAATGCTTATTATTTGTCATATTTTTGATAATTGCCATTCTGATGTGTATAAAATGTCTCATGTTGTTTTGATTTTCATTTCTCTGATGGCTAATTATGTTAAGCATCTTTTCACATACCTGATGACCATCTGTATGTCTTCCTTGGAAAAATATCTATTCAAATCTTCTTCCAATTTTTTAAATCAAGTTGTTTGGTTTTTTGATGTTGGGTTGTCTGAGTTCTTCATATATTTTAGATATTTATTCCTTATGAAATATATCTTTTGCAGATATTTTCTCTGATTCACTAGGGCCTTACTTGCTTTGTTGTTAGTTTCTTTCAATGTGCACAAGATTTTTAGTAGATATAATCCTTTTTGTTTATTTTTCCTTTTGCGTTCCTGCCTGAGGAGATATATCCAAAAAAACTATTGCTTTTCTTTTTTTTTCAAAGAAAAATTTGACTGATGTCAAAGTCTGAACAACTGCCTTTGTTTTCTTTTAAGAGTTTTATGATTTCACATCTTACATGTAAACATAAGTCTTTAATTGACTTAGACTTTGTTTTTGTATAGGTTGTGGAAAATTAGTACAGTTTGATATCTTTGCATGTAGCTGTTTAACACCATTTATTGAAGAGACAGCCTTTTCCCAGTTGTATATTATTGCCTCCTTTGTCATCAATTAATTGACCACAAATGTGTAGGTTTCTTTCTGAACTCCATTCGATTGATCTATGTGGCTGTTTTTATGCCAGTACCATATTGTTTTGATTATTGTAGCTTTGTAGTGTCATTTGAAATCAGGGACCTTTGCTTCTTTCTAAAGTTTTGAAATTTGGGGTCTTTTGTTTTTCTATACATAGTTTTGAATTATTGTTCTAGTTCTGTGAAAAATGATATTGATATTTTGATAGGGATTGCACTGAATCTATGGATTGCCTTGGAGAATACATTAAACAGTGTTAATTCTTCCAATTCATGAGCATAGTGTATTTTCCATTCACTTGTGTCACTCAAGTAAAAGCAAAATATGAGGTTCTTGACTATCAGTTCAGTTCAGTCGCGCAGTCGTGTCCGACTCTTTGCGACCCCATGAATCGAGCACGCCAGGCCTCCCTGTCCATCACCAACTCCCGGAGTTCACTCAGACTCACGTCCATTGAGTCTGTGATGCCATCCAGCCATCTCATCCTCGGTCGTCCCTTTCTCCTCCTGCCCCCAATCCCTCCCAGCATCAGGGTCTTTTCCAATGAGTCAACTCTTCGCATAAGGTGCCCAAAGTACTGGAGCTTCAGTTTTAGCATCATTCCTTCCAAAGAAATCCCAGGGTTGATCTCCTTCAGAATGGACTGGTTGGATCTCCTTGCAGTCCAAGGGACTCTCAAGAGTCTTCTCCAACACCACAGTTCAAAAGCATCAATTCTTCGGCGCTCAGCCTTCTTCACAGTCCAACTCTCACATCCATACATGACCACAGGAAAAACCATAGCCTTGACTAGACGGACCTTAGTCGGCAAAGTAATGTCTCTGCTTTTGAATATACTATCTAGGTTGGTCATAACTTTTCTTCCAAGGAGTAAGCGCCTTTTAATTTCATGGCTGCAGTCACCATCTGCAGTGATTTTGGAGCCCAAAAAAACAAAGTCTGACACTGTTTCTACTGTTTCCCCATCTATTTCCCATGAAGTGATGGGGCCAGATGCCATGATCTTCGTTTTCTGAATGTTGAGCTT